>JAMWET010005910.1:90000-137500 GCA_024036415.1 Prochilodus magdalenae | reverse complement strand
CCAACAGAGGGGACTGTTGCTATCTACTAACCACTTCTACCACTTGCTGGTCTAGTTTTTAGAGAACGCTGCTGTGTAAAACTCCACCAGAAGCTAGCAAGTAGTAACTAAATCCACATCATCACCACAGACGTCTTTTGAAGACACATGGTAACATTGGGATTAAAGCAGGGGGTGGAGTTACTGAGCATGAATTGTACAACAAGGTAGTGGTAGGTATGTGATGTGTGTACAGTCACTACTTGAATGTAGCTCCACAGTGCAGCATTTTTTAAACTGTGTCACTTTTTCAGCCGTACATATATAACATATGGCATATGCTGACAGCAGCTGTTTCGGTCTCTCCAGAACTGGAGCTAGTCTAGGGGTCTGTTTAGAGTCTGACTCCTGGGCTGTAGCCACAGATCTCTTATTCCTGCCAAAATATTCAACATCTACATTTACATTTAAGGCATTTAGCAGACGCTCTTATCCAGAGCGACTTACAACCGTGCTTAGTGTTCTGTTGGATGATATTCCAGCTAGTACAGGAAGGTTAGAGCCTAAAACTCACCATGAGCTCAGACACTGCCCGAACAGGGGGCCAGTGCTGGTACCTAGAGATTGGCAACCCCAGCCCAGCTCTCATACCTATAGAGGAGAAAAGGTCATTATAAGTGCAACACAAAATATTCAACATGAATATCAATTTGTAACGCTTCAGCCCGGATAATGAGGGAGAGCCTTCGGTGTAGCCATGTGGAGAGGAGTTAGCAGAAGCACTCGAGCCACACAGATGTTAGTGTGGGTACTCCAGTATACTCGTTTATTTATGATTACTAACTACATAAGTTTGACTGTAGTTAAGCTCTAGCGTTACAGAGAGTGCAAACAAATAAAAGACAAGAATGGTAGGAAAACCGCTGAAACCCACTCTCTTCTCCACTCTGCTCTCTTCTTCTGCAAAGGCCACACTAGAATACATAAATACAATGCCCCTTTCTTAAAGGCACAGCATAAATTTGGCTTTTACAAATTACGGGCTCATTAGGCTCCTTGCCTAAGCTGCTAGACATAGCACTTTATTTCTCACCATGCCCCTGATTTTCATTTCAGGAATCTACTCACTTTATCCTCAAGCCTAATAAACGCAATGCTCAAGGGCACTTCAGTCGGGTCCTGTCAGTTCAGGGAATCAGTCCAGTGACCCTCCAGTCACAAGGCTGGTTCTCTAACCTCCAGCCTACAGCTGCACCCCGGATCATATCCATAAAGGGCCAGTGTGGCTGCAGGTGTACATTGCAGCAAAGCACAAGATCTGATCAGAAGATCTGATTAGCGGTTTGAAGAACAGAAGAACGTTTAAAAAAGTGCTCCAGTCAGGGGCTCCAGCTTGGTTGGAGTGAAAACCTGCAGGCACATCTGCACTTTCCAGATAAGATTGGACATCCGAGCCGTAGCGGCAGAAAAGTAGTTTCTTTTTTTCTTAGTGTTTTTTTTTTCTTTATGGCTCAAATTGATGGCCTAGCTTTAATCTTTATGGTTTGCCAACACACAAAAAATACAAATACATTTCCTGGTGCCTAAACATTGTTTTACAGTGGTATATGATGCAGATTTGGCCTAGAAATCCATTCATGATGGAGGCTATATACTGGCTGATCTGAGGCATAATCACATTCACCACTGTTTTTCCATTATCATACATACGGACACATGTAGGTGTAGGTAAATGAAATGGCTATATTTGCAGTGCAGACATTTTGTCTCCTGGTTCCACTGCTGTAAAGACATTGCCAATCAAACCACCCCATTGATCTGAATAAGTCCGATTATATCTTAACGACTGAATAATGCAGAATTTCTGGAGTAATTCAATAATGTGGAATTCCCCTTTAAGTACAAGTGATGAGTAAGTTTGTCCCAACCCTGTTTTTTCCATAACCTGGAGCAAAAGGAAAGAAAAACAGACCGACAGGCCACAGCAAGTCAGTCATGCTCACGCTCACACACGCCTCATCCTTGGTATGATTACAAAACCAATTTGCTTTGTGATTATATCAGATTCATGCTAAACGGAGGGGGAATTAAAAAGAAAGCCGCTTGACAAACAACGTTCTAAAAAAAAAGAAATCATGTCAGCACCGTTTCTTCTGGCAGATGAAATTCCAGAGAAGAGTTTAAAATAGCTCAAACACGAGAATTCCATGTGCCCGAGCCAGGCGACTCTCCACAAATAACAACAAGGTGATGTAGGGTGTAGGCACAGATTGGTGGAAATCTCTGGACTGTTCCACGTCAAGGGTTTTTACTGAAGTATGATCTGGATTATTTCCTTGAACCGGCTCATCAAGGAAGGAGCCTAAAGATCAAAGCACCAATGACTGCTGTGGGGAAAAATTCAGGAGTCCCTGAAGGAAATGAAACCGTAACGATCCGGGTTTGACCTAAAGCTGACTGTAAAGCCTGGTATAAATATCAGCTCATCTACAGTAATCAAATGAAAACAAACAGAAACAAAAAAAAGCAAAGCATCCTGGAAATTTAGGGGAAAAACGTATGTGGGCATCCTTATCTCATGGATCTTTAGACGACTACCATAAACCTTTACAGCAGGCAAGGTCAAATTACAGCTGGACTGGTTTCTGTTTCCCACCATCCATTAAGAACTGCTTAGAGAACATGTTCATTCAGATTGAAACAAAAACTATTTTACTCCAGTTAAGGGACTTCGAATATGCGTGCTCGTGTGATCTCTGACACAGTGTGACCTACTGTTATCAGCAAAATGACTTGTGTCAGAAATCACACATGTAAGTGTTTTTGGGATTATATGCTAACTCAGCACTGGTCTGTGGTGTGGTGAGTTAAGATGAGTAGCTTGCACAATGCTAACTGGTGTAAACAGGCTTTCATTCTATCTTAGCTACATTAGCCTATTAGCCTCTGCGCTAAACTAAAGAAGCAAACTTCATACAGCTAATTTATCTAAACTCCTTGACCACGTTAGGGTTAAGCTCTAGTTGGGTTGTAGCCTAATAATAAAAATTCGGGGTGTGATCCCAGCAAGAAAAACTAGCATGCCTGGTCAACAGTAAAACTGGAAAATGTTGTTTGTTTGGATGCTGGTATGCTAGTTAGTCAGTGATGGAAGTGCTGGTCAAATTTTACTTTTTTCAAAACTTTTTTATTTTCAGTTATATTTTATTAAATGTTTACTTTTATAATTCATTTGGACGCAGCTGCTGTTATTTACACTGTGTGAAAATTGCGTGTCGAATGGACCAACAGAAATAACCCCTAACTACTTGGAGAAAAATCTGGTTCCATTGACTTACATTCCCATCAGTCTCTCCTGTAAAGTTTAAATGAGACCTGCTTTTCCCACAATATGTTATACTTTGGATGCTGGTATGCTGGTCACCAGCAAAACCAGCATAACTGGTCAACCGACATGACCAAGCTGTATGATCTGCTAATTACACGTACAAGCTTAACCCAGCACAGATGGTATAGGGTGTGGTAGGCTTTTGGTGCATTTACCAACAACTTCTAGAATATCAGGTGTGATATAGTCTCAGCAGCTACAGAATGTTAGTGATGCCATGCAGTGTTTCTTAACCCTGGTCCTGGAGGCACACATTTTAGGGGATGTTAATGAGCTGATTTGTTGAAATCAGTGAAAGGTTCAGGGCAGTGGTCCTCCAGGACTAGGACAAGGAATATGTCACTAACTCCAGCAACCAGTCACTAAGTTAGCTTAGCGCTAGTTTTGCCACACGTCCCGTAAAATACGGAATAGTCCTTTATTTGGCAAACCAATACGGGACATGATTTATTCCGTATTAACGTAAATGTCTTATAAACATGTGTGTCACGCATGATTGATCACACTCACCCCCAACAAACCATTTCTGCCTAAAAGTAGTATGTAGAATGCAGTATGTGACCGGACTGAAGATCTGTAGTGCACTGGAGATACCTGTATGATGTTCTATTCCAGTCAGAGTTTCTAGTTTACAGGCGGAGCTATCTTCATGGTGTACTGCACCCCATCATGCACTGCGGCCTCACCAGCTCTCAGCCTGCTTCAGCCAGAGAAATGGCAGCGGGTAACACTGGGGAGAAAACACATCCACATATATGAGGGTGTAGTGATTGTAGTGGAGAATACTTTCATCAGAATGAGCCTCAGAAAGTTAAAATATACAGGTCTGAAGATTAATAAAAGATAAACTCGCTTTAGAGGATCAGTTTTAGAGTGAAATAGCCGAGGGGAGCTAACTTCTAGGCTAAACATGTCTCAGGTGAACTGAGCAGAGTTAGCATCAGCTAGCTCTAAACAGTGGATACAGTAATAACAGCTCTAAGGTAAATGTGGGTGTAGTAACTGTAGTGGGGTGTGTGTTCATCAGAATGAGCCTCAGAAAGTTAAAATATACAGGTCTGAAGATTAATAAAAGATAAACTCGCTTTAGAGGATCAGTTTTAGAGTGAAATAGCTGAGGGTAGCTAACTTCTAGGCTAAACATGTCTTAGGTGAACTGAGCAGCATTAGCATCAGCTAGCTCTAAACAGTGGACACAGTAAGAACAGCTCTGAGGTAAATGTGGGTGTAGTAACTGTAGTGGGGTGTGTGTTCATCAGAATGAGCCTCAGAAAGTTAAAATATACAGGTCTGAAGATTAATAACTGATGAACTTGCTTTAGAGGATCAGTTTTAGAGTGAAATAGCCAAGGGGAGCCAACAGCTAGGCTAACCTGAGCAGCGTTAGCAGCAGCTAGCTCTACACAGTGGATACAGTAATAACAGCTCTGAGGTAAATATGGGTGTACTAACTGTAGTGGGGTGTGTTTTTATCAGAATGAGCCTCAGAAAGTTAAAATATACAGGTCTGAAGATTAATAAATGATGAACTCGCTTTAGATGATCAGTTTTAGAGTGAAGTAGCCGAGGGGAGCTAACTGCTAGGCTAAACATGTCTCAGGTGAACTGAGCAGCGCTAGCATCAGCTAGCTCTAAACAGTGGATACAGTAACAGTTACTACACACAGGGTATATGCTGTAGCCTACAGACTACTGTGGTATGCAGTATAGTAATGTGCCATTTTGAATACAGCCATTGGTTGCCTTTTATTTTATTTAGATTTTCTTGTATTGTAAGCAGCAGGCAGAGTTGCCAAGACCCTTAAAAATCTCCTCACAAAGGGTGATGTTTTTTGAGCTCTTTTTTGCTACACCATTTCTTGACGTTGCCATATCCAAATATGCATCAGAGAGACCCGTGACCCAAGATCTACCACTGAATAGTGGTGCAGGTACATGCAGATGTTGGCAAATGCACATACCATTTCAGTCATTCCGGAGTCAGCTGACTGAGAAAACGTGTCTGTCCTGTTCTGTGTTGACATTGATGAATGAGCTCTCATGGGTTTGGCATGAGTGGTGACGGGAAACAAACAAAACAACAAGAAAAACACCTTTTATCTTATTACATCTGTCTCAAGGACAGCTTGTGATGGATCACGAGTAGGAGCTGTTTAAAATGATACGTGTCAAAAACAGGGTCATTTTATGGCACTCTTTCTTCACCAAACGCTGCTTAGTGACGGCATATGCTGGAACTCTTCAGACCAACATCCTTATTGAGGCAAGCCAGGAAAAACACAGACATTACCACATCCACTCTGACCAGAGAGACCAGAGGAAGGCCAGGCTGGTTGCATCAGCTCTACAAGCAAAGCTGTCTCTCTCTCAAACTCATATACTTGTCTTATAGATGCACCTATAGGCATAAATAATATCAAACATAAGATCACCAGACAAGAAATTAGCCACATTGTGTGTTTAAGGTGGTATTACACAAGGATGATGGGGTTATAAATACCTGCGGGTGTGAGTGACAGGATCCATAGATTGAGAAGAGGTGCTACAGTGCAGTGAATGTCTTGTGCCATGTGTGGTAAATGGCTCCAGAGCAGATGTAAATAATTTGCTGAAAGGAGTGACTAAGCATTTGGGTGTGCCAAAGACCATAGTGTGAAGTAGCTGAATCTGCAGGTGTATGGAAGCAAACGGTCATACGGGTCTACCAGCAGGTCTACAGGAAACTCTCCTCAGAACTGCGCCAGGGAAGGCATCCACCAAATCTGGCCCAACTGGGCAATTCTTTAACGCAAGAGTGTCTGAACACAAATGTGGCCTACATCCAGAAACTGGTCCAGTCCATGGCAAATCTAATCCCAGCTGTTATTGGTGTACATGCTATTAGGTAGGATTCAGATAGAAGTGACTCATGTCCGTCTGGTTCGTATGGTCAGTTGACAGTGACATTGGATCAAGGTGGCAGAAGGAAAATATAAGTGTCTTTGAAAGAAGGTTCTTTATTGGGACACGGACAGCAAAAAAGTTAGATCACAGACCTGTTAACTGACTCGTGTTACAATGGAAAGAGTGACCGACGTGACATCCCATCTGATCAGTGGGAAAGACGCCTTTAAACAAGGTCTGAAACTGTGGTTAAAGCGCACGTTCAGTAACCGCTGCTATTGTGTATTAATGCGATATGTGGGAAAAACAGAAGAGCAACCGTCCATCCACAATTTCACAGAGTGGGATATTCTGAATGCGGATGCACATTTCAGAGTTCAGTGGTATGAAAACTCTCAGCACCGGTCTACAGAGATGCGGAAAGGAATGGTATGGTCAGATGAGTGGTCCCTTTCTATGTTCTATATAGGTATTTAGTGCCTATGTGCACTCTTACATATGGTTCTTTAAAGAACCCTTTTCTAAACTGGTTCCATTGCTGGACAATATAGAACCCTTTTGTTATGACTGTGGTGTACATCAGGAGGACAGTGTAGGCCTGAATCCTTGAACCCTAAAATGAAGGCACTGAGTGGCTCTGTTATACTGTGGGGGGTATTTTGTTGTTATGTCTTGGGACCACATAAAGGGTCACTTTCTTTTCTAGGATGATGATCCCCCCAATCCACAGGGAGTAATATGACAATGTACATAATGTAAATTACATGCTATGGCCATCTTTGGAAGGTTGATGTTCCAGCTAAGGTGGACGAGAGGTGCAAAACAAATTAACATATCAGAAAACAAAATTACGAAAGTAAAAACTCATTTACAAGAAGTGAAACACTGTTACCAAGACCGAAATAATTTTACAGACTGTGAATTCTGATGGAAATGGTAGGTCTAACACAGAAGAAGTGCATTTTGATTGACTCCTGTCAATCAAACTGTTTCAAAGAAAGAGACCAACAGGCAATGTCTAAACCACTGAAGTTGGAAATGCTAGCTATAGTAGATAACCAGTGGTTTATAGTCAACTCCAAGTGGTTTAGACATCCCCTGTTCGCCTCTTTCCTCCGTCTGCTCTTTTAAAACTCTAAAGAGCTTCCACAGGAAAAACAGAAGCGGGTCAGCTGGCTAAAATGCGAGCCACAAAATGGACAATACATGCTTTAGCTTTGTCACCGTCCCACACTACACTCACTCTACCACCACGAAACAGTCGGCTAGA
This sequence comes from Prochilodus magdalenae, assembly GCA_024036415.1. Lineage (NCBI taxonomy): Eukaryota > Metazoa > Chordata > Actinopteri > Characiformes > Prochilodontidae > Prochilodus > Prochilodus magdalenae. The sequence continues at coordinate 129,980 of JAMWET010005910.1, read as the reverse complement.
CAAGGGTCTGCAACAAGCACTTCCTGTGTGTTAGATCTGCCCTTTCCATCACAGTTTGTAAAAGTGTTTCATGTCTTGTAACAGTTTCGCAGTTCTCAGCCACCGTATCCATCCCTCCAGTACAATCCCTGAGACTTACAGAACACAAGCCAAAGCGCTCTGCGCTGTGTGGTGGTTCAACACCGTAATAACACCCTTTGTGTTGGCTTTCCCTTTAATTTTTCACCCATCTGTGGTTTTAAAGAGATGGCCAGTTCCCTCCCTGATTTGCCAACCCAACATTTCTCCCATGTTATTGGCCTGTACTTTGCCACGGGAACAGCTGTCGACACAACTCTCCGCCCACCCCCGGCTCACACAGTCTCATTATGAGTACGTCTCTGCTGTCCCACTTTGCGGGAGGGGTGGGGGGTTGAACTGGCGGTTACAGGAACTACTGGCCACCCTCTCCCCATACGTAGCCATTCTGTGGTAAACCATTTCTTGCTCTTGAACAGTAACTTCCTCAGGTAGTTCTCTAGAAGCTGTCAGTGCTTCCTCATTATTATCAGGTGTTGTAACGTCACAGCTTCACACACAGGAGGTCTCTCAGCCTCACGCTACACAGAGGCGGAGAGTGAAGGTGAGGTCACTGGGGGAAAGTACCAGAAGGTGACTCACACATAGCTCACAGACAGGGGTGGTGCGTGTGGAGTAGACATGGACGTATGGATGTCTCTTTAATTACGGGCGCTTTCAGCCCTGCCTCGTTTAAAACAGCAGTTAAGTAAATCAGCACCTGGGTTAAAATCACACTAATATTCAACTACGCTGGAATATTAGTTAGGATACTCAAATAATGAGCTGTTCGTACCATCATCCTGTGTCTTCATCTTCACAGCCATGTTGTGTGACGATAGAACGTCTTGGAGAAAAGGCTCCTTTGCTCTCCCTATTACATATCAACCAATACAAACAAACATCAATATCTAAAATATCTCATTTTCTATATATTGCTCATTAGATTATTAGATCTGATCTACTCTTCAGCACTACCAATGATTGAGCACAGTAGACGCTTTTTGTGATAATGACCAAAGACCAATAGGAATGCTCCGCAGTCCCTTGGAAATTAATCTCTTTACATTAACTTTAGATACACATAAAGTTTTAGATAAACTTTCAAAGCTGCTGAAAACACTCACACATTTCCTTCGTTTAGATATTCAGGACTTGGTAGACAGACCTATTTCTCAGTGGAAGTCACAAAACTTTCCACAACCAAATCAAGAAAAAAATTTTAATACTGATTCTTGGTGCTAAAACTCAGAGGACAATGCTTCACAACAGACTCGGCTCCTTAGAAACAAATACCTTACCTGAAGAATGAAACCGGGGTGTGCTCTTAGACCCTGAGCTCTGTATTATTCCATACGTCAACATCAACCATTTCTATCATTTGAGAAATACTGCCAAAGCCTATCTTAGAGCGACTCTCAGAAACTTGTCCTTGTGTTCATTACAAGCACTGTAGCTCTCTCACCTGTATCGTTCAGAACCACAGAATGTCTCTCCGATTAGGTTCCGGCTCGAGCTCTTAGATATACAGACACTGACCCTCTACAGATACCGACTGTAAAATACAGAAAACGTGGAGAAACTTCTTTCAGTTTTTATGCTGACAAACTGTGGAACTCAATTCCAGCTCCTTTAGAGAGTCGAGCTCAGAGCTGATGTTTAATATTCATTAAAACTGAATATTTATGGTATTTATAAATCAGATTTGTCAAACGGAATTCATTTAGCCAACCTTTAAAATAAGTACCAAAATTGCTTGTTATTGAATAAATGAATGAATGAAAGAAAGAAAGAAAGAAAGAAAGAAAGAAAGAAAGAAAGAAAGAAAGAAAGAAAGAAAGTAGGAATGAATGAATTAAGCATAAATGAAAGAAAGAAAGAAAGAATGAATGAATGAATGAATGAATTAAGCATAAATGAATGAATGAATGAAGAAAGAAAGAATGAATGAATTAAGCATAAATGAATGAATGAATGAATGAATTAAGCATACATGAATGAAAGAAAGAAAGAAAGAAAGAATGAATGAATTAAGCATGAATGAATGAATGAATCAATCAATCAATGAATGAATTAGCATAAATGAATGAATCAATGAATAAATGAATGAATTAAGCATAAATGAAAGAAAAGAAAGAAAGAATGAATGAATTAAGCATAAAAGAAAGAAAGAAAGAATGAATGAATGAATGAATTAAGCATAAATGAATGAATGAAAGAAAGAAAGAATGAATGAATTAAGCATAAATGAATGAATGAATGAATGAATGAATAAATGAAGCATACATGAATGAAAGAAAGAAAGAAAGAAAGAAAGAAAGAAAGAAAGAAAGAAAGAAAGAAAGAAAGAAAGAAAGAAAGAAAGAATGAATGAATGAATGAATGAAAGAATGAATTAAGCATAAATGAATGAATGGATGGATGGATGGACGGATGGACGGCATGTCGGATGGATGGATAGATGACATTTTATACCTGAACAGGGAGAAGCAGAAAATGAATCCAACTTCTAAGACTGGACTGCTAAAACTACAAACAAGTCTCCTGAAAAGATCGGAAGCTCCTATAAGAGCTGATCAACAGCGAACACAAGTAATCATGAAGAACAGGGAACTGATATCCAGGTGCTCTGGGTTCCCTGTTGTTTTATGTCTAATATATTTTCTGTTTTCTTCAAGCTGCTGTAAAATGAATGACTTGTTTATGATGGCTGTTTTAGCTGGAAATGAAAGAGTGAAAGGTTGATCTCTGACAGGCGTAGACATATGACAGTATGGGTCCAGTCTTCAGGTCTGTGCAGCTTTTAGAGGCTGGTGTTCGTGTGTGTCAGGGGGAGTGAAGGCGATGGTGGTGGTGTGATCTGGTGTGAGCCGGTATGATCTGAGCTGGAGCCCCGGTCCTTCCTGAGACTGCTCATGTACGCCTCATGTGTGAGTCACTCTGTCTGCCTAGTCTACAAGACTGTGGTCACGTTCACCAACACCTGCTCTGCACACACCTACTGATGTAGACGCTGTTTGTGTTCCTTATGAAAACCCCAGGGTGGTGGAAAACAAGGCTTTAACAGCTGGAACTAAGGTCACTGTCCTATTAGTGTTAGACTCTGTCTAGGTTTCTATGGTATTTACTCGACTTGAATCTTCTTTACTGTCGTAGAGCTGAATCTAGTTATTGAAGCATGTACCAGAATGTGATATATATTTGTTTTGTATTTATTATTTCATATCCAGTGTGAAATGATATCGTCTGTGCCTCTGTCAGGGCAAGCCTTTAAATCCTAGCCATAAAATGTCTTTACATCTGTTTGCAGTAGACAACTGCACTGGATGCCATTAGCTTAGCTGTGATTGGTTAGGAAATGCTTACAGAGGCCTTACCCAAGACTAGGACCGCCCAGTTTATAGAGATTGGTGAAATACAGTAGATATTTTGATATTTAAACTTTGAGAAGATCTCCATGAGACTTGGGTTGCACATTAAACAGCTTCACAGTAATATGTCTGAGTGAACTACATGCATTAAAGGGCATCTGAGAATATAACTTTGTGTGTGTATATATATATATATATATATATATATTATCTGGTCTTGCTTATTCACAACGATTTGACTTAAAGGAGCAGTGTGTAAACCTGCAGCAGTTGGGATGTGCATTACAAGCAAATAAGCCACACCCACCCCGACCACAGCTGAAATTTAGGCTCGCAAACTTCTTCACCAGCACTCAGTAATTTTTGATAGGGAGATTTAAGCTATCAGAATGTTCCTCCTGGAGTCGTATGTATGGAGCTACTGATAAATGCGCTACAGCAGGATATGTCAACAAGGATTGTTCTTCTTTCTACATCTTTCAGACAGTGTTTTACTACCATCAGATTAAAGCTTCTGTTTCAATGTAAATTGTGAAAGTTACTCTCTACAGTCAGTACGTGGTTTGTCCATTCTAGGCTACCTCCCAAATCCTGGCTTTTACGTTTTAGAATCAATTCTGGTGCAAAAATATGAATATTATTTGTTTATGTGTTTAGTAGGACGGATGTGTTTTCTATCTATTCTTTAAAAAAATGGTGTTGTAAATTATGGTGTAGTATAGGAACTACTTTTCCCTCCTTGCGAATAAGAAACCACTTTAAACGTAAAGCAATAAAGCAAATTATCAAGCAAAAGTCTTATAAGCTTTACCATAACTCCATAAATACAACCATAAATAATATGGTACACCAGTCCTAGGCTACAAGCCTTCTTGAAAACAATCAACAGAATATTTGATAAATAATAATATTTTTAATGTAATTATTCCAGTGTTACATTTTCATTCAGTTACTGAATTTTCAGACATGTGATATAAGTGAACACATAATTACATTACACAACATTACTGAACACTGTATTAAGTTTTGCTAAGTGATGTCATTTAAAAAGAAGGGAGTACTTGTTTCGATTATATAATAATTTCTTTATATTTACTTTTCGTCATGGTTGGAAAACACAGGCTTTAAAGTATCTGTATTGGGTATTACGATATTGATATCTCAGTATAAGCCTTGGTATTGCTTGCCCAACTCTAGAAGATATGAAGGGCTTATTGTACACTAACGAAAGTACACAGTAATGTGCAGCTAGGTATTTATAGGCGAAAACATAGTCTAGTAAATTATATTCTATTTCTGCTACCATACATTTTTCACACTGCGCCTTTAACGGATTATGTTTTAAATCAAGTGTATTTTGATTGCTTCACGAATGCATGCTTACAGACGCTCCAAAATCAAGCAGTACATCTCCGACACATTAGATGCAAGATATCAAACCGGTTGCATGTGACAAGCTGATCCAACCTCATACAAGTATTGCGCAACAGCCCTTTTTTCTATGGAGGCTGACGCAACGCGCAGGGTGCATTGGCCCATATATATAGAGCGCGAGCGGCGAGCCGGCGCAGAACGCGAGAGACTCGGGTTCTAAGACGCTGATGGAAGGAGCAAGGCACGAACTAAAGGAGGAGAGCTCGGGGCGCTACGGGACAACAGCTCTAACATGGTCTATAGCCAGGCTCTGGTTTTCGGCTACGGCATGTCGGTGGGAGCCGAGGAGGATAACCTAGCCGAGATGCTGAGGAAGTTGTTCAGGCTCGAGAGGGGAGACTTTGGCGTCCGCGCGACGCTCAGGAAGGCAGCCAGCTCCTCCAGTAAGTAGAACCGGAGTTCTCTCACTGCTCTCTTTTTGTTCCCCTCATCAAACTGGGTGTATTTAAATGTGTGGAACCTCGTTTACCTGCCTGGATGGACTTCCTAAGGTTCTCCAGTAAAAGTAACCCCAGCGGTTCTCTCTCTGGTGGCGACAGGGCTAGGGGCTAGTACAGAGAACTAGGGTTATTCTCCCGTTCCACCTTAAATGGCATAGCAATTACATTCTGACCCCCTATAGCGTCTCGAAATTTCCCGGTCCACCTTAATTAGTACAGCAGGTACGTTCTGGCGACCCATTTAAAGTGGACCGGCAAAGTCGCTGAGACGCCAGAAGGCAACTGCTGAATCATTTAAGGTGGAACGGACAGTTCTCATTAGTCCCGCAGTACTTCCAACTTATTGAATCTACCATCGTCAGTATCCCCTCATGCCTCGCTGTTAGGGGCTAAATCTCTCTGTTCATCTCCGGATCTTTAATCATTTGAGCCAAACTGCTCACACAAAAAGCTGACCCGGAGATGACCAGGCTTGGCGTGCCCCTGACACCCACGGGTTTTAAAATCAGCTGATAATGACACGCCTGGCAGTTTCTGTTCACTAGCTGACAGTGCAGTCTCAGTTATACTGCTGACGTATGGATACAGCATTACACTCACAGAGCCACATACAGGAGGTCCTAGGGTGTCCATAATATACTATTAACCATATACTAAGAAAGCATACTGCACTCTATTGCCATTTGATCATAATAACATATTGGAATATTGCCCAGACCTAATATGATATCAATAGTGTGGACGACTACAAATACACTGGACTAGAGCTAGCTTCAGTGCCACTATGGCAGGTAAGTTAGCAGCCAGCCATCAAGTGACCCCCGCCCCCCAATACCATAGGGGGTAATGCGCACACTGATTACATTATACTGGCCTGTTAACTGTAAAGTGTCATAGGTGGAAAATCATTCTTAGTTGATCCATCCATCTTTCTTATTGACCTTGTCTTGTTGTCCTTCCAGGCCTTGCATCTGAATGTAGCTGGGAGGAAGATGAGGATGACACAGCTGGTCCTAAACACGACTTAACCAGGCGGATCGAGCGGTGCCTTGTCTCGGCGAAGGCTGCCAGGCTGCGCTGCCGGGAGTTGCTCCTCCCAGCCGGGATGATTACGCGGGTGGCCGGGGACCTGATCCAGGCCTCCGAAGACGAGCCGTGTGGCCTGCGTGGTGCCGTCATCCACCTTTTTTTGGAAAACAAGAGTGGCATACAGACGCTGGGCACCGTGACGGCTGAGCAGAGCCTCACTCCGACCTTCGAGCTGTCTGTGGTCTTTAAGGAGGACCCTGACGGCTGGCCGCCCCTGAGGCACCTGCTGGGGACTGAAGGAGCTGTGAGGCTGCGGGCAGAGTACAGGCTGGTCAAGAGGAAGCTCTACTCCTCAGCCAGCCCTACCGTGATGGAGTTCCACTGAAATTCAGTCTACGTTTACGGGCCAGTGGTCCTGGAATTTCCTAGGCTTGCACATTTTGATGTTTTCCATTCCATAGAGGATCTAGGTCACTAAGAAGCTCTAGACTAAGGTTGGGAACCACAACGTATTTTGGAGAAACTGGAGTTAAACATTGAATTTAAGTCAGTTGTTTGAGCTAGAAGAAGTTACAAGCCCATCTGCACATTCGCTGTTGGGCTAATTTTTCATTGTCTTATAACTGATGCTGGACTCTTACTACTGTTATCTAGACCCACACTACTGTAGAGGCTCAGGTTCTGGTTAGGAGAACCTCTATTCTATATTTTTTTGTAATTTTCCTTGTCCTAATGTAACTAAGGGGCACTGTTAGTTTGATCCAGCCTTCCTCCTGGAGAGATAAATTCCAACCTGCATCTGTCCTACCACCTAACACTAATGCATCTGATCAGCCAATCAAGGATAAGAAGTTAATGAGCTGGAGCAGATGTGGCTGGATATGGACTCGGCAGGACGGCTGGTGACCTGCATGTCTAGGATAACGAGTTACAAGCCATTTTGCACAGAGCTGTTGGTCTAGTGTATCTGTTCTACTGATGACGGAGAATGTTCATGTATGCTTTACGCAGGTCTACACTACTGTACCGCTTGAGTTTACAGTCTGTGGATGAAAGGATGCTCTGTCTGTTTATATTTGTTTGTGAAAGGGTGTTTTTGGAGACATGTTAACATTTGTCGAGTAGTTTTGCACTGTGTAAGGAATGTAGCCTCTGCAAGGACACTGAAGCACATCCTGATCTACATTCTATTAGCGCTGTCCAAGGAAAAACATGTACCTCCATTTTATTTTCTGTTTTCTATATTTGAGCTCAGCAGCTGCCCTTCACGTCACATGAAAATCAATTCACGATGACTGGACAATAAGAAATGATCCGAAATTGGCTGGAATAATATCTTAATATCTTTCCCCATTAAATTACATTAAGGAAATGACGTATTTGCACTCTCCTGTAATCTCTCCACCATTTTGGTGATGCATGTTTTTCTTTGGACAGCAGCGACATTTGTGGAAGTATTTAATTTCCATTTTGTATAATTAGTTTTTTGGTAAATGTTTACAAAGTTGTTATGGAGGCAAGCTGGCTTTGTCTCAGGTAACCATGTCTTGCATTTGTCAGTATTGCCTTGAGACCTCATAATGAAAATATTAAAACCGTTTGCACAGTACTGATCGTCTGTTCTGGTTGTTTTTAACCATTTCCCATCAGCAGGACTAAATATACGGTATGACTAAAAACACTGTATGACATGAGCCAACATGACCTTGTGTGTGATGTCTGGGGATCCAAATGTGAAGCCTCACAGGAAGGATTGGAGAGCGGGGTTCGGAGGAGGTCTAACGGTTCGAGACGGACACGACCATGTCTCGTATACATAAGAATCTGTCAATAAGACCACACGTTCCTGTGTGTTTGTCCTTTGTACATACTGCATGACCCACGTCAGAACAAAATAATAAAAATATAAATCAAAATCAAACTAATAACAAAAAAAAACACGAAAAAAAGACAAGACCTTATGCATAAGATCAAACTGTGTTTAAGTGCTCTGCAAATACTGTATGACTCACGTCAGAACAAAACCCCATATCTTCAAAATAATAACCTGAAAGATCATGAAAAAAATGACATTTAATGTAAGTCAATAGACTTTTCCTTAGGAAAATATATTTCCTTTGGTCCATTACTCGCGAAATTTACTCAAAATGCCAAGGGCACGGGGAACATCCAAATTTTCTCAAAAACAGAGAAGGTTTTCTTCCGGCACCAGCTTATCTTTTATCTATCAATGCATTTAATTTCCGTTTCACTTTCCCAACTGTTAAAATGAACCCAACAGGCCTGTCAGTAAAATACAACGTCCGTGATGAGTCATTTACCGTGGACATTAACTCCCAGCGCTCAGGGTGGTTAGATATTCAAAGCACTCTGTAAGTGCTCATAAGTTAGCATCTTGGATCTGTTCAGGGCCAAACACAGCGAAAGCCACAGTGACTGATTGATAGCCAATATTTTATTAACTCACATAAATTAAAACAAGTAGAAAAGAATCATTTACAGGTCATACAGATCTACAGACAGGAACTGTACTTTTTATATAAAGACGTAAGTTCAGTTTCTACCCCATAAAGCTACCATCATTATGTTCCGAGGCGGATGTTTTCATGTTCACCCCGAAATTTAAACAGAGCAAGTTACTGACTCAACTTACACCTAATTCAACCAGAAAACACACTACTGACTGTAGCTTTAGTACGAATGGCTCCTCACCCCTCTTAATGAGACCGTGGTCCTTTAAAGGCCATAGCACATCGACCTAACAAACCTAAACGTCTTGGTGGGGGTGCCATTCCTGTGTGCAGGCCTCTAAAATGTTCTCTCCCACCCACACATGGTCTAGAATGTTCTCTCCATTTACACTACTGTAGGAGGTCCTTAACATTTCAGACAGTTCACAATTTTTTTCTATTACTCAACACTGTTCTAGAAGTTTCTCTTTCACTCACAGTGTTCCTGCTGTCTTTCATTCACATTGTTCTAGAAAGTTCTACCGGTCTAGAACATTCTCATCTGATTCTTTTTTAGGACGTTCTAGCCTTTTCACAGACTGTGAACACAAACGGTTTCGTCTACTCAACACTGTTCCAGGATGTTGACTTTCACTCCCATTGTTAATGTTTGCTGGGCTGGCGTACTCTGGCCTTAAAGGCTAATACTGCTGAGAGCACAGCACGTCTAAATCAAAACTAGTCACACCTATCCAGCTTTTAAAACACCGTCACAAATAAACACGACCATAAACCAAGCTTGTTCTGCACACAGACCAGGCGCAAGTGATCACTCTTCTGGAGCTGAGACGACCTCAGCTGTGCATTCTGAAAAACATTCAGGCGGCATCACAGTTCTTACTCCTGTCATGTGGTGATGTGTAGCGGTACATTCCAGCTCAAAGCATAAAGGCTGATTATCATATCAGACACCCCGAAAATGAAAGCTGTAAGCTCTGGATGTTTTTTTTCCCCCCTCAACTGTACACAACAGAAAAAACAAGTGTTGGATCAATTTCACCAACTTGCTCTACATGACATTAGAGCACTGGTCTGAGCTGATGTGGTCCATATTAGCTCCATCTGAATCCACAGCGAGATCTGATTTGGGAAAGGACGCTTAGCTCTTAAAAGCCTTGTGGGTTTTCCTTTTGTGTGTGTAACTTTTCATCTCTTCATTTCTTCATCTTCATGTCAGCCTCTATTGCACTGCGGCGCCCCCTGGTGCCTCCATCCTGGAAGAACAGAAAAGCAGGGATTTGGGGGGAGGGGGGCATGAGCTTCTCTGAAGAGAGATACCTGCTCTGTTAGCCCTGACACACCAGACCATTCGTGCTTTAAACTGGCCAACTACCAGCCTTAAAAAAGAGGAGAGGGTGGGGTGTGCGGGGAAAGGGGAAATACACAAGTCCCTAAAACCTGAACTGTCATTTTTCTCAGACCTGTCCTTCATTCATGCAAGAACTACACTCACTGGGCACTTCATGGGGTACAACGTCCATGTATCTACACTTATTGGAAATGTTATCAGCTCTACTGACCATACAGGAGCACTTTCGCAGTTTTACAATTACAGACTGTAATGCATCTGATTCTCTGCCCCATTGTAAACTGTTCTTCAAAAGTCAGGACCCCCGTAGGACCACCACAGAGAAGGTAATATGTGGGTGGTGAATTATCCTCAGCACTGCAGTGACACTAGCGTGGTGTATCAAACACAGCTGCTGCTAGAGTTTTTAAAAACTCTGTCCACTTACTGTCTACTCTAACAGGCACACCTACCTTGCTGGTCCACCTTGCTGGACGATGGGCCCTCTATTGCTGCACCAGTGATCCTCTAGTCCTTCATCAGTGGTCACAGGACGCTGTTAGCTGGACAGTGTCAGGTTGGTGGACTATTCTCAGTCCAGCAGTGACACTGAGGTGTTTAAACACTCTAGCAGTATAGCTGTGTCTGATCCACTCACGCCAGCACAACACGCACTAACACACCTTTCATCACTGCAGTGCTGAGGATGATCCACCAAACACATAATATCGGCTTTGTGGGGGTCCTGACCATTAATAAATTAAATTCCAATGGAATAACAAAGTGTACAAAGACACAGCTGGACTACAATCTCTAATTGTAGTAAGTGGAGCTGATATAAATGGGAACCTACATACTCCTTTAAGTGTTCAGTGAGTGCATGACCAACACGTGGAATACAGGTACAAACTTCAAAGTAGAGCCTGACCGATAAAAGAACGGTCTCAGTTACTGAAGCCAGATGCTTTTTTGTAGGGTCAAAATATAAACAGATTACTACAGCATGCAACTGACTGATGACTGTCAGTTGTCAACTGTAAACTGTCACATATAACGATCAGTCATCAAGAGTCAAGTGTCTGAAACACACAGCAGAAACTGGCAGAAACACTACTGATATTGTAGGGCAAAGTGAAGAACCTTCAAAAATCATTGAGGTTTTTTGGGTTTCTGTTATTAAGCTTATTTTTTTGTGTGTTATTGGATGTTATATTGGCTGTTATGGTAATGACAACGGTTTGGTTTGTCTGCATTCACCACAATGTGAAATGTGAGTTCTGTCAATAGCAATTCTCACATGTATCCTTAAAGCCAATAGCCAATATTATCTGTATAAACACAAAATGCAAAAGATATAAGAAATATAATTACATACTGCTAAACTGATAACAGAGACTGGTCGAGCTCTACTAAAGGACAACTTAACAACTACAAAATAAGTAAATCATCAAGTTATTAGTGGCTACTCAGTCATTACATGTAAATCAATACTTTTATTTTGCACTCAGAAGGTAACAAGGCTAAAACGTAGGTGTACAGTGGAAGAGGGCTCTCTCCGGTGGTAAGCATGTGTGTGTGTTTTTATATGCATATACATTACATGTGTGCATCGGTATGTGCAAGAGAGACAGACAGAGAGAGAAAGGAGGACAGGGTTCAGGGGGACAGAGAGCAAAGCCGTGACCTTCAACCTGGATACTTACAAAAAGAGAGAGAAGGAAAGCAGGAGAGGCCATGGGGAGACTGTCCTGTAGAAGGACAAACAGCAGTGAGAAAAAGAGTCCTACAGACATCCACACACACACACATACCTGCAGCTCACAAAAACGGACAGGCTTTCGTCTACAGAAACGGATAGAACTAGAAAACGCAGACATTACAAGGCTTACAGACAAAGCTAAAGCAGAGTAAAGAGCACAAAGGCCTTTCAGAGATCCGAAAAACAAGGGAGGTTTCGGGCTGTTTGGGTTTAAGCAGTGCTTCACACAAAAACGCTAACCTGACAATGCAAATAGGCATGTGCCGCTATAACAACGCATCTGGAAATCATCTTATAGCAATGCAACACAGTGACAATGTGCATTGTAGATCACAGACACTAATTATGCCCTTTAATGCCACTGCATGGTTTAAACGACAACATTTAAAGATAATCAGCACCAGTGGATGGACATCTTGCTCCAGTACTCCTCCTGCTTCCCCGAACAAGGGTCATTAGCAAGCAAGGTGTATATCTTCACACCCCTAACAAGGATTTTTAGTGAGTTTTATTGGTTTATAATATCATCACAATATTGTGTGAATAAACACCACCTGTATCTGAAAATACAGTACATGTGGAGATTACATGCAATACATAAGAATGTTGGTGGTTATACATCTTTGGTATTTCTGTCTATGGGCAAAAAAAAAAATCATTGATAGCCTTTTTATAGTGAGCTGTACAGATGCTTAGTCCTATAGCAGCTGCATATGCAGAAAATAAAGTTTGAGGTCATAATGGGATGGCATAGGGGGATCTGGAATAAAATTAGCTTGGCTCAAATGCAGTGACAGTTTTTCAAAGCGTCCACCATCCGGTGTGCTAAACGTGGCGATATACCGTATCACTGAATCTCGGCACATGTCTAACTGCTGATAATGAGTGAAATAAAGAATAGGGACCAGTTTGATTTTTAAGTCCCCACTGACTTTCATGAAATCATTTTATGCCATGTTAATGTTTTTGGGTGAAATCAGGGAACGCCACTATGCATGGCTAGGTATCTCAAATCCACGAGATAAGCAACAGAGCATTGGAAGAAAGCCCAGAGACTCATGTTAGTCCACAGCAGAACGTAAACACAGACAGACTCAGGTAAAGGCGGGTTGGAAACAAAGGTGAAACAGAGAGAAAGCCATTTGTGTCATTTCGGCGCATGTAATAGATCTGACGATGCTTGATGTCTTTGTACGTGATAGTCTGAGAAATAAGACTAATGAGTGAATGGCCTGTATACCTGTTTATGTAAATCTGTGATGAATGTAACGAGTGAACTGTGGGCGTGTGCCGTTAAGTATGTTGTGGGATCTAAGCATGGATGAGCTGAAGGATTTAAAATGTGTGTGCCTCTGCAGGGAACACAATGACTGGCAGCACTGATGCATAGAACAGCCTAAACAGATCTGGGCCTGGTTTTGCAAAAGCCTTGCGATGATGCAGTCATCTTAACTGGTGGAGTGAGTAGTCAGAATGATGCCCATTCTATCATACAGCAGCGATCCCTCAGGAATCCTGCACCAGAGCTGGCCCCAATGGCTTCAGATTTGACCAATTAGGACTGCAATGGATAGTTTACAATTGGGGGCACACTGCTGACAACAACAAAGGAAAAAGCTTAAATAAGAACAAATGGGCTCTATAATCCTCAATAATGTTAAAGAGGACTGTAACATAGACCTGATAAACCTGGACAGTTAATACACTCACCGTCAAAAGAACAGTCACAATAATAGTTGCACTCAGAAGGAATCCGACAGGAATGAAACCAAGCAGGCGAGCAGGTTTGACATCGTGAGACATGCAAATGATTAAAATGTGTTATGCCCGGTTGTGCATGTGTCATTTGCAAGGGTAGGCCTTATCGCTGTACCTGACTGACCCAGCAGCCACAACTGCGGACGTTCAGTGAGCAGCGATGCCCTACATGAGTCATCTTGGTAGTGCTGGCATCGATGGCAGACAGCTACATGACACAGGACTACATGCACATAGACCGTTAAGACGACTGCCCTTAACCATGACTGCGACATCACCAATGTCTAGGTGGAGATGGCAAACTAAATCTGTGTGTGGAGGCACGTCCAGAAGGCCTGGTGTCACTCCACCTCCACCCCTACCGCACAATCTGCAAGAACTGTGTGTGAACAGTCAAGCTGCATGGGATGGACAACTTCTGTATGTGTAGTTCAATAAATATTAATCATATCAGTCTAAATGTATCATCATTTATTGTTCCTGGTAACCTTTATCTTCCTTCCCAATAGCACTGCAATCCCACACCTCCTTCTGGGTGCAACTGTTCTTTTGATGATGAGTGTATACTCATAAACAAAAAGCACTTACAATAACTGGTACTTTAGGGCCACTTTCAGATTTTTTTATTATCAATCTGACAAATGACTAATTAACTTACCAAATTACTGTTGAATGTGCTGCTGTAAATGCACTTGTTTTGGCACGGCTAGAAGCAGCAGTACATTTCATAAAACAAACAAAGTCAGGGAGAGGAATACTGTTCATAAAGTGGCGCACATCCCACCACACATAGCCAAAGACACAGGGTTTAGCTCGGAAACAGTGTTTTATATACACGCACGGATAAACCTTAAAGCAGTGGTATTAGTTCTGGTACGCTTTTGAGAAATCTGCTCAGAACATGCATCAATGTCCACTCAACCCTTCCACTGGAGGCTTCTGCTGTTTCAACACTGTCCATCACTACAAAAGAGCATGCACACATAAGAATTCAACCAAAAAAATATAAAAATATGCAAATGACACGACAATGCTGGAAAAGGTAGTGGAGATAAAAACACAGTGTTGGTTTTAGCTTCAGGTCTGGTGTGTGTTTCTATTAGTTACAGGAACTCTGGACTCTGGAGTACATATGACTGGACAGCACAAAAAGGCATGCATATGGAACAGGTCATGCAGCTGATACGGCCAGAAACAGTCACTGACACTTTATTCACAATCGGAAAGCAATCAAATCTTCCAACATCTCAAATCTGGATAGAAGCTTTGTGCAAGCTGGTGCAGATCTTAATTTGAACTGATTCATAGCTAACTTTGGGAGCATGACAAAGTACACCAGCATGGCGATATAGCACAGACATGTTACAGTATGCTTCAGCTACAGTATGCTGATTGCCTTCACATGGTGGAGCCTTGCTTATAACCCACCCTTTCACTGTATGCAAACTCAAGGGAAATCGTCCATTTAGGTGCTAACTCCTGCTAGCCTGTTTGGTTGTTGATGCCGTCAGGAGTGTCTGTGTGTGAGAGTGTGTGCTTCAGTCTCACTAACCTTTTCGATAGTATCTTGTTTGGAGTTGTTTCTTTTCCTTCTGGGCATGGCAGCTGGTTCTGGCTCTAAATGTGCATCTTTTTGTGCTGGGCTCAGGGTCTACGTATATGAGACTGGGGGTTAGCGTGAATAACACTACCCATATTGACAGGGACTTTAGCAAACGGCTTTGGGCGGGTGTGTATTCTTGTGTTTTGAGGTTGTTTCTCAAAACATCTTAATGGGGCTCATTGTCCACTGCTCTTTCCTCCCCACAGACTGGATCTTGTGCATGTACAACTTACCTTGTCGTTCGGATCCTGTTTGCGGTTTGCTTCCCGTCCTCGCAGGCTCTTAGCACTGATGCCCGACTCGGAAGTCTGCATGATTAGTTGAGTGGCCAGGAACTGCTGGATCTGTTCCAGGACGTCTCGCTGCATCTCCAGAGCCATGTGGTAGACGTCATGGTCTGAGCTGTTGTACATTACAGCGTTCTGGAACATCAGCATGATGTCCCGCTGGAATTCAGCTGTTGTGCGGATTTGCCCAGTCTCTATGTTCTTCTTGATAGCTGACAGGTCCATAGGCCTATTAGTGGGAGGAGACTTGAGTAACTGACAGATCAGAATGCAACGTAAAAGCTAAACCTTCAAACTCTTAACACTGTTGAAGGTGAATTGGCGCAAGCCCCAAGTCACTGTGTCAATAATGAGCCACATTAGTACTTTGGACAGCTGAAATAAATTGAAATACATCTTTAAGGCTATATTTAATCAAAATTGTCATATATTCCAATTTAATTAGGGGACGGTGGCATATGTAAAACATTCTGGAGCACTATATTTATATTATCTGCCTAATGTCTAAACAAGTGCTTGTTTGGGTACCTGTGTACGATGCTGTGGTAGCCAGGAGCGATGTCATCAGATACTGGCTGCAGAAATACACTTGCATACCTGCAAGAGATTATAAACTATAAAATAACTTGAAATGATAAAAACATGTTACAAGTAACTACTGTTAAGAACATCAAGCTTGCTGTTTGTCAAATTCATTAATGCTGACCTGTGATTAGCTGCCGCTCGCCACACTAGCATAATGGCCTTCTTCCAGATCTTTTGAGCCTGCAAAGCCTCCTGATCTTCACTGCATATTGAGCTGATGAACATAAGACAAAAATACTTGAAAAGAACACTCTGAATAAAATAAATGAGAATTTAACTAATCACATCAATTAATCAAAAACCTCACTCTTATTCACACCCATCCGCAAACACACACAACTCACAACTGGGAGGAGGCTGGGCTGCTGGCAGTAGAGTCCGCAGTGGTATATCTTTGAGAGTTGGTGCCATACCCATCCTCACTTTCACTGGCTGGAGGGTCCACTTCAGAGAGATATGGCCCTTCTCCACACTCTTTCATCTCCATCCCTTCATCTCCATCCACCTCACTCCCTCCATCTTCTTCTTTTACTTCCTAGTGAGAGAGAGATAGAGAGACAGGTTACAGCTACATTTAGGCTATAGCTACATTTTTATATAGGCAGTCACATACAAAGTCTTGGTTATCTACTATAATAATGAGGAAAATGAGAGTACTACATTCTTGGACTAAAATATCTGAAATTGTCTGAAATTGTCCTGTCCGCCTTCTAAAGCTCCCTCCTTTTCGGGGAAAAAAATAAATAAATACAATTTTAAACATAAATATAGTGTATTTTCTTATTAGATGAATTCCACTTTGTGGAAACAGTTTCTCAAATTTCTCAATCTGTAAATACAGAAATTTACATCTCTAGTGCAACAGCACATGACCCTTGAGGCTGTATGCTACAGTGCTACCTTTGTGTCTCTTCCGGATGCTGAGCTGTCCTCTGAATCGAGGCAGGGAGTTTCGGCCTCTGGCTGCACCCACTCCTCACTCTCTGTCTTTACCGAGGGGCTGGGCGTTCTGTTCTCTGTTTGTTCCTCCTCCCTCACTCTACCTTCCTCAGCTTCTCTTTCTTCAGCCCCGCGATGCTCAGACACCTGCGTTTGTCCTGTTTCTGGTGGGGGTGTAGGGTTGGAGTTGCCGAGCCCTTCCTCAGGCCTTATGGCTTCCCCCACCTCCTGTAACGCCACGGTTGGCTCTCCCTCCTGAACCTCAGGCATGGGCAAACTTACAGGGGCTCCAGCAGTTACCCCTGGCTGGACACTGGGCTCTGGATCGACTGGTTTAAACGCCTGGTGTTCCCAGGGTCCAGAAAGAGCATGGCCCCCTGCTACAGCTTCCTCACACAGAGAGAGAGCAGCTTCTACTGCTGCTGCATCCAACACCTCGACAGATTCATCCACCTGTGAGACAGAGACAGACAGAGACAGACAGAGAAAGAGAGAATTTAATAAGGCATTTGATCAGAATAAATTCTGATGTATATAACTGAGCGTATAAGTGTATAGACACTATGAGGGGCACCAGTAGCAGATGCCAAGACCACATTACAGATTATCGAACCTGAAAAACATTTTGATGGTTAAAAAGTGGATCCTGTCCACTGTGTTCTATCACACAAGCCTTAAAAAGGAAAAACGATTAGACACAGATTATCTGCACACAATACATTTTATGCGTTTAGTCTCTTTATTCAAATATTCCAGCAGTATAACATAATTCCCTCAAACAGACTAAAGTCTGCATTACAAAACCGTTAAAACATTCATGCAGTACCTTCTCTTCGATAATAGCTATGATATCCCCCACTGTCTCCAGGTCCAGCTCATCCCCCATGTACGACACAGCCACTAGGTCTTCCTCCACCAGCTCTCCTTCTCTCCCCTCCATTTCTTCTGGGCCGGACTGTACCGTCACCACTGCCTCTGGACCAGAACACTCCGCTATTGCTGTTTCTACAAAGCCATATACAAACATGCAGTTTACCTTCTTTATAAAGGATGAAACTGTGGTGGTGGTGGTGGTGGGTTTGGTGGTGATACACAAAATGTGTTGCTGGCATGACCGTAGAGGGCAGCATTTAGATGTACGATAAAGTGTTAATGCATTTAAAAGCCCGTCCAGGTGTCAGTCCGGTTTAATGGAAGTCATGGAACAGTCATGGACAGACAGACAGACAGAGAGACAGACATACATACAAGTTTCATGGTTTATTGTAACCAAAGCTGAACACTCTAAGCTAACACTCCAAAAAAGTGCAAAGGCAGCTAACCATGAATTAGCATCAGTCAATTTTAAACTGGCAGGCAAAGAGACAGGCAGCAAGAGAAGGCAAGTGTGAAAGAGAAAGACTAGGAGAGACAGAGACCTGTGCCGGGTATAAAGTGGTGTCCTGGAGCAGGGGGGGCTACAGTGGGGGGATTAAGGGGTTCAGCGCTGGCTGGCATCTGGACTGGGGGTGCGCTCTCCAACAGACGGGATAATGTGGGCGCATCTGACATAGAGACACACATACACAGCGCTACAAACACACCCACACACTAAAAGCCTGGAGCTCTTTCAGATTTACCTCTATTCCCCAAGACACACTGATCAAGAATGATCTGCGAGCACGATTTCACTTTGCGAGCCACATTTACTTCCAGAAAAGAATAGATGCAAGCACAAACACACTAAATCATACACACACTTTCCAGTCATTAAACAGACTTGAGCAAGGATAAATGTTTAAAGGGCCTATATTCTACATTTGTCCTGCATTTTTACATTGCCATCCTTGTTAGGTATGCTTAAAGGAGCAATATGTAAGATCATGTAATCAGTCAAATACACACCTCACAGAGCCCCTCCTCATTACTCTATACTCACACCAACATTTACTTACCAGTCTGTGGACTCGATGCATACAGTGAACTACGTCTTCAGGTACAAAGTTGTAGTACGAGACAAACTGGGTGGAGTTAGTCAGGCAGCATATTACTTCTATAGATATCTCTGCAGCACCATACTTAGTAGTTTTGACGGTATGTCAAAAAAAGTCAAAAAATCTCTTTACAATGTGTTGACATATTAATTGTGGGGAGAGATATGGAGTGTTCAAACTATGTTGATTAGGTCATCTTGCATATTGCTCCTTTAAAGTATGTGGTCTTACGTATCCATGTTTCACACATACTACTTCTGCACAAAATGCACAACACAGCAGCGCGTCTACTGCAACTTCTGCTGTATAGCAAGCAAATTCTTCATTTTACATTTATGGCATTTGGTTGACGCCTTATCCAGAGCGACTTACAATGTTAACTGTATTACAGGTAGGCCAATGTAGTGTTAGGAGTCTTGCCCAAGGACTCCTATTGGTGTAGTACAGCATAGGCAAATATAATTAATAAAAGAGCGCAATATAATTATTAGCATCTAGCAGCTATTTGACTTAACAGCTCTGAACACGTTTGATTCTGGCTAAATAAACCACCAACACAAGTCTTGAAAATCTATAAGCAGCTAAAACAGAAGAGCAGAAAGGTGGAATAAAACGTGTGGTGTGGTGTGGTGTCGGCCTGGTCAGCTAACATAATTTTAAGCATAGGTAGAAATAAAAAGTAGGACCTGTGTCTCTTCTTAAGACCTAGCATTGCTTCTGTGACCTGTCTGGGATGCAATGTCACACTGCTCGTTCAGTCTGTGTGGAAAATCTGACCTGCTAACATATAAGCATCTCCACCGCTGACAGGAAGAGACTGAACAGAATCATCAAGAAGTCCAGCTCTGTCCTGGGGTGTCATCTTGACCCAGTGGAGGTGGTGGGGGACAGGAGAACGAGAACTAAGTTCAAACACATGCTGAAGAACCTGTCCCACCCCATGTACCACTCTCTGAAAGCACTGGGCAGCTCCTTCAGTGCCCGGCTGCTGCACCCACAGTGTGTGAAGAAGCGATACCGCAGGTCCTTCCTTCTGGCCGCTGTCAGACTGTATAACAGCCGCTCCCCTCAGTAGCCTATTTCTATTTCTACTCTATGCAATAAAACTGCTTCTTCTGGATTTAAATTTTCAGTATTTCATTTATATTCTTCTGTACTTTTTGTATATAGATATTATTTATTACTTGTATATTTTCTTCTGTTCTTTCATCTGTGCTGCTGTAACATTGCAAATGTCCCCTCTGTGGGATCAATAAAGCCTAAAGGATTATTTTATAAAAGGCAAGATGTTCTGTTCACCCTCACACCACCGAGCTAGTATGTGTGAAACAAAATTCAGAGTTCCGACACTTCAGCATGCAAGAGTGAAAAATGAATAGGGGCCCTTTATATGTCACTGAACGTATAGCTAAAGAAAGCCCAGTAAATCATAAGGAAAAACATTTACCTGTAGAAACGTCATGGCCAGGAGGAAGGGGGGCAGCAGCAGGAGCATGAACCTCCACGCTGTGAGCACCGTTACTGAGAGCTGTAGCCACCTCGCCCTCCACCACCTGAACACAACACACCAACTCTCAGTGGCTGAATCAGATATGCTAACTCTATTTCAAAGCACAAGCGTCTGTGGGTATTTATCACTGACATGCTAAAGGAAAAGATAAATTTGCACGTGTAACTCCAGATAGTAAGAGCTTACATCATGCTTTTGCTTTGCCAAAAATGCCTCCACTTGTAAAAACTGAAAGCAAAAGAAAAATGGCAAATATTATGCATGAAAGGGCTGTAATATAACCTGTGCCCAGGTTGAAGGAAATACAGCCACATGAAGGCTAAGTGCATTTCGACAGTTTTAAACACTTAATTCCTTTTCTAGACTGAGTGCATTATTAAAAAGGAGCTTGAGAGAAGATGTATGCTTAATGCTTAAGAGTACAGCACAAAAGCACAACTGGAAACAGCTTTAACAGATGAGTACTTTACCTGGTACTTTGAAATAATTTTCTAAAGAATGATTTTAAGAGTCTCCATTTGTTTACACGGCACTATGCCTTTTAGTTTACACTACTACTCCCTCCCGTCCACCCTTTTACCCTTAAGTCCCCTCCAGTTTTATGGTGAGACCCTCCCCCAATGTCTTGTGCTTACCAGTCTAGGGCTGGCAGACAGTAGATTGCCTTTCTTCAGCAGTTCAGAAAGCAAAGGGGATGGAGGGGGCGTAGCCTTCTGATTCAGGAGCTTCTTTTGTGGGGATTCATCTACCAGAGCACTCAGGCTTCCCTCATTAGGCCCCAGGCTGGCTGGCTCAGACGCTGGCACGAACACAGTCTGAGTCTGGGAAGAAGAAATAATGGTTATGGGGTTCATCGTATTTAAACAACAAATCCAGAAGTGTAGGTTTTAAAAACGCTCCTCAACTTAGACTTGTTGATGTGGGCTGCTCCTGTATTTGAGAACTATAGAATACTGACGGGAACATCAACAAATATAGGTACGGGAGACGAAAACAAATGGCCGTTTCGTTTTAAACACTTGTTTGTAATTTGATGTAGTGGGAGGGGTTTACACCAAACTCCACAGACCACTCAAGACTGTACTGATTTCAAGGTGACTGATTATGGAAAATTCTATACTTGCATGTAGTACCATGGCTGAATCCACAATACCTGCCCTGGCCATGTGAATATTCTGATTCCAGTCGACAGACAGGAATAGGTACCAGTCACTCACCATAGGACTGGGACAGGCTTCATCTGGCATTGGCTGAGGGGTATCAGAAAGAGGGAGGTCCATGCTGGGTGAACTGGCTCCCAGTGGGGAGCGGACAGTGACGCTAGGAAGCCTCTTTGGTGTGTTTTTAGCTG
Source organism: Prochilodus magdalenae (assembly GCA_024036415.1). Taxonomy (NCBI): domain Eukaryota; kingdom Metazoa; phylum Chordata; class Actinopteri; order Characiformes; family Prochilodontidae; genus Prochilodus; species Prochilodus magdalenae. The sequence continues at coordinate 108,086 of JAMWET010005910.1, read as the reverse complement.
CCTGCCGTGCTGCCGGAGATACAGGTGGACATAAGCACTCAATTTCAACAGAAAAGATTTTTTACATTCATTTTGACATAGATTTAGAAATGAGTGACCTGTGGGTTAATACTATTCCTATTATTAAACTAATCCTATTATTAAAATATATGCACTAGTGCACCACTATTTTGTACGGCTTACATCGTTTCTTCCCGCGCCTGTATTACAATGCCCAATGCTGATGTATTATTATTTGTGCCACAAATTAAGGGGCGCAGGTCGCATGCTGAATCCTAAATCTGATTACTTCATTGTTAACAAAGATAGTTTCAAAATACCACATGTGGACTATCTGGTCCGGTTCAGTTCTAGCTTTTGCGACGTTAGCCTCACAGCTCCTGCTCTAACCCAACAGAGTGCTATTTGGATTCTAAACAGCCTTCACAATCCAACGAACTACATCTAAGGGAAGCAGGACACTGTGTAATATTAATCATCTAAATATTTGTTTAAATACTGTGGATCCAAAAACCCAAATAAAATTCACTTTAGTTCTGGTCCATGCATGAAATGCACCTACCCTGATAGGCTGCCTCTGTTGCTCTCCTCTTCTGCTCAGCCTCCTCCTCCTCCTGCTTCTTCTTTCTGCCAAACGAGTTCACAACATATCAGTTACAAATGAATCCTAGCGCCAAACTTATGTACGCTTTGGCTCAATTATGCAGCTTCTCAATGGCACAGTTGCCAAAAGCTTATAACCTGCTGGAACCATCATGCAGTGAGCTTACTGTTCAATCTCTCCCCACAGCTCCTCTAATTTGGAGTCCATGTGTCCTGTCTGAATCAAATCCACCTCCTTCTTCAGTTTTCTATAAGTGGCAAAAAGCAAAGAAAGCTAAAGGAACAGAACGCCACCACCAAACATTAGACACGTACTTGGAGCCATCTGAGTGTTGCACATGGTACATAAGTAATTACAGCATCAACCTGTATTTCTCCTGTGTGTCTTTGAGGAGTTTCTTGAGCTCGTCGATCCTCTCTGCAGTCAGCCTGCGCACAATCACATCCTCAATGGTCTCCACCACCTCTCCTTTTTCACCACGCTTCCGTCTGTAGAACAGCGACACAATATTACAGCATTCACAGCCTCAATAAAATAAATGTTTAAATCTGTGTAGACATTGTGATCCTGTTTCTCATCACCACCAGTGAAAAGCTACCACGATGAACCATTTCCCAGCAACCAACTCTGAATGACTTCATTTACACGTCAATGGCCAACTGGTGGAATTCCATTAAACAGCAGTTCCTCATCCCTACTATTCAGTATGTGTCTCAAATTCTTTTCCCTCGAAACAGTTTTATATGTAGGCTAGCAGCATCTGTGACTGTGCTGATACTTACTTAGGAGCCTCTGTGGTCTCCAATAGCTCTGAATACTGAGATGCACAGTGCTAAAATAGTTAGAGGGAGAAAAAAAGCAGTATTAGAGTTCCTGAGCTTAAACAATCAGTCTCTGCAATTTTTATGAGCTGCACACATAACATTCATTACAGCGAGGCAGATGCATGTAAAAGCGAAAAATGCCCAGCTGGTAGATATAGAATGTTTAAGTACCTTCTGAGAGAACCAGTCTGGAGGCCGTCCTGGCTCAGAGAACGGCTTGATGGCTCTGCTGACTGACACCCTGCAATTCAAAACTCATCAGAGTTGCAAGTTCCAGGCAGTAGATCATGTTAAAATGATTAAAGGCAGCAAAAACTCCCAGATGGGGAAAGGAATTAGCTCCAGACACAGGCCATTAACTGTATTCTACACTGCTGACAGTCACTCCATTATTCATGAAGAACACCAAAAATGATATTCAATCCACTGCTGAAACAAAATTAGGGTGAAAATAGGTCCCGCTGTACCCAAATCTCTGTCTGGATCTCAAGACATCTGATGATTATGTATAATAGACATCTACTGTTTTTCTATAATTCAGAAATGAAATACTGTAAACAGTGGGAGTGGGAATCACCAATGGACCCACTATGGGATATCAAGCAATACTTAAAGCCTGATATTGCAATGGTGCATTGTTGCTAAGCTGAATTAAAAATAAACCCTTGGCAAGTCATTATTACAAGATGTTATGTCATAACTACCGAAAACAACTCATGATTACAAGAAAAACAATATTGCTGATAAGAGAAAATATATAAATATATATAAATGAGGGCATGTGTCATTATTAGGAGCAAATACATTGTAAATACTAAAATAACAGTAATTGTACATATAGTCCCCTAGTTACACCACGTTGTTTGTATACATATTTTCTTGAAATATTGACATGGCGAGAGATTTAATTATTATTAATTATCAATCGCCTAAATTTTGACCTTCATAATTTTTCATTACTAAGTGTCATAATTTGAAAATGTAAACACAATGCAGTGGACACGACAGAAATTTATTTGGGGGGGTGTGAGTGGTTGGGAGGCTGGGGGTTTGGGAGGTTGTGTTTCATCAACAGCCCTATATTGTGATATATTGCAACTTGTTACTTTTTCTCAACTGAAAAATTAGTTTTTAAAGAAAACTGCCAACAAGTGTTCAGTAAATATGATAACTATATAGTTAAATAATGGTAACAGGCATGCGTCTATACGGTTGTGCCACACGACACATCGCGATACGATGCTGCATCGATTGTTCCCCCCATCCCTAGTAAGCAGCAATGCTAAACTGACTTTGACACAAAAGACAACAACAACTGACAAACCCAAACAATGATCTACAATGAGATGAACAGAACCATAAAGAAAACATAACAGAGTGATTCCACATATGGGAAATGAACTCCCTGCACCTCAACTCTTTGCCCCAGACTGACTGTCTCTGAATAGGTCAGGGAATGGACAGTATTCCTGGGCAGCCTTACCAATTTTGGTCCCCGCTTCTCATCACGGAGGATGCAAGGCACAGTTTCTCCCGTACGGACCACGGCTCCGTCGGTCCCAGGGACAGCATTTTATGTTCTGCACAGCAGGACATCACGGTGTATTAGTTATACAGGCGAACAACAACAAAAAAAACAACAACATGACACTTAACCCAGTACTTAACCATCAAGACTAGTAGGTGCATATCACCGTTTACCACAACGTTACCTTCCTATTCTATCTGTCCCTTTCCGCCTTTAATGGTGCAGCAGTTAAGTAAAGCCACACTTAAGGTGGAATGGAAACATTAAAAACAAAAGACATGCGAATAAGACGCAGGCTGTAGCTTGGTCTAATGTATCAGAGAAGCAGTTTAGCTATGCTAACGTTAGCTGTTTACATTTCGTTGCGATTCAAGTGTTCAACATTAGCAGTTAGCTCAGGAGCATGCTAGCATATAACGTTAGCATTGTTGTAGTTTGGTGAGTTAAATCGACGGCTACACACTGTACGTTTCCTCATTGTGTGCAGATAAGCATTATAGCTAGTTAGGCAGGTGGAAACAAAAGACAACCAATAATGTTAAGTTTCATAAACGAGCTGTTTCGGCGTAACCCTGTGTTAGCAGGCGTAGCTTTTTGTTAGCCTGAAGCTAACCTAGCTAGCTAGCGCAAAAGAGAGCGGTCAACAACTGCTCTGCAAAAACCGGTTAATAGCTAACATTACTTGTTCCTAAAGTGGGTTTAAAACGTAGATGTCGTGCATGTTATCCTCGCTAAAGTAGGAAATTATGCCAGTAACGTTACTCACTTCCCACTCCGGTCGACATTTTGGATGCTAAAGCCGCGCCACGCAGTTCATATCTTCATTTAGCCTTTAGCCGCACCGCTGCGTCAATACACTTCCGACAGTGACGGATACCGCGAAGGCCCAAGTTCGGACTTTTTCTGCTTCGCGTTCCGTCGGGGGATTAGCTCAAATGGTAGAGCGCTCGCTTAGCATGCGAGAGGTAGCGGGATCGATGCCCGCATCCTCCAATACATATTGTTTGTGTTTTAGGGAAAAGTGCTAGCCAGGAGGGTCGCGAAAGGGGTTCAGAGAGAGGTGGGCTGACGTGGGGTACAGCCGGAACCGGTTCACTGGGTTGGGCAATTGAGATACAGTAATCTTGGCATTCAGTTCAATTAAACTTTATTGTTATTCTCCCACTACACCTCTGTGCCTGTTTTCATAAAACAGCCTAGGCTTCCCCTTATACTACATTCTGTAGTTGTAGAAGTACAAAGTGCACATAGATAGTAAGACTGTGGCTTGAGTTGTGGAGGGGTCAGCAATGCTCTCACTGTATGAGCGAGCGACCGTCAGCAAGCTTCAACAGCACTGTGGAACCGAGTCCCAAGCTTTGGAGTCGGACTCGAAGAGTCGATTCTCTTTGGGGTCGACTCCTAGCCCAGACGGATCCGTCGAAATCATCGAATGCTCGGTATCACTGGGGAATTACATGAAAGGGTTATGTTTCCTGATATGTGGGACTCAAATAGTTGCACCCAGAAACTATGAACGGGCAGGAATGAAACTTGGTGGGTAGGTTTGGCGTTGTGGGACATGCATACAATTCAAGTTTCACTCTGGGCCGCATGTGACATAAGCAACGATGGGCCTTGTCGCCGTACCTGACCAACCCAATAGCCATTCAGCAAGCAGTGATGCTCTCCAGGAGTCATTCTGCTAAGACTAGCACCATTGGCAGATGGCTGCATGATGCAGGGCTACATACACTCAGACTGTTGTGACGACTGCCCTTAACGTCATGTCAACGTCTTCAGTGACGGGTCTCACTTTTGTCTTGGTGGAGATGACCAACGAATCTGTGTGTGACACCAAGCTGATCAGTTTGTTGTCATGCATCACACGTCCCGAAGGCCTGGTGTCACTCTACCTCCACCCCTAACACAATATCTCCAGGTTCTGGAATATTCACCACCATAGCAGTGCAGTTCAACACCGCCTTCTGGTTGTAACTATTCTTCTGGTGACGAGGTCCTTTCCCCTGGTAATTAAACGCTAATTCCGATGCAGATTGATAGCTGTTTTGAAGTCCAGACAGAGATCTGGCCGCAGTATAATCTGGTCATAATTTAATTTCATCAGTGGAGCTCAGTGGATGTAATGAAGTTGGTAGCATTCATCAGGAATAATGGAATGACTGTCAGCAGGGTAGAATAAAATAAATGACTTGTACCTGAAACTTGCTTTCATTTCCCCATCTGGGAGTTTCTATACTTTTAATTACTTCAGCATGTATATAAGCTACTGCTGCCTGGAACCTACATCACTGATGAGTTTAACCACTACGTGAGTCACAGGTCAACTCTTCTTCTTCCAGGGGAATTAGTTTGCCCTGCGAATAAACCGAGTTTAGATATGAGCTGCCACAACGGGACTTGTCTGTAGCTGTCACTGTTCCTCTCAATATTTAGTGCAGATGAAATGAAGCTTTCAGAGGAGAATTCCAGATTGACTCCGGTATCAGGCCTCACTCCTCTAATACGTAATAACTTTCTGTGGTGGAGTTTTCAGAGGTGAATGTTCCCATCACCTCCACTGTGAGCAATTCTTACTCTGTACATTTCTCTAGAACCTAATGCTACATTAGCCCCTCTGAGAAGTGTCTACTGCTCCCGCTGCCTCTGAGAACTGTCTACAGACCCTGTTGCCTCTGAGAAGTGTCTACTGGCCCCTCTGCCTCTGAAAAGTGTCTATAGACCCTGTTGCCTCTGAGTAGCGTCTACTGGCCCCTCTGCCTCTAAGAAGTGTCTGGAGACCCTGTTGCCTTTAAGATGTTTCTACTGGCCCCACTGCCCTGGAGAAATGTCTACGGGCCCCCCTGCCTCTGAAAAGTGTCTACAGACCCCGTTGCCCCTGAGAAGTGTCTACTGGTCCCTCTGCTTCTGAGAAGTGTCTACAGACCCTGTTGCCTCTGAGTAGCATCTACTGGCCCCTCTGCCTCTAAGAAGTGTCTACAGACCCCTTTGCCTTTAAGAAGTGTCTACTGGCCCCACTGCCCTGGAGAAATGTCTACGGGCCCCCCTGCCTCTGAAAAGTGTCTACAGACCCCGTTGCCCCTGAGAAGTGTCTACTGGCCCCTCTGCTTCTGAGAAGTGTCTACAGACCCTGTTGCCTCTGAGTAGCATCTACTGGCCCCTCTGCCTCTAAGAAGTGTCTACAGACCCCGTTGCCCCTGAGAAGTGTCTACTGGTCCTGCTGCCCTGGAAATATCTACGGGCCCCTCTGCCTCTAAAAAGTGTCAACAGACCCCATTGCCTCTGAGAAGTGTTTCCTGGCCCCTCTGCCTCTGAGAAGTGTCTACTGCCCCCCTACCTTTGAGAACTGTCTACTGCCCCCCCTACCTCTGAGAAGTGTCTACTGCTCCCCTGCCCTGAGAGGTGTCTCTTGGCCCCGCTGCCCCAGAGCATCTACTGGCCCTGCTGCCTCTGTGTTACTTCATCACAGCTACTCATCACAAAATTAAATCTTTTCAACACAACCATCAGACTTCCATCATCTGAGACCTCCTCTTATGAAGAATTGGTCCAGCTGTGCTCTAACCTCATACACACCGATGTGATTGTAACAGAATTGGCAGGTCGAATGAGTTCATATGGACAATCTTCCCAGACCAGCTGGAGTCCAAAAGAAGGCCTGGCAACATTTTGACTGAATGACAATGAAGAAGGCATTTCACTTGAAGATTTTCCCATCAACCCTCTCTCTCCTGTCGGTGCTAAAATCCCCCAGTTGACATCCTCTATAATTTACTGGTCACTGCAACTTCAGGAATACATGTGACTGAATCCTCACTTCCTCACTCCTCACAGTCTCGGAGATAATTACCTTCTTCAGGAATCACAATCATCATCCACCCACTGATGAGATAAAACTGTAGCATCTCTTTTAAGCCCTTATTGATCCCACAGTGGGGAAATTTACAAGTCCCAGCATTTAACCCATCCGTGAAGTGAAACACCCACATACACACTCACTAGGGGGCAGTGAGCACACTTACCCAGAGCAGTGGGCAGCCCTATCCACGGCACCTGGGGAGCAGTTGGGGGTTAGGTGCCTTGCACCTCAGTCATTACTGTCAGTTCAGGGAATCAAACCGGCAACTCTCTGGTCACAAGGCTGGTTCCCTAACCTCCAGCCCACGACTTCAGACTTTCCTTTGAGGCTTTCCTGGTCGAGGCCTCCAAGGTGGTCAGCGATACCACTTTGAGCACGACAGCAGAGATCACCACTGCAGTACACTAAGACAAAAGCAACCTACCAGACGCTGAAAGTGGGATTCTAAGTCCATCTCAGATGGACCGGCAGCTGGGGTTCTAGCACATCAGCCACAGCCTCGACAGGGGTAAATGCGCTTACATTCGAGTCAGTCAAGCCACCTGATCTTCCCACTCACGGCACTCTGTACATGAAACAAATCCGAACAAGTCCTGAATCCCACCCAGGCTACACAGAGGAGCGTTTTGTGAAACACCTCCTTGTGAAAGCTGATGTAACCATAAGCAGCCAGGTTACAGCTACATCTCATGTCAGGCTCCAGTAAGGCAGTGAGCAGCATCACTGAAAAGATCTTCAAGATACTGTCACTTTCTGCAGTCAGGGAGACCATGAGAGGCAAAACACAATTCCTGAAGATCCTTGTAGAAGGATCAAGGCCTTTTGCTCTTGTAGATGCTACAGTGACCTACAGTGAAGCACTACAGCGCAATGACTCTTCTAAGTCAGAAGGGTGGAACCACTGGACAGCATCCCATCTAAAGACTCCATTGTCTGCTCATGAGCCACACTTGTCTGCTCACGAGCTGACCCCTAACAGCAGAATATAATCCTGGATCTGCAGACCTGGACAGTCTGATGGAGAAAAGGAGCGTCTCTTCTAATCAGACAGCCAACACCACGCTTGAACTTCAGAGTGAAACTGAAGATCAGACAGTGACGTCCTATCAAGCACAGCTGAACAGCATGACTACTCAGGGTGGGAAAACATACTGTGAGATGTCAGTCAAAATATTCCCCAAGCAAAATATTTGTTTTATGTTTTAAAATTCAAATACACTATATACACGTATGTGTATACACAATAGAAGGAACTGTGGGCCTGCAGTGCTATTGAGAAGGAAGATAAAGACTTCCAGGAACAATAAATGATAAACAATATATATTGAGCTACACATACAGAAGTAATGTCTCTCAGTATGGCACTGGACCACCATGTTTGCTAATCCAACATACCAGACGTCTCAGCATGGAGTTTTAGAGGTTCCTAATGGTGTTCTGTGATAATCCGTCCCATGCAGCTTCAATATTCTCACACAGTTCCTGCAGATTTAGGGGTAAGGGTGGAGGCAGAGTGACACCAGGCCCTCTGGACGCGTAACAGCAAACTCTTACCCATGACTCTCACTACAGTGCCACCACATCCTTTACCTTACGGTATTTAGCTGACGCTCTTATCCAGAGCGACTTACAAGATTAATCATATTACAGGTGGGCCAGTGTGGTGTTAGGAGTCTTGCCCAAGGACTCTTATTGGTGTAGCACAGCATAGTCACCCGGACCGGGAATAGAACCCCAGTCTCCCATATGTGGGGGTGGATTCCTGGAGGGTAGTGGTGTTATCCACTAAGCTACACATCCAGATTTGTTGGTCTTCATCACCTGGACAAATGCGGGACTAGTCACTGAAGATGACCCACTGCCATTCTGAGTCACTCCATCACAGTCTGGCACAACAGCCGACGTTAACGCGGTGTTAAGGGTAGTCGTCATAACGATCTGAGAAGTAGTCCTGTGTCGTGCAGTCGTCTGCCAGTGGTGCGGGTACTAACAGGATGATTATAGAAGCATCGCTGCTTGCTGCATGTCCACAATCGTGGCTGTGGGGTCAGTCCGCTACAGTAATAAGGCCAGTCTATCCTTACGTCACATGTGCAGCTGAAGATGAAACTTAAATTACTCGTATATAAACCAAATAACTACACTAATTCCCCTGAAAGAAGAACAGTGGACCCACGTAGTGGCTAAACTCGTCAGTGATGTAGGTTCCAGGCAGCAGTAGCTTATATACATGCTGAAGTAATTAACAGTATAGAAACTCCCAGATGGGGAAATGAAAGCAAGTTTTAGGTGCAAGTCATTTATTTTATTCTACCCTGCTGACAGTCATTCCATTATTCCTGATGAATGCTACCAACTTCATTACATCCACTGAGCTCCACTGATGAAATTAAATTACGCTGTGGCCTGTGTGGACTTCAAAACAGCTATCTAGACTGTCCAGGACAAAGTTTACCTTCCTTTACAGTCTAGAACCTGTTAGACCTGTTTATAGCTAATCCACATCAGTAATCAAATTAGCTAGAACAGGAGTGCCCTATCATTCGTCTTGCTGGACCAAAATACCATGTTTTTGTGGGTTAAAGGCCAAACTAACCAGACAGCGTACAAATAAAGAAGGTGGGTGTGTTCCATATACAGCATAAAGATGCACTTCATAGCATTACGGTATATTTTGTTGCTAAAATACTTTATAATGCTATTTTTAAAGGAAAACTAGAATTTAATAAGTTATTCATCGTATAAATGTTTGTTTATTCTTTCGCTGTTATGCTTATTCTCTTGTTCATTCACACGTCACCTTGGTGGTCAAAGAGAACAGCTGGTTGCAGTTGGGGGGAGGAATGAGTTATCAAGTCGGACAGTCACTACCTGCAGCCCAGTTGTGCTAATGGCAGATGTCGCAGTGTTAACGCTGTTGCAATAGAGATCCTTCTGCTATAGCAGGGAATGAAACATGGTGAACAGCGAAAGTGAAAGACTTTATTTGATCATCTGTAGGTTAAACAAAGCATTTCTGATCGTTGATGGAGCCCAGTGTTTGTTTTCCAAATGCAGAGCTCCTGGAATAGTTCCTGCAATATCTGTAAACACTATTTTAAGCTTTATTTATCATTCATTCATTTTCTAGATTGGGGTAAAACTACGGCGGTGTGTCTCTCACAAACACAGGCTGTATTTGAAATGGCACACTTCTATAATGCCTTACTACACACTACAATAGTAAGTACTGTATATGTCCCCTGTGTGTGGTATACAGTACAGTAGCAAGTTCTGAGTGGCAGTGTAGTATACCAATACAGTCACTTTTGTAAAAAAAATGTTTTTGAAAGGAAGTATTTTTTTGCCCTTGTGAAATTGGTAATTTTGTTTTCTTGAATGTATTTTTATTTTTGTAATTTTGTTTTTTGCTAATGTTTATGTAATGTGCCACTGCACTCACATGTAGAATGTCTGAACTAGGGAGCTCTTTGAGACACTCGATCCACGCGTACTTCGAATCGGATCCAGAGTCGACTCTTCACATTTCTAGACCCGGACAGCCGTCTCAGGGGTATAGAGCGCCCCCTTGTGGAGAATCGTTTAGTCAGATGAACGCGAGTGATTAAGAGTTGTAGTAAAGGACCTACATAAGAAAATTCTCCACGCTAAAGTTTTTCTTAGATTTAGCACACCTATAAACGTATATCTAGCATGCCTACCACTAAAGCTTTAGTCCACAGAAACGTCAACGATGGTGAGGATTCAAAAGGAGCTCTAGCGGGCGAGCCGAACATCGGGGGATTAGCTCAAATGGTAGAGCGCTCGCTTAGCATGCGAGAGGTAGCGGGATCGATGCCCGCATCCTCCAAACTTTTCATTTCTTTATTTTCTGAAAATAATTACCTGGAACAGACTTTGATGTGTCAGTGCATTAAAATAGAAAAGGCGAATGAACATACTCACCTAAACCAGGTACTGCATGCGGACGGTGCAACTGTTTATATATGTGTTATATACTGGTACTGCTTTCATTCATTTTTTTTAAACTACAAACCTAATAAAGAGGGTTATTCAGTAAAGATGACTCTTTAAAGACAATCGTTCTGTATAGAACTTTTAAAAAACTGCTTCCAGATAGCTGGGTTCTGCTTTCTGGTGATGTCAAGGTCATAACAATAGAAGAACATTTTTGGTTCTATGAAGAACCAATGTATATATTTCACACATTCTCCATTAATCTGAGGAATGGGTTCTATATGACAGTGATGTAGCGATGTCAAGCTTCTAACAATAGAAGAACCTTTTGTGGGGCTATATAGAATCATATTTTCCACACATATTAATATAATCTTCAGTTAAATTCGATTCACTACAACTTTATTGTAATACAGGGTTGTACAGTATAACAAAAACAGTCAGGCTCCTTCTCCAGTGAAGTATAAGGTATACTTATGTATATATAAATAGTGTGGTGCAAAGACAAATACACAAACAATTTTTCACCACGCCAAGATCTATTTAAACGTGCTACAGAATCATTGATTTTGCTAAAGAACCCTCTACGAATCATCTTTTTTAAAGTGTGTAAGTAATTTACTGTTTCATGCAAGCACTCATTGAAGTCAAAGTGAAAGTGCAGTCTCCACTCCGGCCACAAGGTGGCGCCAGCAGACTGTGACATTCATAGTACAGCCGAGAAGAAGGCGCTCAGATAAACACGAGCTCGTACTAAAGCTGCACACAGTACGAGCTCTTAGTCCGCGGGAGAGTGTCTTAAACATACTCGGTTATTATACCAGTTATCACTTTGGAATTGATGTGTGATGATGGCAGTCTGTCAGGGAGGGGGATTAGCTCAAATGGTAGAGCGCTCGCTTAGCATGCGAGAGGTAGCGGGATCGATGCCCGCATCCTCCAAGTTTTAAATTTTACCTCAGAAGAACAAACTACACACCAAACGAGACTTCCAGGATGTTAACGGAAACTCAAAACGGAACTGTGTCGTGTAATAAGATGATTTCCCTACACTTCGGGCCTTTAAAACCCTAAACAGGCACAAGTGGAAAACATGGAGTAATAAATCACTGTATGGTTTTAATAATTCATCATTTGATGTATTGCATTTATGTATTTCTAATTATTTTCTAATTTTGTTAACAAGTATTAATCTACTACAGGCAAAATAAACATAAAGTTAGTCTGACCCTTACAGAGTGATGCCCCCAGTCACGACCATCTGTTTCTGGCAGAAACGTTTTAGATGAAGGAGTCTCATCAGCTTGCATTATATGAACCCCTCCAATGTATGAAAATTGGTAAAAAGGGACTGACTATGTGTATATATATATATATGTGTATATATATATATATATATATATATCAGTATATATATATATATATATATATATATATATATATATATATATATATATATATATATATATATATATATATATAGATATATAGTCAGTCCCTATTATATGTTACCAATTTTCATATATATATATATATGTAAGTCATATAAAATTTTCCCAGCAGTATATATATATATATAATATATATCAGTATTTTACCAATTTTCATATATATATATATATATATATATATATATATATATATATATATATATAAATTCTGATGTAAGTCAATGGAAAATGGAAAATTTTCCCAGCAGTTTTGTTCCGCCAACTCAACTTACATCTACACAGTACATCATCACCTCCACAGCAGCTTTTATCATGTTTAAGATTTATTAACTAATGTTTGAATGTAAAAGACCAGAACACACATTCATTAAAAAAGGTCAAGTAAAGACCAGTAACGTCCATTAGACGAGTATTTTGGACATTTTCATACATTCGGACATGGATTTAAGAAACACATTTACATACAGTTGTTCTTGTATGATACATATCCATGTGTAAGATTTCCTCATGTTTTCAGAATGCATTTCAGCATGAACTGCAATGTATTTGACATATATAAAAGAGATATATATTTTGTAATAAATAAAAATACAAATTCACGGTACATGGTAATAATACATTACAGGCTTAGTGGTGGCAGTATGGCAAAATGTTATATGACAACACTTCAGGAGGTTTGTTTACAATGTGCCAATAATGTGCCACAATATATATTTTTCTGACACCCTGATAACTAGGAGCAGTGCCATAGTTCTAAGTACTGACGATGTACAGTATATTCAGATTAGATAATTGTGACTCACTGTCATGTGCTATATCACAATGACTATATAAAGCTGCCCAGCTCTATGCAAACTGTACTTTTACATTACAGGCATGGCAGGCTACAGTGGGTGGGCACTAGATTAGTGTTCTCAGTCCAGTGATTGGAAAACACACACACTCAATACACAACACACACTCACATGTCACAAACAGGACTGTTTATGGACTATCAGTCTTCCACAGATCAATCTCATCAGTAGCTTCTAACTCATTCACAATTCCTTCTTCATCCTCGTCATTAGTCTGGTCTGACGTCACTCTGAGCACATTGCTGCTGTGATGTATAGAGTAGGGGGTGATGATACCCTCATTATCAAACTTATAGCACTGGCTTACCATTTATACCACTGCTAAAAGTTCACTATGAGACTTTAATAAAAACGTCCTATTCCATATAGCGGAGCTGAGCCATGCACCAGTCCTGCTCCCAGAGTGTTAACACCCTCATATAGGTGTTGGTAATGGGCTCCTGAGTGAGGAACATGGGGACTCCAGAAGCAGAACTGAGAAACACTGTCATGTTTCAGACTAAGCTGAGCAACTGATACTGTATTTTAAAGAAATGGTTCATGGAAAAATGACATTAACACAACTGCATTAACATAATTTAATCAAGAGATTTACATTAACACATCTTACCCCACATGTGGTTAATCAGCTAATAAATACTATTAGAAGAAGTATATAAACCATGTAGTACCACTGTAAACCACTGTACCCCAACACAATACTTACAGCACACTAACACATTACACTTACTGAGTTACTGTACACCAACACACTACTTACAGTACACTAACACATTACACTTACTGAGTTACTGTACACCAACACACTACTTACAGTACACTAACACATTACACTTACTGAGTTACTGTACACCAACACGCTACTTACAGTACACTAACACATTACACTTACTGAGTTACTGTACACCAACACGCTACTTACAGTACACTAACACATTACACTTACTGAGTTACCATACACCGGCACACTACTTACAGTACACTAGCGCATTACACTAACTGAGTTACTGTACACCAACACACTACTTACAGTACACTAACACATTACACTTACTGAGTTACTGTACACCAACACACTACTTACAGTACACTAACACATTACACTTACTGAGTTACTGTACACCAACACACTACTTACAGTACACTAACACATTACACTTACTGAGATACTGTACACCAACACACTACTTACAGTACACTAACACATTACACTTACTGAGTTACTGTACACCAACACGCTACTTACAGTACACTAACACATTACACTTACTGAGTTACTGTACACCAACACACTACTTACAGTACACTAACACATTACACTTACTGAGTTACTGTACACCAACACACTACTTACAGTACACTAACACATTACACTTACTGAGTTACTGTACACCAACACACTACTTACAGTACACTAACACATTACACTTACTGAGTTACTGTACACCGGCACACTACTTACAGTACACTAGCGCATTACACTAACTGAGTTACTGTACACCAACACGCTACTTACAGTACACTAACACACTACACTTACTGAGTTACTGTACACCAACACACTACTTACAGTACACTAACACACTACACTTACTGAGTTACTGTACACCAACACACTACTTACAGTACACTAGCGCATTACACTTACTGAGATACTGTACACCAACACACTACTTACAGTACACTAACGCATTACACTTACTGAGTTACTGTACACCAACACGCTACTTACAGTACACTAACACATTACACTTACTGAGTTACTGTACACCAACACGCTACTTACAGCACACTAACACATTACACTTACTGAGTTACTGTACACCAACACACTACTTACTGTACACTAACACATTACACTTACTGAGTTACTGTACACCCACACACTACTTACAGCACACTAATGCATTACACTTACTGAGTTACTGTACACCAACACTCTAGTTACAGCACACTAACACACTACACATATAAAGGAACTGAAATGGCAAATGTAATCTACATCAATATGCTTTGTGATGTGCACACATGCAGTTCAGTCAGATTCACTGGGCGTATTCATAGAAAGGCTTTTGGTGACTAGTGATTGACCATGACCCCATAGCTCCAGAGATAAACTAAAGACAGGGACATTTAGACACTAAACACATCCCAGCTGATTTACTATATCTTAAAATATAAATAAAATAAAATGAAATAAACTAATTTTTATTGCTCACCAGTTCTTCATATTGTCACCAAAGAAAAACAAGTCTCTACAGCATCACTAAAAACTTCAATAGAAGTCAATGGAATCAGACTTTCCTCCAAGCCGTTTTGGGCCATCTCTGTTGGTCCATTCATCATGAATTTCTCACACAGTGTAAACAGCAGCTAGTATAAATCAACAAAAAATGCAGATACATGATTTTAATTGGACAACGATGACGTAAAACAATATCACATTAAAGTTCCTTTTCTGGAAATTGAGTCACAACCAGTGAAGTCATATCCTGGAAAGCTCTTCTGTCCAACCTTTCATGCAGGTGGCCATGATGCACCAGCATTTGGCTGCAATTACATATTAATAATTAGGTTTCTATCGCATGCGTGGCACTTTTATCTTTTCCACTGCAAATGAGATTTCAGTTGTGTAGCTCTGGATGAGTGAGATGCGGGCCTGCATGGCTGAACCTAAGCAAACTCCTGAGGCGTTAAGAGGAGCGCAGAAAGTCAGAGACAGCGCACAATTTCATAATTACGTGAATAGCAGCAATTCTCACTGACTTTATACTTCTTTTTATTGGGACTCAGCAATTTGTAGACCCCAGGCCCACAGACACGGTGGGTTTGTGTAATGTGGCCCAAAGCTCCACCCTGCCATGCGTTTCCAGTCCTGCTGCTGCCGCTGCTCATTTCAATAAAAACGCGCTGCATAATGTGAAATCCTGCGGCTACAGCAGCATTCAGTCGAATCGATATGTACCTTTGGTAGGCTACATTTAATTGATCGTCTCATCTTGCTCGGTGTAGCCTTGCGAAGACGTGCCCTGGGGGGTAAAGCTACAGAGGGAGGGCGGAGAAAACAGAAGCCACTCGGGGGCGTGTTTGAGCTGGAAGGAGGGAGGAGTGAGCCGAGGCCATGCTGGAGTTCAGCTGGGCAGGCGGCCCGGGTGCAGCTTGAGTCCAGCTGCTGCTGGGGTATGGTACACCTCACTCAAAAAGCTCTGGCAAAGAGAGAGCCAAGATGGGAGAGAGCGGCGTAGATGACATGGGGTAGATGAGGCGGGATACACTGACAAAAATACAATCATTGTGCGCATGATTCTCACATAAATGAAATATATCAGCACACGGGTGCAAAATCAGAAACCTGAAAAAGGACACAGACACATGAATCCTGTAAGCTCAGCTGAATGTGGTGGAGTATTGGGGACGAATGGGGTAGATGGTATGGGGCCTAGTAGAGGGTTGGACAGGGTAGAGGGGAAAGAATGAGGTAGATGGATTGGGACAGGGTAGTTGGGGAAAAATGGGGTAAGTGGTATGGGGCAGAGTAGAGGGTTGGGCTGGGTTAGTGTACAGTAAGTAGTGTGTTGGTGTACAGTATCTCAGTAAGTGTAACGTGTTAGTGTGCTGTAAGCAGTGTGTTGGTGTACAGTAACTCAGTAAGTGTAATGTGTTAGTGTACGGTAAGTAGTGTGTTGGTGTACAGTAACTCAGTAAGTGTGATGCGTTAGTGTACTGTAAGTAGTGTGTTGGTGTACAGTAACTCAGTAAGTGTAATGTGTTAGTGTGCTGTAAGTAGTGTGTTGGTGTACAGCAACTCAGTAAGTGTAATGTGTTAGTGTACTGTAAGTAGTTTGTTGGTGTACGGTAACTCAGTAAGTGTAATGTGTTAGTGTACTGTAAGTAGTTTGTTGGTGTACGGTAACTCAGTAAGTGTAATGTGTTAGTGTACTGTAAGTAGTGTGTTGGTGTACGGTAACTCAGTAAGTGTAATGTGTTAGTGTACTGTAAGTAGTGTGTTGGTGTACGGTAACTCAGTAAGTGTAATGTGTTAGTGTACTGTAAGTAGTGTGTTGGTGTACGGTAACTCAGTAAGTGTAATGTGTTAGTGTACTGTAAGTAGTGTGTTGGTGTACAGTAACTCAGTAAGTGTAATGCGTTAGTGTGCTGTAAGTAGTGTGTTGGTGTACAGTAACTCAGTAAGTGTAATGCGTTAGTGTGCTGTAAGTAGTGTGTGGGTGTACAGTAACTCAGTAAGTGTAATGCGTTAGTGTACTGTAAGTAGTGTGTTGGTGTACAGTAACTCAGTAAGTGTGATGTGTTAGTGTACTGTAAGTAGTGTGTTGGTGTACAGTAACTCAGTAAGTGTAATGCGTTAGTGTGCTGTAAGTAGTGTGTTGGTGTACAGTAACTCAGTAAGTGTAATGCGTTAGTGTGCTGTAAGTAGTGTGTGGTGTACAGTAACTCAGTAAGTGTAATGCAGTTAGTGTACTGTAAGTAGCAGTGTTGGTGTACAGTAACTCAGTAAGTGTAGTGTGTTAGGGTACTGTAAGTAGCGTGTTGGGGTACAGTAACTCAGTAAGTGTAATGTGTTAGTGTACTGTAAGTAGTGTGTTGGTGTACAGTAACTCAGTAAGTGTAATGCGTTAGTGTACTGTAAGTAGCGTGTTGGTGTACAGTAACTCAGTAAGTGTAATGCGTTAGTGTACTGTAAGTAGCGTGTTGGTGTACAGTAACCCAGTAAGTGTAATGTGTTAGTGTACTGTAAGTAGCGTGTTGGTGTACAGTAACTCAGTAAGTGTAATGTGTTAGTGTACTGTAAGTAGCGTGTTGGTGTACAGTAACCCAGTAAGTGTAATGTGTTAGTGTACTGTAAGTAGTGTGATGGTGTACAGTAACTCAGTAAGTGTAATGTGTTAGTGTACTGTAAGTAGCGTGTTGGTGTACAGTAACTCAGTAAGTGTAATGTGTTAGTGTACTGTAAGTAGTGTGGTGGTGTACAGTATCTCAGTAAGTGTAAT
>JAMWET010005910.1:80000-85000 GCA_024036415.1 Prochilodus magdalenae | reverse complement strand
AATAGAATAGGATATAGCAGATCAGAACAGAACAAAATACAGCAGAACAGAACAGAACAGAATAAAATAGAAGAGTATACAGCAGAATAGAACAGAACAGAATAGAATAGAATAGAATAGAATAGAATAGAACCAAACCGAACCGAACCGAACCGAACAGAATAGAATAGAATACAACAGAACAGAACAGAACAGAATAGAACTGAATAGCATATAGCATATAGCAGAACAGAATAGAATAGAATAGAATAGAATAGAATAGAATAGAATAGAATAGAACACAGCAGAACAGAACAGAACAGAACAGAACAGAACAGAATAGAATACTGCAAAACAGAAAAGTCTTACTCAGTGATACTGATGTACTGTCCAATTATATTGATTAGTTTCTCTTAATAATAAATATTTATCATATTAGTTTATCATTATATTTTTATATCCTAAGATGCACAAGGAACGTACTCTCATAACCAGCTTGTACCCTTTACCAAAGACTGATCTCATCTTATCTTATCTTATCTTATCTTATCTTATCTTACACTAAAGACCACCAGAGATCTGTACTTTCCTTTCTACACTGTCTTCCATTAGCTTGTGTGGTCTCCCTCAGCCACATTACGAGCCGGTTGTGGGTGATATGTAGCCGCTCCGAGCACACGTGTGACCGTTGTTTCAGTGAGGTGACACTGCGAGGTGTCACTTGGCACAGATAATGGAAAGGTTAAAGGTCAAGTGTGAAGAATGGTTTGGGGGGAGGGGGCCAGGCACTTTGGCAAATTGGCTAAATGTCCCTGGAGAGAGCGAAGAGGGGAGGGGCACGAGACACGGGGTGACACTGAGACATGACATCATAGAATTCCCATGAAAACAGCAGGAGGCGTGTGGTATGTTAGACTCTGGGTTATGCACATTCATGTGCGTGCTTCTCACACACGAAAGCCTGGGATCGGAGATGTGGTGTGTGTGGATGAAAAGTGAGGGTTAGCAAAGAGTTAGAATGTTATTTTTGTTGCAACCTAAAAAACTGAAATACTGGATACTGGATTTAGTCCACACAGTGTGAGCTTAAAAAATCAGCCATCTGCCACTTTGGCTGTAAAGAGCTCTAAAACGAATATCATGGCCAAATGGAGCTTCAAGTAGGTAACAATAGCTGGTTAGTTGTTAGATAATAACAACAGTGCTGCACGTTGCTGTGCAAAATAAAACAGTGGCTATGCAGCAAAAAATTGAATACTGAACACTGGAAACTGGAACTGGAAACACAGATGTCTTGGTGAGTTTGCTGTAGTACTTGGACTCAGGAACATGCAAACTAGAGACTATAGAAACTTTATAAATGTGATATTTGTATTTAGGGTTTTTGATTAATCATAATGGGCTGTAGCAAATGTGTTTTCAGTGTTTACAGGACAAACACAAAGTGTGAGACAGCATCTATGTGGTTTTAAGAATATACTAAATAAACAGCAGACGGAAAAAAACCTCATTTGAAACCTTTACAATGGCCTGCCTGTTAGAACGAATAAATGAATTAATAAATGAAGAAATAAGCAGAATCCTCTTTCCCATCTCCGTTTCCAAAAACAGTGATCTACATCACATAGAGTGTGGCATCTAGCCAAAACGTGTTTGGCTGTATTCTCCAGTCTCTGCCATGCCTGACCATAAAAGCCTCCTCCATAACTTGAAGCATGTTGACTGTGCTGATAGACCTTCGCAAATAAAGACAGCATATTCTCTTCATATGGATTTAGAATGTAGTTTTGGTGAATATAGTGGGAGGTGTAAGACTTAGCTGGCCGTGGAATGAAGCATGAACGGCTTATACGAGTAGAGATTATCATGAGAACTGCACTTAGAGATGGTGAAATGTTCTGCAGTTAAAGTGTTCAAGAGTGTTACCACACTGACACAGGCAAAACAAAAAGACACCCGAGCTTCAGATATTCTGAGCTGTGTGCAAACAACCAAGAAAGAACTGTGATATCGTGATTATTATTTGATCTTGCTGATTGGTCAGGGAAAATGCTTTCTGTGCTCAGTTCAGTATCTTCAGTGTGGGTCAGTATACACTCATCAACAGAATATCTGCACCCAGAAGGAAGTGTGGGGTTGCTGTGCTGTTGGGAAGGAAGATAAAGGTTACCAGGATCAATAACTGTTAGACTGATATGGGTAATGGGTAATATTTATTGAGCTACACATACAGAAGTAGTGTCTCCTCGTATGGCAACAGGCTTACGCAACATGCCAGACGTCTCAGCATGGAGTTGTAGACGTTCCTAAAAGTGTCCTGTGATAGTCCATCCCATGCAGCTTGAATATTCTCACACAGTTCCTGCGGATTTTGCGATGGGGTGGAGGTAGTGTGATATCAGGCCTTCTGGACGTGTGACAACAGACCATTCATCTTGGTGCTGACCATGGTGCCTCCACACACGGATTTGTTGGTTGTCTCCACCAAGACAAAAGCAGGACTCGTCACCGAAGATGACACGGTGCCGTTCTGAGTCTCTCCATGACATTCTGATGTGACACCATTGCAGTCTTTGGTGATGATGATGTGGTGTTAGGGCAGTTGTCATAAAGGCCTGTGTGCATGTAGTCCTGCAGCAGGCAGCCATCTGCCAATGGTGCTGCACAGGATGACTCATAGAGGGCATCACTGCGGTCAGTCAGATACAGTGATGAGTATGGAACTTGAATCATTCGCATGTCACACATTGTCAAACCATCAGTCATGGTCAGTCATCAGACATCAGTAATCCATCATGGTTAAATGGGGCAGTATCTTTCAATGGTAAGACATCGTCCGTCCGTCCAGCTGCACAATAACGAAGTTAGTCTAGGCTAGTAGTCTTTTAACAAGAACTGTCAATCAAGCTGCTCACTAGCCACACCCACTCAGTTGTCAGATAGGTCTGATCAGCTGTTTTAAGCCGTGCTTCATCACATTTCTACCCTGTAGTCACTCTTCCTAGATCAGGGCCCTAATTTGGTGGAAGGGCTTCTGTGCTCTGGGGATCTTCTGAGCTGTGACATCTGGAGCTGTTTACTTCTGGTGGTGTCTCCCAGGGTAAACAGGTCTGTGGTGAATACCCAGACTAGCATCTACTAAATCCCCCATGAAAACAGGATACACGGATTTTATGTTTACCCTTCCCAGGAGAGGGTTACTGGGACTAACTCCTGGAGCCTGGGGGCAGCGTTCCTTAGCGAGAGCCTGATGACCGGGCAGCCCATGTAACCTGGCCGGGTTCTGCCCGAAAATACAATGTTGTGGGACCATGTGGGCCTACCACCTGCAAGGTTTGGCATAGAGGCCCCGTGCAGTGCCTTATAGGCAGCGAGGGACGGCGGAGAGGTCTTTGGTGCCAAGGACCGCTGGAGCAGAAACTGAAAAGAGCCAGCTGAGGTGATTCTGATACGGATGCCCTGTGACTACCTCCTGCTGGAGGTGTACCAAAGGCTGTCCCAGGACTCGCTGAAGGAATCATATCTCCGAGCTGGCCTGAGAATGGCCAGAATGAGCTGGAGGAAGTTGCAGGGGGCAGGGTCGTCTGGGCTTCTCTGTTTTATCTACTGCAACTGTGAGCCTTGTTGGACCAAGCGGCATGAGAATGAATAAATAAATAAATATATCCGGTATTTTTCATTCAGACTTGCTGAATGTTTAATACAGCACTCAAATTTAGTATCATACAAACACTATTAATATTTTACTCTCTTGGTTCCCTGGGAATTTAAATTTCCTTGTGGTCTTTTGTGGTCTACTGTGTGAGCCATGGGTTGGAAAAGTTTGCTATGCTTTGGTGACCGGTATGGACGAGACGTGATGGTGTCCAGATGCACTCGGTTAGTACAATGTGTGTGTGTGTGTGTGTTCTATGTTTAGCAGAGCTCTGTATGATGCAGATCTCCTCAGTTCAGCTGATGACATCAGCAAAGCTAACACCATATGACAGAAGGTGTCATAAGTGAATATACACACTCACACACACACTCACACACACACCAGAATGCGTCAGAGACAGTACCTCAGTCCAGATGGGCTCATCAGACATGAAGAGTCACCCAACGCGCACACACACACACACTCTCACCCTCACCGTCTCACACACTGGTAGAGTGACGCCATCCTCAGTCTTTAACATGCCGTAAATCACAGAGCTGCTCTGAGCGTCTTTATGTGTATCTATGTGTGTGTGTCTGTACGTCTCTGTGTATGTGGATCCGGTTTATGCCACACTGTGGGAGCCAAAACCTGTTCATATACTTACTTGTGGTGACCTTTCAAGATGGTCCCCACTGTGAAAATCATATCCTCTTGACATTTTCTCAAGTTTAAAGTTAGGATCGGGGTAAGGTTAAGGTATGGTGTTAGGATTGGGGCATCAGTAAATCTGTTTAAGGGTCAGCCTAGTTAATTTTTTTTTAGATTAGATTCAATTTTATTGTCATTGTGCAGAGTACAGGTACAAAGCCAATGAAATGCTAATTTCACAATTCCACAATTCACAGAAACAAACATGTGTGTGTGAGTATGGTGTGCGTGTGTATTGTGTGTGTGTGTATGGTGTGTATGTGTGTATTGTGTGTGTGTGTGTGTGTATGGTGTGCATGTGTATTATGTGTGTGTGTATGGTGTGTGTGTATTGTGTGTGTGTGTATGGTGTGTGTGTGTATGGTGTTTGTGTGTGTGTATGTGTGTGTGTATGGTGTGTGTGTGTATGTGTGTGTATGGTGTGTATGGTGTGGGTGTGTGTGTATGGTGTGTGTATGTGTGTGTGTGTTTATGGTGTGTTTGTGTGTGTGTATGTATGTATGTGTGTGTGTGTTGGGGGAAGTGTATGGTGTGTGTGTGTGTCTGAGTGTGTGTGTATGTGTGTGTGTGTATGGTGTGTATGGTGTGTGTGTGTGTATGGTGTGTATGATGTGTGTGTGTGTTTGTGTGTGTGTGTGTGTATGGTGTGTGTATGTGTGTGTGTGTTTATGGT
>JAMWET010005910.1:55000-77500 GCA_024036415.1 Prochilodus magdalenae | reverse complement strand
TCTCTCTACCTCTCTGTCCTCCTAATCAGTCTCTCTATCTATCTCTCTATACCTCTCCATCCTCCTAATCAATCTCTCTATCTATCTATCTCTCTCTACCTCTCCGTCCTCCTAATCAATCTCTTTCATTCTCTCACTCTCTCTACCTCTCTGTCCTCCTAATCAGTGTCTCTATCTATCTCTCTCTACCTCTCCATCCTCCTAATCAGTCTCTCTCACTCTCTCTCTCTTTCTACCTCTCTGTTCTCCTAATCATTCTCTTTCATTCTTTCCCTCACTCTCTACCTCTCCGTCCTCCTATGGTGGACGGAGAGTGATCACATGGGAGCCCCCAGAGCTGCAAGTGTCACCAGAGCATCATCTCCAATGTGGGTCTCCTGTCTTCTTCTCTCCTGCTCATCACCCGACATGACTACAATGACCACAGTGACCACAGTAGAGCTGCCAGCATCTGGCTCTGATCATGAACTCTATCTCTGACCTAAACAGAGAACCTGGGTTGGCTCTACTTTTGCAATTACTACCTCCTGGATGAGGAGGATGTGTTTAAGTGATGCTCCAAGCTCTTTTCCCTGGTACCCCTGTCTTTCACTTCTCAACTGGGATTGACCTGAGGAGGACGGGTTCCCTCCCCGATCCTGGTTTCTCTCAAGGTTTCTTCCTTACCCAAGGGAGTTTCTCTCTGCCACTGTTGTCTCTGGAAGGGATTTCCTATCCCTGTGTCTGTACATTGACTCTATACGTTTTTCTTTTCCTTTATATAAACTGCTTTTCTGTAAAGCTGCTTTGAGACAACATTAGTTTTAAAAAGCGCTATTCAAATGAATATTGATTGACTGATTGATTGATTGACATCTTAAACTCTAAATGTAGGTATGCACATACAGGGGTTGGACAATGAAACGTAAACACCTGTCATTTTAGTGTGGGAGGTCTCATGGCTACATTGGACCAGCCTGGTGGCCAATCTTCATTAATTGCACATTGCACCAGTAAGAGCAGAGTGTGAAGGTTCAGTTAGCAGGTAAGAGCACAGTTCTGCTCAAAATACTGCAATGCACACAACATTATGGGTGACATACCAGAGTTCAAAAGAGGACAGATTGTTGGTGCACGTCTTGCTGGCGCATCTGTGACCAAGACAGCAAGTCTTTGTGATGTATCAAGAGCCACGGTATCCAGGGTAATGTCAGCATACCACCAAGAAGGACGAACCTCCACCAGCATCACGTAGTGACCTGGCCACTATCCTGCAAGAAGAATGGCTTAAACTCCCTCTGACCACTGTGCAGGACTCGTATATGTCATTCCCAAGATGAACTGACGCTGTATTGGCCGCAAAAGGAGGCCCTACACCATACTAATAAATGATTGTGGTCTAAAACCAGGTGTTTCAGTTTCATTGTCCAAACCCTGTATATATACACAGCAATGCCTTCATGCAATCAGTATGTAAGTTACGCCATAAAATCCTATATTATAGACTTATTACTCAAAAACTACAAGGACTTGGCAAATTAGTGGGGCTATTTTTAGGTTACAGAATTATGTAATAACACAGTTACTACATGCTTCCTACACAAGAAGGATGAGGATACATATCCGATGAGGTTAACAGTGAGAAATGCTGACCTTAACCCCTTAAAAGCCAAGGACCCACTGGCTTATAAGGGGGTTAAGGTCAGCATTTCTTACTACCCACCTGCTTAGATATGTCCTCATCCTCCTGAGGTAGCCATCTCATTCATGCCTTCCCAGGGCAACCTTGTTTTATTTGCAGATCCTACCTTTCCTGTCCATAATACACACATTCATATGTATACTAATACATACTACATGCTAATGCATGTATATACACACTCAGATGTTATCGATGACCCCAGACTTTCGCGAGGCAGTGTAGTTCTCTCTCATTGAGACTGATAATAAACCTGAATTCCAAGTAGGATTACAGGAACGAGCACTCAGCCGCACACTGAACTTATCTTTAATAATTACATTTACTCACTGCATCCTCAATGATTTTATTCATCATCTACATGAGACATGTAAGACGAGTCAAAGGGGTGGAGGACAAAAGGGCAGCACTAAGATAGCCGGGTTCAATCGGTCCTTTGTTCCTGCTGCTATAAATGTATTTAACAGTGCGAAGGTGAAAATGTTCAGAACTGAACTATATGCTAATAGCTTTTTCTCCAACTTAAAACCCTGTAGTATTTTAATGTTACATAAGTGTGGGTGTGGGTCTGTGTGTGTGGTTTGTATGTGCGTAAGTACAAAGGATAATGAGAAGCAGTTGACAAGGTGGTGAAGGCATCGAAGTTACGTGCCGTCAAATCTGAAGACAAAATGAGCACACACAAATATTCATCAGAGTCATCTGGTGTATCAGTACCATCAAACGTCTGGCAGGTCTGGCAGGAGGGCTTGTATACTTGAGCATGAAAGTTTAACAGCCAGCAAAAAGACCTTGATATGCAGCTAACTCACCCAAACTCCCATTAATCTACTATCACCTGTAATACCAATAATAAGAAGAATAGAAAATAAAATAATGAATAATGAACACTGCGTCTGTTCCATCTATACCGTGTTAACATGGTACATTGTACCTTGTATGTATTTATATATATATATATATATATATACACATAATAATAAAAAATACATATACATAATACATAATAAATATATAATATATATAATACAATATATATATATATATATATATTTATTTATTATTATTATTATCCACTTTCAGCTGCCCTTATTATTATTATTATTATTATTATTATTATTATTATTATTATTATTATTATTATTATTATTATTATTATTTAAAGACATTTTACTTACACTGACCAAAAATAATAACAACTATAAATACAAAATGCAGAGGTGCAGAATTTTCTAACATGGTACATACCCAATGTATGTAGTATCATTTATTTATTTATTTATTTATTTATTTATTTATTTATTTATTATCCACTTTGAGCTTATTATTATTTAAAGACATTAAATATTAACAACTATAAATACAAAATGCAGAAGCCTCTCATACACAGCAATAATACAGTGTTTATAACTTCTATTTCAGGAGAATACTTACACTCTAGTCTTGTTTATAGGGCGGCATAGTGGCGTGCCGTCATATCACCGCAAGAAGGTTTGAGTTCAGTTCCTGGCTAGGGTGTCTGGGATCCTTTCTGTGTGGAGTTTGCATCTGCTCCTTGTGTTTATGTGGGTTTATATTTGTTCCTCCTATAATTCAAAGACATGCTGTTAGAAGAATTGGAGATGTTAAATCGCTAAGTGTCAGTGTGCATGATTGAATGCGTATGTTACATTACTGGCATTGGGCTGACGCTCTTATTCAGAGCAACTCATAAGGTTATCCATATTACAGGTGGGCCAATGGAGTGTTAGGAGTCTTGCCCAAGGACTCTTATTGGTGTAGCACAGCATAGTCACCCAGAACGGGAATCGAACCCCAGTCTCCCATATGGTGTGGTAGCTCAGTGACGAGTGGTGTTAGCCGTGGTGCCACACCAACGTGTATGTCTGTCTGCACTGGTGGCCTGTCCAGGGCACTTTCTGCCTTCCTCCCAATGAGCACAGGGATAAGCTCCAGCACACTCCGCCCATGGCAGAGAAGGATAAGCAGCCACAAGTACGAACATTCACTGAGCAGCGGTGCTGTTGAATCCTCACAGTGATATCCTGTTTGTGCCAGCACCGTTGGCCGACGGCTCCAGGACTACATGCACACAGATCGTTATGACCCCTGTCTTTAACACCACGTCAACATCGCCAGTAATAAAATACTGACCAGATCAGTCTAAAGGAATCATAATTCATTGTTCCTGGTTTATCTTCCTTCCCAACAGCACTGCAATCCGACACTCCCCTCTGCGTGCCGCTAGTCTCTTGACTATGACTGTATAAGCCTTTCATAGCTCGAAAACGTATCCTGCCTACAGTGCGCCCGTGCTGGACGCAGGCCCGCAGCACTGTGCCCTCAGCTAAAGCAGCATCAGCAGGGGCATAAAACCGGCATTGAGACGTGATCTCTGAGAGCACTGTGACCTTTGCCATCCGGTCACACACACAGATCTCATGGATGATGGCAGCACGGGCAGAAAGGGCAAGTGGGGTTTGGGGCAGCAGGGCGACAGAGCGAGTGAAGGAGTGAGAGAGGGGGAGATGAATGGGGTTTTGTTCTGAAATGAAAGCGTGGCAGGGCCATAGAGAGCGAGCCCATTGTCGAAGCAGAGCTGTTTCCCTTCATAACTCATTAATGACTTCATAACGACCTTAAATTCATCCACCAGGCAGTGAATGCCATTATTATTCATCCGAGGTGTCTCCAGTTCCGCAAACGTCTTATTCCGCCTTTTCTCCTCCCCCCTCGTTTTCTCTTTTACCTCCCCCTCTCTCTATCCACCCATCCCTCTATACTGCCCCACTCTCCTCCCCTTTCCCTTTCTCTCTGTCTGATTCAGATTCAGATTCAAATGGCTTTTATTGGAATGAACTGTGATTGATAACTCCTGCCAAGGCAATGAAATAAAGAGAAACAGCA
This sequence comes from Prochilodus magdalenae, assembly GCA_024036415.1. NCBI lineage: Eukaryota > Metazoa > Chordata > Actinopteri > Characiformes > Prochilodontidae > Prochilodus > Prochilodus magdalenae. Next base: position 72,915 of record JAMWET010005910.1, on the reverse strand, counting down.
TATCAAACATTCATGTGAGAGTTTATACACTCACTCGGACACTTACTGCACTGTGTAAAAGTCAGAGACCACCTTTCCATTTGTTTACTTTTCTGTCCAGAGGGTCAATATATGGATTTATTTTACCATCTGGAAGGAAAACTAAAAAACCTAAAATGTCAAGGATTGTTTTTATGTTCTTGTCATTTTTATTTACCAGCATGTTATTTATATCGCAGAGCCAACTGAAATTTGGAAAGTTAACAAGAAATAGTGCAGCACTCCCTATCGAGCATTTCTTTTTTGTTTATTTTTCTTACCATAACGGGTCTTTGTTTTAGATATTTTTAGATTTTTGGAAATTTTTAAAAATTGTTGCAGATTTTTCATAGATTTATACGTATGAAAAAAAAAAAAAATAAATAAAAATAATAAAAAAAAAAATAATATATATATATTTATATATTTTAATTTTTATATATTTTTATATTTATATATAAAATATTTTATAGATTTTAAAAATATATTTGATATATAAAAAAATATATATATATATTTATAATTTTATAGATTTTATAGACTTTCTTTTTTTATAGAATTTTTAGGTGTTTATAGATTTGTTTTTTGATGGATTTTTTAAAGATGAGTTTTTATTTTAGATTTTATTTATATTATATTTTTATTTATATTTATTTATTTATTTATTTATTTATCTATTTTTACCTTTTAATTCTTTTTTAGTAAAATAAGTTTGTTTTCAGGTCTAAGCTAAAATAATTTTCAGTACGACTATCATATATGTATTTTTAAAGTCAGAGTTCAGAACCCATTTCAGATGCCCACTTTTTTTCAAATAGGTCTGACGAGCAACTTTTATTATTTTTATGAACAAGTTTTAAGAGGTTTTATCATACTTATATCTTATATTTTTATTCCAACTTTGATGGATGTTAAATATAACACCCAAGTTAAGCATCATACAAACATATTTAATGCTATTCAGCGGCTTCACATGTCTTAGCACAGGGCATGGTTCCTCCCAGTCACATGAAGTGAAACAAAATCAGACTAAAATGCTAAGGTGGCCGCTTGTTAATCTTTATAGCAAAATATCAGTGAACATGTCATTTGCATCATGTCCATTGTTTGTTACCCTGCATTGTGTTTTATTGTGTGGATTTTGTAGCAGCTCCTGGAGTGTCCTGGAAATGGTATCCTGGATAATGATGCTGAATCCTCACCACCCAGAGAGGACAGAGAGTGAGGATGTCCCAGAACAGAGTGATCAGAGCGAGAGGTGAAAAGAAGAGAAAGGGCAAGGCAGTTCAAAGAGATACTAGAGATACAAGAACACCAGGTAAGAGAGTGACAGAGAGACAGAAGAACTGGATGGCAGAGGAGAGAGAAATAAAACTCGTATAAAACTAATATGTTTGTTAAAAAATGAAACTACAAATTCCACTGTCATTCTCTCATTTATTAAGGGAACTGAAATGTTTGAATACATACAGAAGTAGAGTTTCTCAGTATGGCGTCAGGCCGCCATGTTTGCTAACGCAACATACTAGATGACTTGATGATGAAGTTATAGTGTTTCCTAATTTATGTCGGGTTTATTTTGGAGTAAAATATAAAATGTCTTCCCAAATTGATAAAAGTATATATAGATAAGTACATTTTAAAAAACCCAGTGACATACTTGTATTTTATCATGACACTATGAACACAAAATCCTACATGCTTTCTCTGATTAACGTCACTTCATTGGTTAACGTACATCCATTACTGCTACTCGGGCCTCAAAACACATTCCCAAAAAGTGTAACAATGCTCCTCAATGAAAAGCTACTTACCCTGTCTCTGTGTTACTGTCTCTCTCTGCTACTTACCCTGTCTCTGTGTTACTGTCTCTCTCTGCTACTTACCCTGTCTCTTTGTTACTGTCTCTCTCTGCTACTTACCCTGTCTCTTTGTTACTGTCTCTCTCTGCTACTTACCCTCTCTCTGTGTTACCCTCTCTCTGTTTTACTGTCGCTCCCTGCTACTTACCCTCTCTCTGTGTTACCCTCTCTCTGTTTTACTGTTTCTCTCTGCTACTTACCCTCTCTCTGTGTTACCCTCTCTCTGTGTTACCCGCTCTCTGTTTTACTGTCGCTCTCTGCTACTCACCCTCTCTCTGTGTTACCCTCTCTCTGTGTTACCCGCTCTCTGTTTTACTGTCGCTCTCTGCTACTCACCCTCTCTCTGTGTTACCCTCTCTCTGTGTTACCCTCTCTCTGTTTTACTGTTTCTCTCTGCCACTTACCCTCTCTCTGTGTTACCCTGTCTCTGTGTTACTGTCTCTCTCTGCTACTTACCCTCTCTCTGTGTTACCCTCTCTCTGCTACTTACCCTCTCTCTGTGTTACTGACACTCTCTCTGTATTACTCTTTCTCTTTGTATTCCTGACCATCTCTCTGAATGACTCTCCCTCTGTGTTACTGACGCTCCCTCTGTGTTACTGAAATGTGTAACAAATCTCAAAGAAAGATGGTAAAGGATTTGGATGCTTCACCTTCTACAATCCATAACGTAATTAAACGATTCCAGGAATCTGGAGGACTTTAAGTACAGATCGTATTCCAACTTAAGCTGAATAATTGTGCTGTCTGATCCCTCAGACGACACTGCATCAAGAACCGTCATTCATCTATGAGCCATGTAACCGCACACGCTCAAGAACTGAGCTCTAAGCACTACAATACAGCAGCTACATCCACTAAATGAAAACTATTAAACCTTTAAACTGTGCCAAAAGGAAGCATTATACTAACCGTTCCACATGTGCAGTCAAATTATCTGGGCTCAGAAGCATCTGGGATGAACCATACATAGTAGACAACCATACACAACCGTACATAGTGGAAACACAGATAGATGGCATGCGTTCTGGACCAAAGACAAAATTGACCATTCAGGCTATTGCCAGCAAGCCATAAGCCAGAGTTTGCGTCAGTGTGGTACCCAATTAATGCCAACAGGTGCCAAGACATTTTGGAGCAACATATGTTCCCTTCAAGACCAGATATTTTCCAGAGACTGCAACAAGACAATGGAGGTAAAACCACATTCTGTAGACATTACAAAGGCATGACATGAGGAAGAGAAGGTGCAGGTGCTAGACCAGCCTGCCCGCAGTGACATGAGGAAGAGAAGGTGCAGGTGCTAGACCGGCCTGCCTGCAGTCCCAGCGTGCCTCAATAAAGATACATCCTCTGGTGAGTCTTGGTTCCTCTTCAGGTTTCTCTCTCTTGAGGGAGTTTGTGTTCATACTGTACCACTGTGTGCTCTATTGTGTAGCTGCTATTGTCTGCTGAATTTTCTTCAGTTAACTAACTAGCTTTCCATGACACTGTCGCCTCTGGCTTGCTCATTCGGGGCTTGGACCAAGATCTTCCATAAAGCTGCTATGTGACGGTATCTGTTGTAAAAATAAATTTGACTTGACGTTTTAATATGCAGCGTTCAAAAAGCCCCTGTACTGTTGTACACCTAAAAAACTTGTTTACAGGAAGAATGGACCATTTTTGAAATCGTTTTCCTGAAACGTTTTAGCACTTGGTGCCTACAGTTCCTAAAGTGTTGTGAAACGTAAGGGCAGCTTTCCAAAGGTTTAAATGCCTTACTGTCCCGATTGTTGTCAAAGTATGATACCAGAATCAAAATCATTATTTTATAATAAAAAAAAAACGCAATAAAATTAATAACACAATAAAATGAATGAGGTAAACCGTCAAATAACGGCTGCTGTATTGGTTTCAGTGTAACACAGTTAAATAATAATTCACAAATCGCTGTTTTCAGTTCTAATTTAACACACACATGCTTTCTCTCTCTCTCTCTTACTCTCTCTCTCTCTGTCTCTGAGCCAGAGTAGGGGACAGGATGATGGCTGATTGGATTAGAGAGGGATGCGTCCGTAATCGTTGGGTATTATCTGTGGTCGTCCTGTGCATTAGGCAGCATTAGCCCTAGTGGATGGGAGGGAGTTATAGGGGAGCTGCCACTGTCCATGGTACCTGAACTACTGCTATCTCTCTCTTTCTCTCTCTCCCTTTCCTTCCTTCTTTCCATCCCTCCATCTCTAGCTTCCCCTTTGGGGGGAGTTAGCTGCAGATAGCACCCATTACTGTCAGCCTCGGCTCCCTCTAATTGGCTGAGATAGGAGCCTGTCGCCGCAGAGGGAGGGCCCTAAGATTTGATTAGGCCTTCTGATACGTCGTCTCTAAATTTTTAATGAGCAAACAATGCGGTGCATTAAACGTCCTTTCTTTTACAGGAGCTGGACGTGATGTAGCAAAAGAGCAAGTGTGACTAAAGTCAGGGGCCAGATCCATGCAGAAAAACGGCAGGCACATGGAGGTCATTTATAAAGGGTGAGGAACTGACCTGTCCGTGCTGTGGTCACCTGTTTGCATTTTGGTAGCAGCTTTTGGTTGTTGCATAACATTAACTATGCTTCAAACAGAAACAGGAAACAACCGGAACAAAGTATTGCTATTTAAAAGCTACAGGTTGCTGTTTTTAATTTATATAAAATTTAATTTTTGCAAAAATTCTTTAAAGGAGCAAAATGTAGAAATGTAAAAATCAGAAATAACAGTTTTGATAGCACGTCAAAGACATCTATGTGTCTTGTTGCAGAGAAATCTTCTGAAGTTAGCATGCTAACCAGCTAGCCCCAGCTTATACTGTCTCGTAATGCCACTTTGTACCTGAAGAGTCGATAGTGAGTCACCGTAGCAGCCCTGATGACGTATTCTAACCTCCGACCAATCATGTTGAAGGTTCTTCTCCCGGTTATAACATTTAAGAACAGATAGCCAGGTGAGTAAAAACATGACCTTGATGCTAAGCTCTCTTTCTACACTAGTAAAGAGTAAAGAGAATGGAGAAGGTACTGTGCTTCTCTTGGTCTCCTGCAATGGGGAGGATACCACAGCGTCCTGGTGATATGTTGCCCCCTATTGTGTGGAGAATAAAGTTGAATGGATACATCATCTTGCAGGCTGACAGCAGCTAAGAAGCAGAGTATGTGTGAAATGAAAGACTGGGACTGAAAGAACAGTTGTCATACATTGTCATATTTTCCTCTAACTAGTAGAATCCGGTGAACTCATATGCCATATCTCTCTCTCTTCTTCTGGTTTTAATTAAGACTGTTGTTGTACTGATACTACTGTTTGCTCTTGAGCCCCATCAGGCCTATATATGAACCTGGGATTATCAGAGAGACAGAGAGAGAGAGTGGGTGAGAGAGAGAGAGAGAGAGAGAGGGACAGAGAGAGAGAGAGAGAGAAAGAGAGAGGGAGAGAGAGAGAGAGACGGAGATGAAGTAGTATTGTAAAATAGGCCAGAAGGGAAGACATTGTACAGGAGAAAGAGAGAGAACAGAATGGAATGTTGCATAAGAAGAGGAATAAAGGATGTGGTCCTCTATCCTTCAGTATGAAGTAATATAGAATGTTCTGATTCTTTTGGGTTTTTTTCTTTATCAGTGCCTCTGTATTACTGACTCTCTCCCTTTCTCTCTGTATGAACTCTTACTGGATCTCCTGCATTACTGATTCTCTCTCTGTATCCCTGACCATCCCCCTGACCCCCGCTCTCTGTGTCTCTCTCTGCGTTACTCTCTCGCTTTATTACTGTCTCTCTGTTACTGTCTCTCTCTGCGTTACTCTCTCTCTTTATTACTGTCTCTCTCTGCTACTTACCCTCTCTCTGTGTTACTGTCTCTCTCTCTGTTACTGTCTCTCTCTGCTACTTACCCTCTCTCTGTGTTACTGTCTCTCTCTCTGTTACTGTCTCTCTCTGCTACTTACCCTCTCTCTGTGTTACTGTCTCTCTCTCTCTGTTACTGTCTCTCTCTGCTACTTACCCTCTCTCTGTGTTACTGTCTCTCTCTCTGTTACTGTCTCTCTCTGCTACTTACCCTCTCTCTGTGTTACTGTCTCTCTCTCTGTTACTGTCTCTCTCTGCTACTTACCCTCTCTCTGTGTTACTGTCTCTCTCTCTGTTACTGTCTCTCTCTGCTACTTACCCTCTCTCTGTGTTACCCTCTCTCTGCTACTTACCCTCTCTCTGTGTTACTGTTTCTCTGTGTTACTGTCTCTCTCTGCTACTTACCCTCTCTCTGTGTTACTGTCTCTCTCTCTGTTACTGTCTCTCTCTGCTACTTACCCTCTCTCTGTGTTACTGTCTCTCTCTGCTACTTACCCTCTCTCTGTGTTACTGTCTCTCTCTGCTACTTACCCTCTCTCTGTGTTACTGTCTCTCTCTGTATTACTCTCTCTCTCTGCTACTCTCTCTCTCTCTCTCTCTCTCTCTCTCTCTCTCTCTCTCTCTCTCAAAATCTCTACTGCTCTCTCTCTACTCTCTCTCTGTGTGTTACTACCCCTCTCTGTATTACCATCTCTCTGTGTTACTAATCTCTCTCTGTATTTACTCTCATCTCTTTGTTTTCCTGGCCATCTCTCTGTATTACTTGAATGGATAGGTTTGCTACCTCTGTGGTCCTGAAAACATAGTAAAACTGTGTTAACGATCGCTGTGTTACTGACTCTCCCTCTGTGTTACTGACTCTCAGTGTTACTATCCCTCTCTGTGTTACTGACTCTCCCTCTGTGTTACTGACTCTCTGTGTTACTATCCCTCTCTGTGTTACTGACACCTTGTCTGTATGAGACTCTCTTTCTCTCTCTCTCTTTGTCTCTCTCTTTTACTGATTCATTCAATTTGTATTATTGACACTACTGACTCTCTTACTATCTCTTTTTCATACTTTGTATACTCCCTTTATCCCTAACTCCGTTTCTCTCTCTCTCTCTCTCTTTCTCTCTCTCCCCCTCTCACACACTCTCTTTCTATCTCTCTCTCTTACAGAATCTGTATCACTATGATTCTTTTTTTTTTTGCCCTTTCTTCATTACTGACTCACTCTGTCTCTCTGTTTCTCTAACTTTGTCTACCTCTCTCTCTCTCTCTCTCTCTCTCTCTCTCTCTCTCTCTCTCTCTTTCTCTCTCTCTTACTCTTTCTCTCTTTATTACCAATTCTATCTCTCTAGTTTCCATCTCCCTTTCACTGTCTTTTTGCTTTTTGTAGTACTGACTCACTCTGTCTCTCTGTTTCTTTAACTAACTTTGTCTGTCTGTCTCTCTTTCCCTTTCTCTCTCTCTCTCTCTTTCTTTGTATTACTGACTCCTTCCTCTCTCTCTAAGGCTGTAGTTTTATTTATTGAATAAAGCTCTGTCTCTCTGTGTGAACCATAAAGAGGAACACATTTCCAATGTGCCAAAGAGCAAATACACGCCTTCAATCACACACATACTCTCTCTCTCTCTCTCTCTCTCTCTCTCTCTCTTTCTCTTTCTCTCTCTCTCTCTCTCTCTCGCTCCCTCGCTCTCTCTCAGCCTCCCAGACCAATACAATCAGCTTTGCAGACACACAGACACACACACACTCTTTTTCCCTCTCTGAGCAGCAGCTCATTCACTTATCCACTGAGCTTCTCTCATATTCACTCTGCCTTTACACTTTTCAGCATGTTTAAACAGGAGTGTGTGGGTGTGTGTTAAAGAGAAAACCAGAGTCAGTTCGAGTTTTAGATTTACACAAAATGTACACTTGTTTGGTTTACTGCACTGCAACAAGCAACATGTAGAGCAAATAAATAATAGAACAATAAATGATGATACATATAGACTGAGTGTTACTGTCTCTCTGTGTTACTATCCCTCTCTGTGTTACTGACTCTCCCTCTGTGTTACTGACTCTCAGTGTTACTATCCCTCTCTGTGTTACTGACTCTCCCTCTGTGTTACTGACTCTCAGTGTTACTAACCCTCTCTGTGATACTGACTCTCCCTCTGTGTTACTGACTCTCAGTGTTACTATCCCTCTCTGTGTTACTGACTCTCCCTCTGTGTTACTGACTCTCAGTGTTACTATCCCTCTCTGTGTTACTGACTCTCCCTCTGTGTTACTGACTCTCTGTGTTACTATCCCTCTCTGTGTTACTGACTCTCCCTCTGTGTTACTGACTCTCAGTGTTACTATCCCTCTCTGTGTTACTGACTCTCCCTCTGTGTTACTGACTCTCAGTGTTACTATCCCTCTCTGTGTTACTGACTCTCTGTGTTACTATCCCTCTCTGTGTTACTGACACCTTTTCTGTATGAGACTTTCTTTCTCTCTCTCTCTCTCTCTCTCTCTCTCTTTTACTGATTCATTCAGTTTGTATTATTGATACTACTGATATGATCAATATTTATTGAGCTACACATACACAAGTAGTGTCTCTCAGTATGGCACTGGGCCACCACGTTTGCTACACGTTGTAGAGGTCCCTAATGGTGACCTGTGATAATCCATCCCATGCAGCTTGATATTTCACACACAGTTCCTCCAGCTGCTTCTGGACCTGTGACAACAAACAGTTCACCTTGACGCTAACCACGGTGCCTCCACACATGGATTCACTGGTCGTCTCCACCAACACAAAAGCAGCATCACTGAAGATGACCCACTGCCATTCTGAGTCACTCCGTGACAGTCTGGCACGACACCATTGCAGTCTTTGGCAACGCTGACATGGTGTTATGTGCGGTTGCCGGAGCGGTCTGTGTACATGTAGTCCCGTCTGCCAAAGGTGCTGGCACTAACCGGACGACTCATGAAGGGCATCACTGCTGGCTGAATGTCCATAATCATGGTTGTGGGGTAGTCAGGTACAGCAATAAGGCCTTTGAACCATTCGCAAACAGGTATGACATCCCATGTTTGATTTGAAGTTTGTTTGTGTGAATTTGTATATGAGTATATATAAATATCAGCCAACACTGACGGTTCTTGGCTTTTGAAGGACCCTCTGCAGAACAGAACCTCTTTGGAATGCAGCAGCTTTATCATTCAGTCGTAACTGGTGCTTCAAATTCAAACACTGGCCCACAGATAATGAACTGCAGGACTGAAGGATAGAAAGAAGAGTAGAAATTGCTGAGCAGTGACTGGAGGGCTGAGACAAGACGGCAGAGTTGGGGCGAAGAGCGGAACGATATGACTGGCCATGATGCAGCGAGAGCACTCAGAAACACATCAGATACCACTATTAAAATATTCCTTCTCCATTCGACTGGATAAGCCTGTGATCAGTTTGGGTAGTTCCAGGGGAATAAACAAATCTCAGGACAAAAAGAGCCAATCAGAGGGCCTGAATAACTCGGGGCCCCTGGCCCTCAGCCCTGGTAAGCTTGTGCATTAAATCGGCCCTGCTCACATAGAGCCATCGCTACTGTGTGACAACAACATTTGACTGACAGGCTGTGGTTCGGCTACCACTTGTACTCGCTACTAGTGAGGAATCCCAGAGATCCTGGAGTGGTGTTATTGTCACGTTAACTTTGCTGGCTCAGGCCGGGGGATCGTTTCTATGTGGTGCCTTCATTCCATAGGGTTCCTTCATAAAAGGCAGCTGGTGTAAACACATAAAAAAATAAAAGGCAGATACGAGGTTTTGTCCCGACAGCGACGAAACACAGTGAGGTTGTGTGTGTGTGTTGTGGTCTGCTGCAGAGACAGATTGAGTCTGGGACTGCGTGTTTGTATAGTTATTCCTTTTACACGCTGTGTATGTGTATGTATGTGTGTGTGTGTATGCGTGTGTGTGTGTATTTGTATGTGTGTGTGTGTGTGTGTATGTGTATGTATGTGTGTGTGTGTATGCGTGTGTGTGTGTATTTGTATGTGTGTGTGTGTGTGTGTGTGTATTTGTATGTGTGTGTGTGTGTGTGCGTTTGTGTGAGTGTGTGTATTTGTGTGTCTGTGTATGTGTGTGTGTGTGTGAGTGTGTGTGTGTACGTTTGTGTATTTGTGTGTGTGTGTGTGTGTGTGTGTGTGTGTGTGTATTTGTATGTGTGTGTGTGTGTGTGCGTTTGTGTATTTGTGAGAGTGTGTGTGTGTGTGCGTGTGAGTGTGTGTGTGTGTGTGTGTTTGTGTATTTGTGTGTGTGTGTGTGTGTGTGTGTGTTTGTGTGTATGCGCGCTTGTGTGTGTATGGGTGTGTGTGTGTGTGTGCGTGTGTGTGTGCGTGTGTGTGTGCGTTTGTGTATTTGTGTGTGTATGCGTGTGTGTGTGCGGGTGCGTGTGTGTGTGTGTGCGTGTGTGTGTGTGTGTGTGCGTTTGTGTATTTGTGTGTTTATGCGTGTGTGTGTGCGGGTGTGTGTGTGTGTGTTTGTGTGAGTGTGTGTGTGTCTGTGTATTTGTGTGTGTATGCGTGTGTGTATGTGTCTGTGTGTGTGTGTGTGTATGTGTGTGTGTGTGTGTGTATGTGTGTGTGTGTGTGTATGCGTGTGTGTGTATTTGTCTGAGTGTGTGTGTGTGTGTGTGTGTGTGTGTGTGTGTGTGTGTGTGTGTGCTTGTGTGGGTGTGTATGTGTGTGTGCTTGTGTGGGTGTGTATGTATGTGTGTGTATGGGTGTGTATGCGTGTGCGTATGTGTGTGTGTGTAAATGATGAGTGTGTCAGTGTGTGCACGGGGTGACATGTCATAATACGGCTGATACTCAGGCTATTAACTTGTTGACACTTTGGGGTCAGTCTGACGGAGGTCCACTGCTCAGCATGACAGAGTGGAACCTCTTTATTATCCACAATGTAATGGTCTCATCGCTGAGGGCTTTCTTCTCTCGCTCTCCCTCCCTCACTTTTTTTCTCCTCCCTCATTCCTTCATGCTGAATGCTCCCCTACTTTCCCCTCTCTCTTCATTTCCCTTACTTGCTTCCTGCCTATTATAATACTATGTATAGGCAATATACATGCAGCGTTTCTCTCCATATACACGTCTCTCTCCTTTTGGCTTTCTCTCTCATTTGTTACTCGTTTTTTCTTTTTTTCCTTTTTATCCCTTGCTCTATCATTCTGAATCTCTATTCTTTTTAATTATCTTGCTTTCTGCGTATTACCATACTATCTATGGTCAATATTTATGAATTCTCTCTTCTCTCGTTCTCTTTCTCTGTTGTTCTTTTTTCTTTCTCTTACTATCCCTTGTTCATTCATTCTGAAAACCACCCATCCTTTCCCTTTCTTTACTTTTTCTTTACCTGCCATCTTCCTATTATCATCATATCTATAGGTAATATTCATGCTCTCTCTCTCTCTCTCCATTCTTCCTCTCCCAACTCTTATTCTTTTTTCTTTTATTCCTTTCTCATCCCTTGCTTCATCATTCATCCTCCTTCAATCTTTTAGCTTTTCCTTCTCTCTAACCGTCTGTCTATTACCATACTGTCTATAGATACATTCTCTCTCTCTTTCTCTGTATCTCTCTCTTTTTCATTCCTTTGCCTTTCCCTCAGTTAGTGTCCCTTACTCCTTTATTCTCGAAACTCCCATCCTTTCCTTTCTCTTTTTTTACTATATATAGGCATAATTCATGCTCTCTCTCCCTCCCTCCCTCTCTCTTCTCTTTCTGTTTCTCTCTTATCCCTCTCTCCCCTCTCCCTTTTCTGCCTATTGTCTCTCTCTCGTCACCCATAGTCCAGTTTTGTTTTTTCTCTGTTTCAAATCTTTCCACCACCATCTCTCTCTCTCTCTCTCTCTCTCTCTCTCTCTCTCTCTCTCTCTCTCTCTATTTCTCTCTCTCTCTCTCTCTCTCTCTCTCTATTTCTCTCTCTCTCTCTCTCTCTCTCACATGTTTTCCCGTATTTCTTTTCCTGAACCCCTCCATACCATCTATTATTTTTTCTCTCTTTCCTTTTACACTTCATCCTTCTGATCATCTCTGTCCATCAACCCCTCCCTTTCTCTATTCCTCTCTCCCTCCCTCTCTCTCTCTCTCTCTGGCAGAGATTTCGCTCCGCCTCTGTTTCCACCCTCTCTTCCTCTTCTATTTGTATTCCTCCTCTCTACCTTTTCCTCCTTTAATTCTCCCTCCCTCCCTTTTTCCACTTTATTACTTTCTTCGATTATCCACTCCTATCTCCCCCCATTCAATACTTTCATTTCATGCTCCTCTCCCCTAATCTTTCACCCAATTTCCCCTCGTTTGCTCTTGTCTTCCTTTTTAGCTCCTTTAGAGGCTGCCCCTTCTGTACTCTGCTCTCTGTCTCTCTCCTTCTCTCTGTCCCTCTGCCATCTTTTTTCTTTCTGTCTCTTTCTTTCTTTTATACCTATTTTACTCTCCATTCATTTGTCTTTCTCCCTTTTTCTGTTTCTTGCTTTCACTGCTTTCCCTTTCTATTCTATTCCTTTGCCTTCCTTTCTCTCTCTCCTCTCATTTTTTCTTCCTTTCCTCTCTTTTCTTTCTATCTCTCGCTCCTCTCTTTTTTCTATCTCCGTCTCCCCCCTCCAGCCCTTTCTCTCTCTAACTCTGTCTCTTTTCCCTTTCTCGCCCTTTCTCACCTATCTCTCTCTCTACCTCTCTCTCTCTCTCAATTTCCCTGTCTCGCTTTCTCTCTCTCTTTTTTCAGTTCTTTGCTTAAAGCTCCCTTTCTATCTTCCTCTCCCTCTCTCTCCCTCTTTTTCTCCATCTATCTGTTTGTCTGTCTCTTCCCACACTCTCCCTCCTCTCTCTCTCCAGGCTCTGGAACTCCACAGTCTTTCAAACTCTGCAGATTTTTCAGCCAAACTTGTTTCTCCGTGACTCCCTCCACTCGGCTTTCCGCGCACGGAGCTGCAGGTGAGATAATGCGCTCCAATCTGCTTGATGGACCAGACTGGAAATGCTTTTACCATGAAAACGTTATTTTTCATGCTACAACGTGTAAAGCAGAGGGCGGAAAAAAATTAGAGTAAATGCAGAAACATGCTGTCAAGGCTATGTTAATACTCTCTCACTCGCTCTCTGTCACACACACACACACACACACCAACACTCCGTCACTCACTCACACACATACACACACTTACTTGGTCTCTTTTCATCTGTGCTCTATCATTCTGTCATAGCATCCCTCCATCTCCAGAGGAGTGTATTTGCTGATGCTGGCAAACATAAATTACCGCACCTCATTCGTGCTTGCCCACATGCAGCCGGAGCATTAAAGAACTAACGCTTAAAAATTTAATACCATCTGCACGCTAGACCTGCACAGGCACATACACAAACACACTGCTGCGGTGGCCCCGTATGGAAAAAGTCTCATATATATACATATATAACAATTCCCACACACACCACACACACACACGCACGCACACACACACACACACACACATACATATATATATATATATACACCATATTGACACACACACACACACACACACACACACACACATATATATATAAATATATAAATATATATATATATATATATATATATATATATATACACCATATTGAGCAAACAATAGCAACTCACACACTCATGTGACTACATAGATAGATAGATAGATAGATAGCTATAATATAATATAATATAATATAATATAATATAATATAATATAATATAATATAATATAATATAATATAATATAATATAATATAATATAATATAATATAATTATATTTGCTAAAATCATTTACATAGTAATGTCTATATGGAAATAGATTGTTATGGAAATGAATTTTCGATATAATTTTGTATATACTTACATATTTGTAATTACATATGCTATAATGTTTTACTTTTTTTCTTCTCTAAACACCAGAAGATTTTTTTTACATTAACATCCATTGTAGGATTTTTCTGTCTTCTACAAAGTTACAATATGCGGTACATAATTATTGCAAGTAAGAACATATAAAAGTGTGTGTGTGTGTGTGTGTGTGTGTGTGTATGTATGTGTGTGTGTGTGTGTGTGTGTGTGTATGTATGTGTATGTATGTGTGCGTGTGTGTGTGTGTGTGTGCGAGTGTGTATGTATGTGTGTATGTATGTGTGTGTATGTGTATGTGTATGTGTGTGTGTGTGTGTGCACGTGCACGTATGTGTGTGTGCGTATGTGTGTGTGTGTGTGCGTGTGTGTGAGTGTGTGTGTGTGTGTGTGTGTGTGTGACAGCACCCATCTGTGTGTGTGCTCCTGCTCCACTCTCAACATATCGAGCAAACAATGGCAGCGTTACGGAAAACACACACAGATGTACACACACACTCTCACACTCAGACAGACTCCAGCTAGTACAGCACAGATGGCTTCATTTATCAAACCTGTTCAGAATATGATCACATGACAACAGAGTCCTCATCAATACACCCAGTGGCAACACAGTCAGCCAATCCAACACCAGAACACACACATCTTCCCAGAGACCATCCCTGTGTCTCCGTTTCACCACTATCCACTACATTCTTAGACCTCACACTCGGCTCTCCACTGTCTACATCATTCCATGTTACATTATGAACATCGCTACATACAGTAATGTGCAAAACTCTGAGACCGTCATTTCATTTCCAGTCAAAACAGCCACGCCAAGCTCCACTATCAAGTTCCACTCCCATACATCTTGGAAAACATCCACAGGTGCTTCTGTCCATCCTTCCACTGTGGAAGGACAAGCACTATGGGTCTGAAAGGATGTGTAAACCAAGAAGGCTTTAGAGAAAAAAGAGAATGAAAATAAGAAAGCCTGCAAATCAAGCAAAGAAGCTGCTGGTGTTCTCGCACTGAGCACCCCAGGGTCCAGACCTCAACATCACTGAATGTGTTTGGGTTTATTTGGATCACGAAAAAAAAAAAAGCCGAAACTGCAACCACTGAAGAATAACCTTGGAAAATATCTCAGCCTGTTTCTTTGAAAACTTGACTGTGAGTCTCCTGAAAAGAACAGGAGCTGTAACAGACTGAGAAACTCACTAGCTCAGTGTTGGAGGTGTGTAAATAAAGATGGTTCCTTTTTTGCCTAGTAGTATATTGTGGAATCTCACTACTGACTTATATGGCCTTGAGCGCATGGGCGAGCACAGAGCACCATGACGCAGTGCCGTGGCCGCAGTAGGTGAGACTTCAACTCGTACATAGTTGGGACTAAAAGCTTAACCCGGTATATATGTGCTTATGAGCTGTTCTGGACTGTGGGGCTGTTTAGAGGGGTAGTAGTGCCGTGTTAGTGCCTATTGTCTCTCATACCGGAATGTGCGGCTCAGCTGCTACTGTACGCTAATGCCAAACACCAAAACAGATTTCTACAATACTCACTGCAGTGTAGCATTGCACTCTGTATATAGTTTACTGTCAAGGTTCCACCTGCACCTACACTACGTAAAGTCACTATCTAGGTTCCTACACTGTACACCAGTGTTACCCAGCCTGATCCTTAGGGACCCCTCAGGCATTCCACATTTGTTCTTCACCTCTAACAGTGTGCGAGTTAGGTTGGAGCATGGTAGATGGGAAAACATCGCCCTCTACTATAAACTTCACTATCTTTGTTTTTATCCTATGCAGTGTATTGTTCGGGGTCACTTATTCCATTTATATGACACCAATTTCTTTGAAAATACAGGGGTTGGACAATGAAACTGAAACACCTGTCATTTTAGTGTGGGAGGTCTCATGGCTAAATTGGACCAGCCTGGTGGCCAATCTTCATTAATTGCACATTGCACCAGTAAGAGCAGAGTGTGAAGGTTCAGTTAGCAGGTAAGAGCTCAGTTCTGCTCAAAATACTGCAATGCACACAGCATTATGGGTGACATACCAGAGTTCAAAAGAGGACAAACTGTTGGTGCACGTCTTGCTGGCTGGCACATCTGTGACCAAGACAGCAAGGTCTTTGTGATGTATCAAGAGCCACAGTATCCCAGGGTAAATGTCAGCATACCACCAAGAAGGACGAACCTCCACCAGCATCACGTAGTGACCTGGCCACTATCCTGCAAGAAGAATGGCTTAAACTCCCTCTGACCACTGTGCAGGACGCAGTATATGTCATTCCCAAGACCAACTGACGCTGTATTGGCCGCAAAAGGAGGCCCTACACCATACAAATAAATGATTGTGGTCTAAAACCAGGTGTTTCAGTTTCATTGTCCAACCCCTGTACATGTATGACATGATCCTGTGGTGAAACTAGTTTCTTACATGTTTCAAACAGCTGTGGGTGATAAATCTGTACAGCATTCAGAATGAACTTAAAAATAATCTGACATCCATAATTCCCCATATTGAAAAGGCCATTACCAAATCTCACTAACTGAAACATCTATTTATAGTATTTTAATACAATAAATTCCAATAAATAAAACATCACACTTCCATATTCTTACCATCTACCAACTTCCAATAGTTCCTAAAATACTGTAACCTGTGAATAAAATATTGGTTTAAGTTTTTGTGTCTAGTTATTATTGTCATATACTGTAGTTATGAAACGTGACCCCAAACGTTTGAGTGGTCATGTACACGTCTCAGTGTCAATGTTCTTACGCTGTGTAGTTCTAGTAGATCTAGTGCCTGCATTCTTGTGGAGTAACATATTGTCTCATTTGATTAATGCAAATTTCAACTTAAAGGAGCAGTATGTTAAATTCACACTCTCCTCCAAAAGTCTGTCCTTCTGTCCTCACTTCTCCCCCTATTTACCTACCAGTCTAAGGAGTTATTACAAGTTCAGCATCAAAATTAATTCCTTTACTCAACAAAAGCTTCTCCAGCAGTGGAAGGCAACTCCAATGTGTTTTTTCTGGAAAGTGTGTGCTTCTTTTTCATCCACTCATGCGGGGGCTAAAGGCAGACTGAAGGTACAGGTACAAAATGGACGAGCCAGGGCTAGCTGGTTAGCGTGCTAACTTCAGTAGATATCTCTGTTACACAATATACAAATGACCATCAAACCTGTTTTTTCTTCATATTCTGTGGATAATTTCTCTTTTGGCATTTTACATATTGCTCCTTTAATGACAATAACAATAATAACTTTTTTTACATTGCATTTTTTGAAGGATCTAGTACAGTGTTTCCCAACCCCATCCCCAGAGCCACGCAGGTGCTCTACATTTTTCCTATATCCTTATGTCTTGCGAGTGGACCATTTGTGGGGCCCCGGGAATTGAGTTGAGAAACACTGCTCTAGTTCATAATGCCTATCATCAGTGCATTTAAAAAGTCTGTTCTCAGTTCTGGCCACTAAGGTAATGATAAGCAACTGGTTAATACAGTATTTCCAATAAGCACACCTCCCCTGGAATGGACCAGTACCCTACACCCTCTTGCATTTCCCAGTGTGAATCCTGTACTTGCAGTAAAAGTGGCAAGCACACTGTGGAAGAGAGCACAAGCCCAGGCATGGGGTGGAGAGACCATGGCTATAGCATATGTGTGTGTACTGTAGATTACCAAATCATTGCAGGTGCCGATCTTCTGAGCCTACAGTGGAGCACTGGCAGTGATGGATGTACCATGCTGAGATATTCAGCGCAAGCGCCCATCGATCAAATGTTACAATGAAGCCAGAAGCTTCGCCTCAGGCGCACGCAGTTTGGTGCTCTGGATGCCAATAGAGTGATTATGCACAGACGGTAAAATCAGTTTGCTTTTTTCCCGCACATGTCTGACTCCTCCAACCATTTGGGCTTTTGACCACACTTATACAGACACTGCAATTTTGGCATATGGCTGTGATGATAAGGCTGACAAGGTAGATATCAGCGCAGGGAGCGTTTATTACAAGACCGGAGGGGCTGACAAAATCAGTCAGGAGAAATTAAGAGACGCAGTCGGTAAACCGGACTGTTTTACAAGCAGGATTTCTCAGTGAAGCTGGATACAGTTCTGATAAAGATCAAGAAGAACTTTGTCCTCCCATCCATATGCACTGCTATAATTGGTTATGAGGATACAAAGGTTCAGACCTCAGTCGTTTCGGAAGGGCTCTGCCCTAGAGTCATGGGAGTGAATCATTGTCCTGATAATGCAGTGTAGCCATTATGCTGAAAAGTTTCCATAGCAAGACT
>JAMWET010005910.1:0-50000 GCA_024036415.1 Prochilodus magdalenae | reverse complement strand
ATTATCTCGGTACATACGGCGGCGGTTGAGCCCGTCGATGTACAGTGCATGGTGTCAGTTCCAACAGAAAAGGCTTTGGGTTGTCAATTAACTAACGAGGCAGTAATTAAGGAAAACTCTTCAGCGAGTTACACTGAAGCAATGTATCTGCTATCATGTTAATGTCACTGACACTGCAGTCTCGTAATGCTGCCATTAGGAGTTTATGAGTCATGGCTAATGTTAGGGCTGTGTTTATCTCGTAATGCACAGTAATCCATTAACGCTATGCGATTTGCGCATTTCTGCATTATTGATAACTGAAGCCTCGCTCTTTCCCTGGGCTAATACATCAATATATGCTGCTGCTGATGTGCGTGGACCTTTGAGGTGAATTCCTGTATGCCGCGTGATCTGCAGCATCTGCTACTACAGTGTGGTTCTTGTAAAACTTCTGAAGGAGTCACCGAACTGTAGAGTGTAGGTCCTTCCAGTGCTTTACCCAGTTACCCACCTAGGGTTTGGTTTTGACTTTGTACTTATACATATCAATAAAAAATCATTCATAAGCGTAAACCAAATATATAGACATTAATAACATCAGCTCTCTGTTGCAAAGCCATTGTTGGCTGGTATAGGTTTGGATTTTCTAGGGTATGCAGTTTTGGAAGCATCTTGGTTCAATTGCTCTTGCCATGTTGTCTTCAATTCCCAAGGGTAATTAAAGTCCTTTGGTTGGTCCCTGTTTCAGAATCCTTCAGAACTTTCCGACAGGTTTCCAGCCAGGGGATTGGCTGAGTTAGCTTGGCTGAAAGTTTGGTGTCATTAAAAACGTCCAACATTTCTTGGTCAATCCTCCAAAAGCATCTCCAGTCGTGTTGGTCTTGGTCCTGTTCCTTGTTCCTTCATCATTGTTTGTTGGTTGTTGTGTCTGTAGGCTCAGTGTTTAGGTTTTTGTTTGTTCTTTGTTTTGGTTTTTAGTTGGTTTTAATGATTTTCTAGGTTAGTTGTTTTTACCATGCGGTTTCCAACATGGACACCAATAAACTCTAGGTCTTGTACGTGCATCCCTGTCTCCATCACCTCCACCAATGTTACTGATGTGTAATGCCCCAGTGCTATTTGCAGTGAAGCAACCCTACATCATGATACTCCCACCACCATGCTTCACTGTGTGTTCGGTTTTCTTGGGCTCAAACACCTGACAAACATGACAGATTGGGAAATATTGGCATGCTTATTCTGACCGAGTACATCGTTCCAAAGGAGTCTAAATGCTTGTTTTAGATGTGCATCTCTGTGAGGATGCGGAGGAGTTTTGTTGATGATCACAGTGCAGTTCATTGCTTATTCTACTCTGCGTGCCAGTTATTCCTGCTGCTTTCATCTTGTCCTCAACTTTGAATTGCATATTGCAAATCTGTTGTTCCAACAGGGATGTTTATGGTCTTTGCTGTGACTTTATAGTTTTGTCCATTTGTGTGTTGTTTAATAATGTTGTGCTGAAGAACTTAAGAAAGTTCCTTCACCTTTATCATGATGCCACGCTTCTGGGTCCTAGTCCTACATCTGACGCTCTGAACTATATCACCATATGATCCATCTCTGCATAACAACATCACCACATGTCCACAATCCAGCAATCACAAACCACCTTCCTGACCCTCATCTCTTGAACACTAATGCATCTCACCTGTTTGTCATTACCCTCCTAGTATATATACCTGTTTGTATCACTAGTATTAAAGTATTAAAGCTAGTATTCTTATTGGTTTGAAGCTGGTATGAATATAACTATTAATATTAGTATTGCCAATACAGTTTGTATTGTAATATGTATTACAATTAGCTGTAGTATTAATATTATAATCAGTTTAAAAATGGTATAGGTATTAGTATTAATACTGGTATTACCATTAGTGTTGTTATTGGTAGAAATATACATATTACAGTAAGTGTTTATATTGTAATCAGTATTAAAGTTGGTATTTAATTAGTTTAAAATTGGTAATGGTATTAGTATTAATTTTAGTACTTAGGCAGTAGTGTTAGTAGTGTTATTAATATACATATGGAGTATTAAATGTCTGTATTGTAATTAGTAAGGGTATTAATGTTAAGATAAGATAAGATGCTTTTACTGTCATTGCACAGTGTACAACAAATTCGATCAGCAATCCAACGGCACTTTACACACAAAATTATTAAACATAGGGCTCAGATATATAAAGTGCAATGGGGTAAAAGACAGAGGGGTAAAAAAAAATATATATATATATATATTTTTTTCTTTTCGTATAAAAAATGTAAATATATATATATATATATATATATATATATATATATATATATATATATATATATATATATATATATATGCATATATATACATACACATTGCCTAAGAAATATTTAAATATAATACAATATATAAAAACTGTATTCTAAAAGACAAGTGAAGTAGCAGTTAGTTATTGAACATTCTTTAAATTAGGTTAGTATTCTCATTAGTGTTTGTGTTGGTATTAATATACGCACTGCAATTAGCATTTGTATTTTTATCAGTAATTAGTGTTAATATTAATATTAGTATTGGCATAAATGAGTTTGGATATATAGTGATGTGTATATAGTTGCTGTCCAATGAAAAACATGTATCTCCGTTTTTTGTCCATTTTTACCTTTATGCTAATTTGAACACAGCATCTGCTGTTTACACTGTGTGAGAATCTCATGATAAATGGACCAACAGAAATGGCCCAAATGTGCTTGGACAGACGTCTGGTACCACTGACTTCCATTAAAGTTAGATGAGGTTTTTGTCCTCTCCTGTAACGTTACCATTCTGGAGGTACTCGTTTTTCTTTGGACAGCAGCGATATGTATGTGCGTATGTAAGGAGGTGTGAATTAAGCTGATAATCTCCTAAGGGTGCAATAAAAATGACAACCTTCCAAAATGAACTAAATTTATCAACAAAATGTGACGTAATAAGAGTCAGTGATGATACCTCAATGACATTTTTGTATCGCATTGCTGAGATATCTACTGATGTTAGCATGCTAACCACCTAGCCCCGACCCCAGCCCGTCCGGTCTTGGCTGCGTCTTCCTACAGATCGCTCCTTTAAGTGTATTTATAGGTGTAACAGTGACTTTTGTGCTGGGGGTTTATGTAGTTGTAGCTGTTGGTTGCATGTTCATTAGTTTAAAAGGGGAGCTGGGGGACATGTGTGTGCTCCAAGTGTGTGTGTGTGTGTGTGTATACATTTACGGTGGCATTTCTCAGCCCAGCTGTCAGGCCAGATGATTTGTCCTCGTCTCATCTGTCCGAGCTGCATATGGCCCTTATTGATTATGATTAAGCCTTCATCCTTTCTGCTTATTATTAATATTGATTGAAGAACAAAGAACAGAGGACAGCTTGGAGAGGAGTCTATGCTGGGGTGTGAGTGTGTGTGAGAGAGGGAGCAATGACAAAATGATAAAATGCAGATAGAGAGAGTGTGTGTGTGTGTGTGTGTGTGTGTGGGTGTCTGTGTGTGTGTGGTAGACTCTTTGTCAGCCCTTGTTTAGCACAGTGATATCACTGAGCACCACTCATTAAAACAACACTACATCTGTGTTTTACAGTTTAACTCTGCCACAGCTCCATAATGATGACAAACACTTGTATCTCAGCTCTGTGTGTGTGCTCTGCTTGTATTTGCACTTTTTCGAGACCCTCAAAACCCTGTCTTTTTAACGGCTGTGCCATAGAATGGAAAACTGTATGTACATTGACATAGCTGGATAATGAGAGTTCAGGACATACAGCTGACGTACAGTGAACCTCAAACACCACACTCCTCCAATTACAAAACCTGCACTTATAATAGAGGACGGTGAAACAGGCCGATTCCTAAACCCCAACTGTTATTTCACAATCCTGACTCCACCTAAAATGACCCTCCACCCCCCCCAAAATGTAAATATGCCAGCCCACATTTTAGCAGAAATAACAACAATAGAGCAACAGCAATGGTGGACTATACATCCGGAAAACTACTGTTCCAGGATGTCTGCACTTGTAGTACCCTTCCCAAGGAACCGAACTGTCAGTGGACAGGGATGATGTTCATCTTTAAATGAAGTTGGCTTCCTGTTCACCAGCTTCATAATCTAATCTTCCATTCCACACCATTCCAGTGATACAGTCGTACAGGTGCCAGAATGTTGCTGCGGTGGAAGAGAACATTTTCAGGGACATTCTTCAAGAGGATCCTGAAAAACTTTCATACCAAGATGTCAGTTTGCATCTGCACATTTCACTCTTCTCTCTATGGGCAGTATCAAGGCTTCAAGCAGCACAGAGAGGGGAAGAGAGGAGCAGTTCCATCTACTAGCATCACAACCCCAACAGCAGCCTGTAAATAGCAGCCATGCTGTGGACGTTTATCACAGGCTGCAGCAGATCATCTTAAACTGTGGGGTGTAATGTATCAAAGCAGAAACCAGGAGGCGTTCTTAATAGTGTGTTGTATGTATATATCGTCGCTGCCCAAAGAAAAACATGTATCTCCATTTTTGTTGATTTTTACTTTTATGCCTCATTCAAACACATGAGCTGCTGTTTACCCTGGGTGTGAATTTCATGAAGAGGACGCCAACAGAAATGGCCCAAAACCGCTTGGAAAGACGTCTGGTTCCATTGACTCCCATTCAAATTAAATGAGGTTTTTGGCCTCTCCTGTAAAGTTGCCATTTCGGAGATACCTGTTTTTATTTAGAAAGCGACGATATACACAGTGTGTAGGGACGAGACATATGTCCTATAGGAATAAATGCATGTGTATATATATATATATATATATATATATATATATATATATATATATATATATATATATATATATATGTGCATCAATAAGGGCCATATATATATATATATATATATATATATATACACATGCATATATATATATGGCCCTTATTGATGCATATATACAGTATGTATGTGTGTATATATATATATATATATATATATATATATATATATATATATATATATATATATTATATATATATATATATATACACATGCATTTATTCCTATAGGACATATGTCTCGTCCCCATATAGTTCAAAAACATGTCGGTGTGCATCTTCCATGACTGTGGCAGTGTGCCAGTGGGGAATAGCGCAGGCTATCGTAAATGTGGCCACATTTTTTTATCATTGCCCTCTGGGGACCACCACTCCCCTGAAAACCCCCCACAGATCTCTTATGGCCTGTTAGCTTGTTTTTATCACTCACATTCACCCATTTCCCTCGCGTTTCTCTTTATCCTACCAGCCAAATTCAAGATAGGGCCATTATAAACACAGACTCACATACCTCTGCACACAGGCGCACCACAATTCACACTGGGCCGTCAGCTGAAAAATGTCCCTGCAGAAGAAAACATGCTGCAAACTATTACAGCTTTTATTCCCCCCTCTCTCCATTCAACCCTATCCACTACACAACATCTCTCTCTCCCGCTCACTCCCCTTTCTGTCTCTCTCTTCTCCTCCTTCTCTTTTTTTCCTCTGCTCTCTCTCCTCAGTATCGCTCTTCCTCTTCCTCTCTCTTCCCTTTTCTCTCATTTGCTCTGGTAATTCTCTTATCTTTCTTTCACTTTTATTTCTCTCCTCTCTACAAGTGTCACCCTGTCTATCTCTCCTCTTTTTTGCCTACTTTGTTTTCTCTTTCTCTTTTTTCTTTTCCTCTCTCCCTCCTCCTTTCTCTTCTCCTTTTCCCTTTCTGTGAGTTTGTCCCTTCCCTCCTTACCATTTTATCTTCTTGCCTCTCAGTCTCTTTCTCCCCATGTTTCTGTCTCTCTTACTCTATCTTCTATTTCTCTATTTTTCTTTATCTCTCTGTCAGTCTTTATCTTTCTTTCTCCACCTCTATATCGGTCTTTCTCTCATTGTCTATTTCAGTGTCGCTCTCTCTTTTTCTTTCTGTCTCACATTTGGTGTTTCTCTCTTTCAGTGTCTCTTCCTCTCTGTCTTCTCTCTCTGTTTTTTTCTCTCTGTCTGTGTCTGTATCCCCTCTCTATCTCTCTTTTATCTCTCTCTATCTTTCTCACGTTCTGTCTCTATCTCTCTTTTATCTCTCAGTCTTTCTCACATTCTGTCTTCAACTGTCCTCTCTTTTTATCTCTGTCTGACTCCCCCCTGTCTCTGTCTCTCTTTGTATGTGTGTCTGTATTTCTCTCACTCTGTCTCTCTGTCTTCCTAGCTCTCTGTCCTCTCTCTCGCTCTCTCTCTCTCTGCAGACATTTAAAGTGGTAGTCTGGCTCTGGTGGGTGACAGTGAAGGCGTGAGGAGAATATGTCCACTGTGAAGATTTCATAAGGTAAAACAGTAAAATAGTGTGGTGGAGGCTTTGTCTCTCTCTCTCTCTCTCTCTCTCTCTCTCTCTCTCTCTCTCTCTCACACACACACACACAGGCGGAGGTAGCGCTGACGGTTGCAGAGCAGCAGAGCGGAGAAAGCTAATTACAAGCTCTAAATTTCAACTCAGTTTCATACACATACACTTGGCCATGCTGATCTCAGGTGATGTCATCAGCAGCGTCAGTCATGTGACTCCCCTGGGAGAGATGGAGAAACGAGGCCTGTGTCACAGACACATTTACAAAGACCTTCCTGACTTCTGAGTGAGAGGGAGGGGAGGAGTAAGAGAAAGAGAGAGGGAGAGAAACAGAAAGACAGAGAGACAGAGGGGGCAGAGACAGGGAGAGAGGAGAAGGGAAGAAAGAAGTAAGCGTATATATATTAACCTAAGAGAGTGTGAAGAAAGGATGGAGAGATGAACAGATAGAGAGAGGAATATATATAAAGCTAAGAGAGTGTGAAGAAAGGATAGAGAGAAGAATGTATATAGAGATAAAGAGAGTGTGAAGAAGGGATAAAAAGATGAACAGATAGAGAAGAATGTATATAGAGATAAAGAGAGTGTAAAGAAAGGATAGAGAGATGAACAGATAGAGAAGAATGTATACAGAGATAAAGAGAGTGTGAAGAAGGGATAGAGAGATGAACAGATAGAGAAATGTATATAGAGATAAAGAGAGTGTGAAGGAAGGATAGAGAGATGAACAGATAGAGAGGAATGTATATAGAGATAAAGAGAGTGTGAAGAAGGGATAAAGAGATGAACAGATAGAGAGAAGAATGTATATAGAGATAAAGAGAGTGTGAAGAAGGGATAGAGAGATGAACAGATAGAGAGAAGAATGTATATAGAGATAAAGAGAGTGTGAAGAAGGGATAAAGAGATGAACAGATAGAGAGAATATTGTATATAGAGATGAAGAGAGTGTGAGGAAAGGATAGAGAGATGAACAGATAGAGAGAAGTATGTATATAGAGATAAAGAGAGTGTGAAGAAGGGATAGAGAGATGAACAGATAGAGATGCTCTTAGCTGAATTGTTGTTTTAGATTAATGTGCTGAATAAATAAAGTGGCCTCATCCCTCTCTCTCTGTCTGACCGATGAGTGGTATCAATCTATCCCCCAGCCTAATGAAATAACCTCTGTCTTATCATATTTCTCTCTCTCTCTCTCTGTCGCACACGCACACACATGCGTCTTCCGCGGTTGAATCTGATTACAGTCTGTCTAAATATTGTGATCCTCAGAGAGATAATACAGAGACATATGGCCCACAAGAGAGAAAGACAGAGAGACGGGGGTGGAGAGAAAGAAAAGACTGAGTAAAGGGAAGGGCAGAGAGAGAGGAGGAGGAAAACAGGAAAAAGGGGGAAATAAAAAGAGTGAGGGAAAATAACAGGGGAGAGAGAACAATGGAGAGAGAGAATAAAGGGAAAGGAAGAAGGAAAAAGTAGAAGAAGATAAAATATAAAGAGGGAGAGAGAAAAAGAGCAAAAGAGGGAAAATAAGCGAGAGAGAAATAGATCAAGAAAAGAGAAGAAGAGGGGTAAACAGAGAAAAGGGGACAGTAAGAAAGCGATCAAAAATAGACAGAAAGAGTAAAGCAAGAAAAGAAGAAAAAAGAATAAGAGAAAGAGAGACTAAAGGAGTGAAAGAGTAAAAGCAAAATATAGTAAACAGGAAAGAAAGAAAGGATGAACAGGAGTCCGCAAAGACATGAGAAAGAAGAAAGAAAGAAAGAAAGAAAGAAAGAAAGAAAGAAAGAAAGAAAGAAAGAAAGAAAGAAAGAACAAACAAAGAAAGAAAGAAAGAACAAAGAAAGAAAGAAAGGGAGACAGAAAGGGAGGGGAGGACAGATAAAGCAAATTAAGTAAAAGCAAAAGGAGAGAAAAGAACAGAAGAAAGTAGAGGAGTAGATAAAGGGAGAGTGAGAGAGAGATGCACAATGCGCTTTCTGTAATAAAAATAAAACTCTCTCTCTCTCTCTCTCTCTCTCTCTCTCTCTCTCTCTCTCTGGCTGGGGGGAGTGTGTGTGTGTGTGTGTGTGGCGGGGAGTGTGTGGAGGAGGTGGTGAGTGTGAGATTAAGTTTATGAGGGAAATCTATTAGAGGGGGAAAAGATCGGGACCATCACAGGTCAAATGATGCGTGCACACATCCCCCTCCGCACACTGACTCAGACTCCTCTGAGACACGAGATCTTTACCTACAAGCAATAACTCCACAGTCTGCTTCCTCACACACAGCTACAGCACCACAGGACACAATACATACGTGACCGTACAGAGCTGCTCACACAGTTCTCTCACCTGATACGAGACACTGAGCTATTAAAGGTGCCATATGAGAAAAGTATTCAGTCTGTTGAATCACTCTCTAAGGTTCCATATGGAAGGTATGTGACTTTGATTGGGAGGAAAAACACCCAGATGCGGATTTACACGCCCATTTACACAATATGATTTGGTAATAGAATGAAACAAGTTCTTTCGCCTCATTAATAATCTGATGAGCTCTGCTCTGATTGGCTGGTTTCTACTGAAACATAAGATGAACACACAGAAGTGTCCAAATAGACACAGACAGGAAACTAAAATGACCCTCAGTGTACATAAGAAGAGCATCACACTATTGAGTTAGCTATGCTAGTTAAGTGGAGCTAATGCTAGTAGCTAACGTTACCTATACCAGCTACTAGGATTCCATCTGGACATCAACACACAGTAGACTAAAGCTGATCCTCACAATGGAACTCTCAGTTGAAGATGATCTGCTTCAACCAGCAAACACTGATACAGTCACTCAGCATGGCTGCTACATACAGGCTGCTGTTGGGCTTGTGATGCTAATAAAGGTGGGGCTGCTCCTACACCAGCTTGTTCCCCAAATTGTCCGTCTGAAATGGTGCCACGGTTACAATCTGGCAGCTGTACAAGCAGTAGCATTTAAGGTGGAATGGAACATTTGATTAATAAGCTGGCAAATAGGAAGCCTCGATGCAGGACTGATGCCGAGCTGGCCTTCCTTATTCCTGTTGGACCAGTAAGTAATAACGGATTAGCCGGCTTACTCGTCTTGTCTTGTTGTGTTTGCTTGATGTTGCTCTGCTGTGTTAGCAAAGTTACTCACTAGTTGCACTAAAGGGGAGTTTCTGCCAGGAAGTTGGAATTTGTCAGAGTACCATACAGATTTTATGATGCAAGGTTGTAATGTTTCATTGGTGAGAGTGAAAAAGACTAGGCCAATTTTTGGCATGAGATGAATTTATATTTATGGTATTTGGCAGATTATCTAGAGTGACTTACAATCTGGTCGTTCCTTACATATATATATATATATATATATACACACACACACACACATATATATACCTCTATGCATACATACACATACATATACACATATATACACACATTATTTATATGTATATATATATATATATATACCTAAAAAAACAAATTATATATATAATGTGTGTATATATGAGTATATGTTTGTGTATGTATGCATAGAGGTATATATGTGTGCATATATATATATACATACACATACACATACACATACACACACATATATATATATATATATATATATATATACAGTATATAAAATATGTTTTTTTAGCTGTTTCTTAAATGTGAGCCTGAGCTCGACTCTCTAATAGAAGCAGGAATTGAGTTCCATGGTTCAGAAGCATAATAATTGAAAGAGGTCTCTCAGTGTGTTCTGTATTTCACAGAAGGGATTTAGATGCTATGTTAAGGTACTAGACACTACACCATACCAACCACTGAAAGCGGACTGAGATTAAATGACTTCAATGAACTGCATCAACTCAGTAAGACAGGAATGACACACAAGCTCACAGTCCATATCATAATCGATCATAAACATCATCAGCAGGGCTGAACACCTTGCAGTCAGGATCTTCGTAGTCTCGCATCCTTGTGTATCTTTCTCACCAGTGAGTAAAAGCCTGTCTAAGATTTACTCCTGTCTGGTCTCTTGTTTGGTGCCTTATTGTTTTCCTTGTTTCCTATGACAGCATCTTCTTCCACCTTTTTGCAGCCCCTGGCATGATGTCCATGCTGGGAATACTAAGCTAGCATCCTCCCATAGCTAGCTAAAGACCCATAGTTGTTGGGGTGTAGCGGGGTGCTGTAAAGCATTACACAGTCTTGTAGCCTCTCTACCAAACTTACACGTTGCTATAGCAGGCATTCAGAGCCTGGAGAGGCAGTGACCACGTCACCATTCCTCCTTCTAGAAGTCAGTGATGTTGCTGTTCTTTCAAGATGTCTAAGATAAAACTGTGACATAAGGTTTCCCTCACAGTGCCCGCTAATCACATCATCAGTTTCTGACATGTGAAGAAAGATCTATGATATGGACCCTTAATATCGAACACCAGTGATCCATTTCTGGGACTTGTGCTTCATACTTGAATGAATGGTAGCACTCTCTTGAAAAGGAAGACTGTAGGCCTCCATGGGTTAAGCAAACGAATAAACAAATGATGAATAAATGAATTAATAAATGAGTGGATGAATGAATGAACGCACAAGCAAGCAAGCTAACAAGTCAGGCCTTGAATTATGCATTCACTTCCATTCATTGTTATGTGATTACGATAAAGGAAAATGATTAATCGCTAATCAAGTTAGCTTTGGCACTGCCTGCTTCACATAGCAAATGAAAAGAGTCTGACATTGATTCATTACTCCATGTCCTCGGTTTCCTCCGTGTACTACA
Source organism: Prochilodus magdalenae (assembly GCA_024036415.1). Lineage (NCBI taxonomy): Eukaryota > Metazoa > Chordata > Actinopteri > Characiformes > Prochilodontidae > Prochilodus > Prochilodus magdalenae. The sequence continues at coordinate 38,846 of JAMWET010005910.1, read as the reverse complement.
GTAAACTCCAGAGTTATTGGCACTTTGTGATGAAAATGAAGAAAACAATGGTCATAACAAAATGAACAAAGCAAATAACGTCAGATGTGATGACGCGGGCTCAGTGAAAGGAATGCCTGATGCTTGTTAATGAAAGTGAAAAGTTTTCGATGAGGGAAGTTGTCTTCACAAAAAGTATTGGCACCTGTCAAGATGGTCTCATTGCAAATATGTGGAAGACATTATACGCTTACTTAATGCACTGTGGTCCTTTTGTCAGCCATCAGCATTTGAAAGGATTTGAAACGAGAGCTGAAACCTGGCAAATGATTTAAGATCACAAAGGAAATTATAGCGAGCACATTGGAACCTCTAAACTGACTTTATCAAAAAAATAGTTGCACAAGTAGGAATCAAACAACAGGAATGAAACTGTGGGTAGGTTTGACATTGTGAGACATGCGAATGATTCAAGTTTCACGCGCGGCCGAGCATGTGACATAAGCAAGGACATGCCTTATTGCTGTAAGTGACCCAACCCCCAAGATTGCGGACATTCAGCAAGCAGTGATGCCCTTCACGAGTCATCCTGGTAGTGCCAGCATCGTTGGCAGGTGGCTGCACAATGCAGGACTTCATGGACACAGACTGTTTTGACCACTGACCTTAACACCACGTCAACATCGCCAAAGACTGCAATGGTGTCGCGCTAGACCGTCATGGAGTGACGTCATCTTCAATGACAAGTCCGGCTTTTGTCTCAATGGAGGCAACCAACCAATCCAACCAATGAGTGGATGAACACAGATGTTTTGACCACTGACCTTAACGCCACGTCAACATCGCCAAAGACTGCAATGGTGTCGCGCTAGACCGTCATGGAGTGACGTCATCTTCAATGACGAGTCCGGCTTTTGTCTCAATGGAGGCAACCAACCAATCCAACCAATGAGTGGAGGCCTGGTGTCACGCCACCTCCGCCCCTACCTCAAAATCTGCTGGACCTGTGTAAGAATGTTCTAGCTGCATGGGATGGATTATCGCATGACATCATTAAGAACTTCTACAACTCCATGCCGTGACATCTGGTACACTGTTTCTGTATGTGTAGCTCAATAAATATCCCCCATATTGGTCTAAAATATTAACATTTATTGATCCTGGTCACCTTTATCTTCCTTCCCAACAGCACTGAAATCCTACACATCCTTCTGGGTGCAGCTATTCTTTTAATGAGGAAGTGTATTGAAATAACAGCACCACAACAGCAGTACAAAGAGGAATCAAGCCCACAGGCAGGGTGAGAAAAAACAGTGCTAGACAGAAAAACTGCTAAACAGAATCCAAAGTTTACAGTTACATAAATACTTAAAGGATTGTTTGCATCTTAAGGTCATCCAGTTTCAAAATCCGCTATTAGAAGACAGCCCAGTGCCATCGAGCTTCTTACAGGGCTGTCAGAAGAACCCCCCTACCGTTTGCAGAGGAGCTCGCTGAGGTGTCTAGAGCTCTCAGCACTTTGACTAGAAGCAGGTGCGATGGTCAAAAGAGACCAGTGCTGAGCTCTCTGGAAACAGTCATCACAGGCATGACGTATGAGGAGTGTGTGTGTACTGAAAAGAGCATCACACCTGCCTGCTGTCTTTGACGCTCTAGGTTAGCCTTGCTGGCAGACAGTCCTTGTGAAGATCAATAACATCAGGAATTCTCTGAAGTACCAAGATATTCTAGCCAAAAGCCTGGCTACCTCTGCCAGGAGCCTGCGCCTTGGCCGAAGATGGATCCTTTAACATGACAATGGCTCAAAGGATGCTTCGGAATCAACACAGGGGTGCTCGTCAGTGCCTCCAGAGTTTCCTGATATGAATCCTATTGAATGGCTGCGGTGTGGGTTGAAGAGGGCTATGCATAATCATTCACTTAAAAAAGACTGCAGGTTCTGGTGGAGCAGTCCGAGAGCCCTTTTGATCTTTCGTGTAAGTTCTTTGACAGAGGTAATATTAGCCACTGGCTTTTCTCTTTTGCCTCCTGCTGTAATCTTACTTGTACATTTAACATTATACTCAGTTATAATCCCGAGGTAGATGGTATTCCCTTTGAGACTCGGTTCCTCGACTCGGTTTTTTTTTGTCCCTTATTCTTTTAGTCTTGTTCTATAGGGCTCTGTATTTCTGGGAAGCTGTCAAAAGAAGGTGTCCTATATGAATATTTACAGACTACAGAATTCTTTAATAGGAATCATCCATAAATGATAAATATGAGGACGAATATGAAGCTGCAGAAATGAAAAATGGATGCGTATATATATTTTTGAATTAAATATTTTCTTTTCATGTATATCAGAACGTGGCAATTCCAGGAGGTATATCTCCAATTATTAACCACATAAAAACTAAATACTGGAATATATGATGCATTGTCAGTCACTTTAAAGCAAAGCGGGTCTCTGTAATCATCTATAATGTTTAAAGATAGATAGATAGATAGATGGCCAATCTTCATTAATTGCGCATTGCACCAGTAAGAGCAGAGTGTGAAGGTTCAGTTAGCAGGTAAGAGCACAGTTCTGCTCAAAATACTGCAATGCACACAACATTATGGGTGACATACCAGAGTTCAAAAGAGGACAGATTGTTGGTGCACGTCTTGCTGGCACATCTGTGACCAAGACAGCAAGTCTTTGTGATGTATCAGGAGCCACGGTATCCAGGGTAATGTCAGCATACCACCAAGAAGGACGAACCTCCACCAGCATCACGTAGTGACCTGGCCACTATCTTGCAAGAAGAATGGCTTAAAATCCCTCTGACCACTGTGCAGGACGCAGTATATGTCATTCCCAAGACCAACTGACGCTGTATTGGCCGCAAAAGGAGGCCCTACACCATACTAATAAATGATTGTGGTCTAAAACCAGGTGTTTCAGTTTCATTGTCCAACCCCTGTAGATCTGTAGGAATCAGCTGTATGGAATTAAACCAGGTGGGTTGGTTTGGCATTGTGAGACATGCAAATGATAGTTTCTCACTCATCTTATGCCTCGCACATGTGACGTAAGCAAGGAGGGGCCTTATCGCTGTACCCAACTTCCCCGACAGCCACCAGTGCACACATTCAGCAAGCAGTGATGCCCTCCATGAGTCATCGAGCCCGTCACTGTCACCAAAAAGTGCAATGGTGTCGTGCTAGACTCTCATGGAGTGACTCACAATGTCACCTTCAGTGACTAGACCCGCTTTGGTTTTGGTGGAGACCACCTTCAAATCCGTGTGTGGAGGCACCGTGGCCACAGTTTGTTGTTATGTGTCACATGTCAAGGCCTGGTGTCACTTCACCTCCACCCCTACCGCACAATCTGCAGGAACTGTGTGAGAATATTCAAGATGCACGGGCTGGATTATCACAGGACACCATTAAGAACCTCTACAACTCCATGCTGAGATGTCTGGCATGTTGCATTAGAAAACCTGGTGGTCCAATCCTATACTGAGATACACTACTTCTGTGTGTGTAGCTCAATAAATATCCCCCATATCAGTTATTGTTCCTGGTGACCTTTATCTTCCTTCCCAATAGCACTGCAATCCCACACTTCCTTCTGGGTGCACTTCCTTCTTAAACAACACAACTTGTGGGGTACTTGTGGTGAGTAGATTTTCTAGATTTCAATCCCACAGTGGGGAAATTTAGTCTCCGCATTTAACCCATCCGTGAAGTGAAACACCCACAAACACACTTACTAGGGGGCAGTGAGCACACTTACCCGGAGCAGTGGGCAGCCCTATCCACGGCGCCCAGGGAGCAGTTGGGGGTTAGTTGCCTTGCTCAAGGGCACCTCAGTCGTTGCTGTCAGTTCAGGGCGAACCGGCGACCCTCCGGTCACAAGGCTGGTTCCCTAACCTCCAGCCCACGACTGCCCACCTACTAGAGGTCATGTGTTAACAGTTATGCAACAAAAGTTGAAGTGACGTCGAATAACCGCTGACCAACATTCACATTATGAATCAGGTCACATGAGAAGGTAATGCCATGACATGAAAAGTCTGTGATGAAGACAAACCTCACAGATCAGTAGATGGTGATGTCCTTTTTCCAGCAAGTCCTGGGTCGCATTGCTAGCCCTCAAGGAACTAGAGAGACAGAACCCTCAATTCTGTGTCCATAGGTGCACCCTTGCTGAGATGCCTGCCTGTGGCGGAGGTCTGGAGAGAAATTTAGAGCGCAGTAACTCAACAAAAATAGAGCAACTTACTTCAAACTTTACAGGATTATAGGGCACTATGCTCCCTCTCCCTGAGGACACACGATTCTGAGGACACACGATTCTAAAGACACAGTAAGCCAGACATAATGACGATCAGTATCTGATCTTTGAAGCGGTATAGATCGGAGGTAAAATGTTAGAGTAAAGCCAAACTCCACAGATCAGTAGAGCGTGACAAGCATGCCCTTTCCAACGAGCCCTGGATTGCATTGCTAGCCTTCAAGAAACTGGAGATATGGACCCTGAAATCACTAGGCACCTAGGCGTCGTCTTTGAGGCGGCCATGTTGAAAATATCCCAATCACATGATCAGCAGCTAGTTGACATCAAGCTTAAAGCATCTTCTCTAAACAGTAATGCTGATAAGCCCACTAATCTCTGTGTCTGTAGTATCTACCAACAGTGGTCCATGGAGGGGTCAGCCACGGTCCAGCCACTGGTGTGTTGGTCACCCAAGGTTCCTCTATGTCTGCTCCCATGTTGCCCTGGCATCTAGATTCGGCAGATCCCAATCTGGTCCAGGATCTGTGGGTTATGCTGGAACAACAAGCTCAATCTACAGCAAGTGTGGTTTAACAATGTCATGCCTGTGGTCATTCTGTCTGGTGTCTTTAAGAATCATAAGGTCAAGCAACATTTTGACAGCACACCTCACAACATACTGCCCTGTACAGATAGCACACTACGGCTGATTCAACAGCACTCACTGATAGCTGAAGAGCTGTTGATCTAATTACCCTATGATTGTGCGATGTGGATTCAATGCTGAAAGCGTATTCAATTCAGTTCAGTGTTTACAAAATGCAGAGCACATTGCTTACATTTTCAGGCATTTAGCAGACACACTAATGCAGAGAAACTCACAATGGTAGGCAAACGCAGGGCTTGGAGACATGCCCAAACACTTTATTACTACATGGCGGCACTGGCTGGGTGAGGATCAAAGCGCCAGTCTTCTGTACACAGAGCAGTTGCATTACTATAATCTTGTGTTGTCAGGCACAAATCCCACTAACATTTGCCATCACAAGTTGGTGGAAGTTGTTTCAACTTGAAATCAACATCAGGACTCACATTAAGATTAACGCAAATGTGCAACCATGAGTGCTGTTGAATCGAAACTGAATCAATGGCCAAAACATGTTTACCAGAGACTGTGAGAGGCTTACAAAACCAGGAGGCTAGCAGTAAGGAAGCCTGGCCTGTTCACCAGTGGTTCTACTTGGGAATGCCTTTTCCATTGGTGATGCTTTATAGCTTGAAGGCTGAAGTGTACTGCAGGGCTGAGGGTAATGTGGTGGTACTGTAGTTCATTAGAGTTGAGCATAACTCTGTAAATGCAGTCTGTATTTGCTATCACTGCTATTCTGCCTGGTGTAACTGGTAATTTAAAGGTGGGGTATATAGCTCATTAGGTATCCTGAAGTAAGTATGTGAATCTTTGGGCATATATGGCAATAAATAGCAATACAGAAACAAAATCTGGACAGCAGACGTGTTTTGGCTGATCGATTACCTCTGGGATAAGGAGAAAACTGTGTCGGTTTGATTTTTCACCGAACCACTACTTTAAATTCCCAGGCTTATTTGAGCCCGAGGCTTATTATTCAGTTCAGCTGAGTGAGGAATGGAAGTTATGAGTGAGGGGAGAGTTATACGAGTGAGGAATGAAGGCCTGGCCACTGAAAGGGTTAATCTTGTCAGTTATTATTTATATACAGTGTAAAATCTCTTTACTGTGAGCCGAGGATTCCCATCAGGCTCCGCGCATGGTCATTTTGACCACCTACCTAAAAGGCCATCGACTTGTTTAAGCATTGAACTCCGCAAGACCTCTGAAGGTGACCCATGATATCCAGCACCAATATAACATAGCAAGCTGCATATCTAATCTGGAGCGGTAATTTACAGTCTCTTTCTTAATCCAGTGGTGGTATTTACAATCCTGGTTAAATCCAGTGATTTACAATTTTGAAAAAAAAAAAAACAGTGGTGTAAAACACAGTCTTTGTCTTAATCCAGTGTTGTATTACACAGTCTGTGGTTTAATCTGGTGTTCTCGTACACAGTTTTTGGATTAATCCAGTGCTCTTATGCACAGGTTTGTCTTAATCCAGTGCTCTTATACACAGTTTATTTCTTAATCCAGTGCTATTATATACAGTTTTGTCTTAATCTGGTATTTTTATATACAGTTTTTTTCTTAATTTGGTGTTTTCATTCACAGTTTGTCTTAATCTGGTGCTTTTATACACAATTTTTGTCTTAATCTGGGGGTTTTATACACAGTTTTTTCTTAATCTGGTGTTCTCATTCACAGTGTTTGTCTTAATCCAGTGCTCTTATACACAGTTTTGTCTTAATCTGGTGCTTTTATACAGTTTTTGTCATAATCTGGTGTTCTCATACACTGTTTTTGTCTTAATCCAGTGCTCTTATACACAGTTTTGGCTTAATCTGGTGCTTTTATACAGTTTTCGTCTTAATCTGGTGTTCTCATACTCAGTTTTTGTCTTAATCCAGTGCTCTTATACACAGTTTTTGTCTTAATCCAGTGCCCTTATACACAGTTTTTGTCTTAATCCAGTGCTCTTATACACAGTTTTGTCTTAATCTGGTGCTTTTATACACAGTTTATTTCTTAATCCAGTGCTCTTATATACAGTTTTGTCTTAATCTGGTGTTTTTATACACAGTTTTTTTCTTAATTTGGTGTTTTCATTAACAGTTTGTCTTAATCTGGTGCTTTTATACACAATTTTTGTCTTAATCTGGGTGTTTTATACACAGTTTTTTCTTAATCTGATGTTCTCATACACAGTGTTTGTCTTAATCCAGTGCTCTTATACACAGTTTTGGCTTAATCTGGTGCTTTTATAAATTTTTTTTCTTAATCTGGTGTTCTCGTGCACAGTTTTTGTCTTAATCTGGTGTTTTTATACATAGTTTTTTTTCTTAATCTGGTGTTTTCATTCACAGTTTATGTCTTAATCTGGTGTTTTTTCACACAATTTGTGTCTTAATCTGGTGTTCTCGTACACAGTTTTGGTTTAATCCAGTGCTCTTATATACAGTTTTGTCTTAATCTGGTGCTTTTATACACAGTTTTGGTTTTAATCTGGTGCTCTCATTTTTGGACCGTCCAGTCCGAATCTCATGGCAATTCATCTTTATATATCATCACTGTTAAGTAACTACAGAATAGTAACTTCACAGGAGTTAACAATTTTATAAAATTATTATTATTTATAATATTTGTTTATTTATTTTTGTCCAATCATCATGAAATCTACACATAAAAATAAAAATATTTTTCTTCAATTTCAGTGTACGTGTACATATGTGTATATGCCTGTGTACATGAATGAATCCATGTCTGAATATGGAAGCTCAGTACTGTATGTGTATGCCTGGTGAATATGTATGCCAGTTGCCTAGGAATAAATGTGCCTGTAGGAATATCTGTCAGTGCATACTTCTGTAAGTATGCGTGGGGGGTATTTTTGGCCGGCTCCTTGCTGTCCTCTCTTCGCCTCAGTCTCTGAAACTTCGCTTGGTCTGGTAATGACTCACACCTGTATGAAGCTGTCTGCACTGATGGAGCAGCAGCAGCTTTACCCCTCCTCAGCCATTACAGCAGACTCAGCAGGGTGAAGCTGTTCTCAGATCAGCGAATCGTACGGCTTGTGTCTCTCTCTGCGGATGCGGGGAGCCTCCTTCTCAAAAGCTTCATGCAGCGCCTGGCTTTTGTTCACGAGCCCAGGAACGGCACACACACTCCACTGAGCTTCACTCAGCCACATCCGAATCCGACGTAAAGCAAATGGGTCGGAATAAAAGCTCGGACCCGTCGCTGTCTTTTTGTTCTAGATCATTCTGCTCGGTTCCAGCATGCGGCTCTTGGAGAAAAGACAAGGGGCCCAAAGCACAAACACCGCTCCTGCACACAGCTGCTGGGTTTAGAGCTTGCAAAGGGACAAGAAGCATGTGGTGCACTTTCAGAGCGGGCTGGACTTTAGTGTGGTCAGCACAGACTTTTTCCACTGGATCTTTTGTGGATAGCTGATTAAAACGGCAGGTGAAATATGAAATTGAAAGAAGTGCAGGTCTAATCACTCAGCATTTCAGACAGAACACCCTGTTTTTCTGGGGTGCTTCATTCGCCTTCTGTTGCCACACCTAATTCAGCCCTAACCGGAAGCTTCAAACCACATCCCCTGTACTGATTAATGAATATGCCTGGGGACGTGTTTCTTCTCCTGCCTTGGAAACAGAACACTGTTGTATTCCCAATATGTGGTAACAGTACATATGGTACATAGCAACCTGAAGATCAGTCACTTGTCCACCTCTTTGACCTCGAACTCGACTCCACTGTGCCCGTCTTTTGTAGCTTCCCAGGTAGAGCAACATGGTGGTGCAGTGACTCACAGCTAGAAGGGCCTGGGTTCCTAGCCTGGGCACCTGGACCCCTTTCTGTGGTGGATTTGCACATCCTCCCTGTGCCATAGAAGGTTTGATGCTCCTGCTTCCTCCTGAAGACATGCAGCCATGTGAACCAGAGATGCTAAATTGTCTCCTAGGTGTGAAGGTATATGTCTTGTGTGTCTGCCCTGTGAAGCACTGGTAACCTGTCCAGGCTGTTTCCTGCCCTCTGCTCACTGAGCACTGGGATAGGCTCCTGTAACTCAGAAGGATGACTCAGTTTAGAAGATGGGCGAGTGCTGTCTTGGCACCTTGTGCTGTTTTGGGTAGGCCCTCCGTCAAGGTCCCAAGCAAACGGAGCCCAACCAAGACCAAGTAATAATGTTGAAGACTATTGATTGGTCAGAGACTCTATGACCTAACAGATATGCCAGGTTAGCGTACCCTCCTGGTTTGCCCCTGTCTGCTGCCATCATTAGCCTCTTCTGCACAAACGGAGTATCCTTCAGGTCACGGTAGTTTGCTGCAGCGTCACAGTGATGACCAGTTACAGTGAGAGGGAACAACAAGTGCCAAGTAGCTGGTATCAGAGGCAAGCCACGTTCAGTCAAACTGTACAACGTGACAGTAATGTCCGTCTCAGTCTCTAACTGTCACACTGTCATTCTTACCTGTCTCTAGTCCTCTCTGTCTCTCTCTCTCTCTCTCTCTCTGTCTGTCTCACTCTATCTCTCTCTCTTGCTCTTTCTCAGGATCTCACTTTATTTCTCTATCTGTCTTTTCACTAGCCCTCTCTGTCTTTGTCTCTATTCTGTCTTTCTCTGTCTCTCTCTCTCTCTCTCTCTCTCTCTCTCTCTCTCTCTCTCTCTCTCTCTCTCTCTCTCTCTCTCTCACTTTCTTTCTCTCTCCCTCTCTCTCTCTCCTTCTCTCTCGCTCTCTCTCCTCTTTCTCTTTCTCTCTCTGTCTCTTTGTCTCTCTTCATCTCTCTCTCTCTCTCGCTCTCTCTCTCCCTCTCTCTCTCTATCTCTCTCTCTCCTCTTTCTCTTTCTCTTTCTCTTTCTCTCTCTGTCTCTCTCTCTCTCTCTCTCTCTCTCTCTCTATCAGTCTTTAACTCTGTTTTAACATCTGTCTGCTTATCCTTCTCACCTGTCTCTAGTCCTCTCTCTCTCTCTCTCTCTCTCTCTCTCTCTCTCTCTCTGTCTTTAACTCTGTTTTATTTATCTGTCTATCATTCTCGTCTGTCTCTAGTCCTCTTTCTTTGCCTCCTCTCTCTCTTTCTTCATCACACTTTTTTAGCTCTTTTAGGCTTTGTCTCTTTTTCTTTTCTTTATGCTCTCTCATTCTTTCCTGCCTTCTTTCTGTTTTCCTTTCTGTGTCTCTATTTTTTTCCTTTATCCTCTTTATCTCTTTTCTCCATCGTTCTCCCCTGTCTCTCTCTCTCTTCTTTTTTGTCTCTTTTCATTGTATTCTCTTGTTCTTTCTTTCTTTCATTATTCTTTCTGTTTTTCCTACTCCCTGTCTCTCTAGTTTATCTCTCATCCTCTCTCTTTCTCTCTTTTCTTCCTCATTCTCCCCTGTCTCTTTTTTCACTCTCTCTCTCTTCTCTGACAGTTCTAGATAATAGAATGGCTTCATGTGTGAGGACATTCACAGGTTACCTAAACCTCAGTGCATACTACCGATTGGTCAGAGAGAACTGGCACTGTGAACCTAAACACATATGCCAGCGCTAGCTACCAGGTTAGCGTACCCTCCCGGGTTGTCTGCTGCCATCATCAGCCTCTTACAATGACATCAGCCAGTTACAGTGAGAGGGAACAACAAGTTCCAAGGAGCTGGTATCAGAGGCAGGTCAAGTTCAGTCAAACTGTACAGGGTGACAGTAACGTCCAGATGTTAACCATCCTGGGAACATCTGGGGACAGCCTGTCTCACAAAGCAGGATTTGATTAAACCTAGTTTGATCTAACCCTGGATTTTCTGTCCCATGACGTTGTGCATATTTAATTCTGTAACCTGTAGAGCAGCGGTTCCCAGCCCGATCCTCAGGACCCCCTAAGCAAGTCAGTGGATTGGAGCGAAACCTTGGATTGTCTTGAGGGCCCTAAAGACTGGATTGGGAACCATAGCTGCTGAAGAGATGTCCTAATCTTCTACCCACAACTGCACGTCTCCTGCTGCTCCGATATTTCCCGGAATCTCACGTGTCCTCTCCTGATATTTCAGGAGAGACCCCCCACCTCCCCCAAAATAATAATACTTATTATGGTTCGCATCGTTTGAGCAGTAAGACGTTCCTCAGGGACCCATCCCGCACATTTACACACACAGGTAGACGCACACACTCTGAGCAGAGCGCAGCCCCCTTCAGCTCAGCTTCTGCTCTGCTGCACCCGCCCGACTCTTCACCCGTTTTTTCTCCCCTCCATCTTCATTTCCCTCAGCCAGTGAGCCCAAACGTTCTGCAAAACGCTGCGATTTGCGAGCGTTAGTCGCATTTAATGTTTATTTTATCATCTCCGGGGAAAATAACATTTGAAGAGGAGGGAAAAAAGAACAAAACCAACTGGTGTGTGGTAGAAATTTAATTAGGCTGAATCTCTCTCTCCCTCCTTCTATCTTTATGCGAGCAAGAGGGAGAGAAAGAGAGAGAGGGCCGCTCGTATAATGACTAGATCAGAGACATAGACAGGGAAAGGGATTCAATTACTGCGGCCTGTTCTCACTCACACCCCCTGGCGATACACCAGCACACCATTTAAACACACACACTCAGAACCCCCCCCCCCCACACACACATTACTCAGTACACATTACTCACAGCTCAGTACGGCTGCAGCACCAGTAATGTATGAGAGAGGGACGGAGAGAATAAAGCAAACAGGAAGCGGACGCTCTAATAATGCCAGAGATCAATAGTCAAAGCCCACTGGAGGAGTGGAGGTGATCGGTGTATTGGAAAGCAATCAGGGGGCTTTCTGGTAATTATTATTATTTATACAGAGCCTCTCTCACTCTGGGCCCTCGCCCGGCTCCAAATGAATATCGCCATCGATCGCCCCGTGTGCATTCCTCTGCAGGGCCACCATTGCTCATATCTCACCACTTCCCTGCGGTCCCTCTCTCTCTCTCGCTCTCACTCTGTCTCTTTCTTACTCTATCTCTGGCTCTGGCTCGCTATCTCTCACGCTCTGTCTCTCTCTCTATTACTCACTCTGTCTCTCTCTCACTCTCTCGCTGTCTCTGTCTCTCTCAGTATCTCACTTTGTTTTTCTTTCTGTCTTTCTCAAGATCGTTCTCATCTGTCTCTAGTCCTCTTTTACTTTTCAGCTCCATTCTCTCTTTCTCTTTGTCTGTCTGTATCAGTCCATATTTCTGTTTCGGTTTTTTGTCTTTCTCACTATCATTTTTATCTGTCTATAGTCCACTGTCTTCATCTCTATTTTCTCTTTCTCTGGCTCCCTCCTTCTCTCTCTCCCTCTCTCTCTCTCTCTAGCTTTGTTTAAATATCTTTCTATCTACCATTCTTATCTGTTTATAGTCCACTGTTTTCATCTCTATCCTCTCTTTCTCTGGCTCCCTGACTCTTCTTCCTCCATGTTACATTTTCCACATTCTCCCTCTGTCTTTACTCTGTCATTCTCTCTCTTCTCAATCTCTCGTTCTTTTCTTTCCCTTTTTCTTTCCATCTTTTTCTTTCTTTTTATCTCTCTCTCTCTCTCTCTCTCTCTCTCTCTCTCCCTCTCTCTCTCTCTCTCTCTCTCTCTCTCTCTCTCTCTCTCTCTCTCTCTCTCTCTCTCTCTCTCTCTCTCTCGCCCTCTCTCTCTCTAGCTTTGTTTAAATATCTGTCTATCTATCATTCTTATCTGTCTCTAGTCCTCTGTCTTCATCTCAATTCTCTCTTTCTCCATCTCCCCCCTCTCTCTCCCTCTACCTCACCCTAACCTAAACCTCACCCTAACACAAACCTCACCATAACCTAAACCCCACCCTAACCTAAACCTCACCCCAACCCAAACCTCACCCTAACCTAAACCCCACCCTAACCTAAACCTCGCCGTAACCTAAACCTCACCATAACCAAAACTTTAAACTAACTCAAACCTCACCCTAACACAAACCTCACCCTAACACAAACCTCACCCTAACCTAAACCTCACCCTAACCTAAACCTCACCCTAACACAAACCTCACCATAACCTAAACCCCACCCTAACCTAAACCTCGCCGTAACCTAAACCTCACCCTAACCCAAACCTCACCCTAACACAAACCTCACCCTAACACAAACCTCACCCTAACCCAAACCTCACCCTAACACAAACCTCACCCTAACCCAAACCTCACCCTAACCCAAACCTCACCCTAACCCAAACCTCACCCTAACCCAAACCTCACCCTAACACAAACCTCACCCTAACACAAACCTCACCCTAACCTAAACCTCACCCTAACACAAACCTCACCATAACCTAAACCTCACCCTAACCTAAACCTCACCCTAACCTAAACCTCACCCTAAACTAAACCTCACCCTAACCTAAACTTTAAACTAACTCAAACCTCACCCTAACACAAACCTCACCCTAACCTAAACCTCACCCTAACCAAAACCTCACCCTAACACAAACCTCACCCTAACACAGACCTCACCCTAACCTAAACCTCACCCTAACCTAAACCTCACCCCAACCCAAACCTCACCCTAACCTAAACCTCACCCTAACACAAACCTCACCATAACCTAAACCCCACCCTAACCTAAACCTCACCCTAACCTAAACCTCACCCTAACCTAAACTTTAAACTAACTCAAACCTCACCCTAACACAAACCTCACCCTAACCTAAACCTCACCCTAACACAAACCTCACCCTAACCAAAACCTCACCCTAACACAAACCTCACCCTAACACAGACCTCACCCTAACCTAAACCTCACCCTAACCTAAACCTCACCCCAACCCAAACCTCACCCTAACCTAAACCTCACCCTAACACAAACCTCACCATAACCTAAACCTCACCCTAACCTAAACCTCGCCATAACCTAAACCCCACCCTAACCTAAACCTCACCATAACCAAAACTTTAAACTAACTCAAACCTCACCCTAACACAAACCTCACCCTAACACAAACCTCACCCTAACCTAAACCTCACCCTAACACAAACCTCACCCTAACACAAACCTCACCCTAACCCAAACCTCACCCTAACACAAACCTCACCCTAACCTAAACCTCACCCTAACCTAAACCTCACCCCAACCCTAACCTCACCCTAACACAAACCTCACCCTAACCCAAACACAAACCTCACCCTAACCTAAACCTCACCCTAACACAAACCTCACCCTAACCTAAACCTCACCCTAACCTAAACCTCACCCTAACACAAACCTCACCCTAACCTAAACCTCACCCTAACCTAAACCTCACCCTAACACAAACCTCACCCTAACCTAAACCTCACCCTAACACAAACCTCACCCCAACCTAAACCTCACCCTAACACAAACCTCACCCTAACCTAAACCTCACCCTAACCTAAACCTCACCATAACCTAAACTTTAAACTAACCCAAAACCTCACCCTAACACAAACCTCACCCTAATCAAACCTCACCCTAATCAAACCTCACCCTAACACAAACCTCACCCCAACCCAAACCTCACCCTAATCAAACCTCACCCTAACACAAACCTCACCCTAACCCAAACCTCACCCTAACACAAACCTCACCCTAACCTAAACCTCACCCTAACACAAACCTCACCCTAATCAAACCTCACCCTAACACAAACCTCACCCTAACCTAAACCTCACCCTAACACAAACCTCACCCTAATCAAACCTCACCCTAACACAAACCTCACCCTAACCTAAACCTCTGGATGCAAAAGGCTGTATTTCTGCTCTATTGGATTCTTCCAGAAAATGTGATGAAACAACACCAGCAAAATGTCCTCACTGGGGCAAAAATGTTATCCTATACTTGTAAGGACACATGGTCTTCATAGACATAGCAAAACAGCAACGCACGTACACACATACACACACACACACACACCAAACTAACACCACTTTACAGAACTTGTTGGATTTGAACTATCGAATACAGTTTATCAATCCTCATCCAGCACAACTGACAGCACAACAGCACTGGCCATTCTTCCAGAAAAACTGGAGAAAGAAAATGATGAAACAACACCAGCAAAATGTCCTCACTGGGGCAAAAATGTTATCCTATACTTGTAAGGACACAAGGTCTTCATAGACATAGCAAAACAGCAACACACGTACGCACACACACACACACACACACACACACACATACACACACCAAACACACACCACTTTACAGAACTTGTTGGATTTGAACTATCGAATACAGTTTATCAATCCTCATCCAGCACAACTGACAGCACAACAGCACTCACCTGCCAAACCTGCTATTACAGAGAGAGTGAGAGAGAGAGAGAGAGAGAGAGAGAGAGAGAGAGAGAGAGAGAGAGAGAGAGAGAGAGAGAGAGAGAGAGAAAGATAGACAGAGAGACAGTGAGAGAAAACTGAAAGAGTAAGAAAACAGGCAAAGAGAGAAAGACACAGAAAGAAATAGAGAAATAAGAGAGTAGGAGAGAAAGAGAGAAAGCGAGAGAGAAAAATGAGAGACAAAGAAAGATGTGAGAAAGATTGAAAAAAAGAGATAGAACAAGAAAAGAGACATGACAGTCAGAGTGTGAGAGAGAAAGCGAGAGAGAAAAATGAGAGACAAAGAAAGATGTGAGAAAGATTGAAAAAGAGAATGAGAACAAGGGACAGTGACTCAGAGTGTGAGAGAGACTGAGAGAAATGAGAGAGACAGAGAGAAAGATAGAATATTGGAGAAAGATAAAACAGAAGAGAGAGAATGAGAAAATAAACAAGAGAGACAGAGTGAAGTGAGAGAGAATGATGAGAAAGAAACATTACTGAGAGAGAGAAAGAGAGGTGAGAAAGAATGAAGGAGAATGAGACAGAGGTAGAGAGACAGAAATAGAGAAAAAGAGTAGATCAAGAGATATAGAGAGAGGAAGAGATACAAGGAGAGAGCAGACAGGAGGAGAGAAAACAAAAGCAAGCAAGAGAGCAAGCTAGAGACTGAGAGAGAGAGAGAAAGAGAGAGACTGAAAGAGAGAGAGAGAGAGAGAGAGAGAGAGAAAGAGAAAGAGAGACAGAAAGAGAGACAGAGAGAGAAAGAGAGAGAGAGACAGAAAGAGAGATAGAGAGAGAAAGAAAGAGAGAGTAAAAGAGAGTCAGGTAGAAATGCAGAAGTCTTGGACTGAAAGCCCGTGTGGCTGTTATTCTCGTGTCTCTCTGTTCATCATCATCATCATCATCATCATCATGTATTATTGTCACAATGTCACTACAGTCTATTCAGGTCTCAGCTCTCTAAGTACTTCACCTTACATGCTCCGACAGCCCTAAAGAACTAATGGAGAGGTGGAGATGTGGAGGGGTGGTGGAAAAGAGAAAACACTCTCAGAATGAGACAGAAAGAAAGGGAGACAGCACAGGAGACACGAAAGAATACTTGGCACCCTAAGTGTGCAGACATTCTCAGCGTGTTGGTGAAACCCGCACACTGGCCTTTTTGTTTTAGACACACATGCATTTAAGGTCCACCACTCAGGGGTACAGTTACAGCCTGCAGCCTGTAATTTCGCTGCGCAATTTATCAGCCCATCATTGGTCAGTTTCTGACCACACGGCAGCTGTTGTCCAGACATGGTATCCCAGCACGGCATGGCTAGGTTTCGAGTGGTCCGCCACCCAAAAATATGCAGCCAAGAACGAGCCTGTGGTCAGAAACTGACCACTAGCATAAACTTTGCATCAGCAGATGGGCTACGGCTCAGAACGGGGTTTCTAATAAAGTGGCCAGTTTGTATAAAGCCTGTTTATGTATCCTTGACAGACACAGTGGAGGTGATGCTGGATTTGCATTTCTAGATGGACAGGGAGAAAAGAAAGAGAGCGAGTAGGAGAGGAACCTCAGGGAGAAGTAAAGGGATGTTTGGCTGGGATGGTGAGACGTCAAAAGATGGGAGGGAGGTGGAGACATCTGAGAGAGGAATTCCGAGGAGAAAAGCAGAAGAGAGACAGAAGAGAGTCGAGGTTGAGGAAGCTTCGGTGTGTGTTGGAGCAGGAAGCGAGGGATTGAGAAAAAGAAAGGAAAGATTGAAATGGAGCAGTAGGGAGAAGATCTAGGAGGAGAGAGGGAATCCTGGCAGGAGGAGAAGCTAGATGTACAGATGAGAGCGGAGGAGAGATAAAACGGCGAGACGTCCTTGAGCGAAAGGCGTCTATGAATTATTCACCAGAATGAAAAACACAAACCAATTTGCTGCGTGTCAGCTGGTCTCGGTATCGACCCCTTAACCCTCTCCAACCTTGCACTTTGCTCTAAGAACTTAAATAGACTCGCAAAGTGCGTGTGGTCTTCCTCGTGCACTCTACTAAGTCCATGTGGCTGAGTGTGGCAGTACGTGAGCGTGTTGTGGTGTTTGTGTGCTGTGAGGTAGTGTCTGGTGGTTATGGGAAAAGTGTGTGAGTGTCTTGAACGCATCAGAAATGTTTACTAATGTAAAGAGCAAGTCGTCAAGGTACTCTCAACATCAAAAGAATAGCTGCACCCCAAAGGAAGTGTGCAGTGCTGTTGGGAAGGAAGATAAAGGTGACCAGGAATAATAAATGATGATACATTTAGACTGATATGATCAATATTTATTGAGCTACACATACAGAAGTAGTGTCTCTCAGTATGGTAATAGGCGGCCATGTTTGCTAACCCAACACCATGCCAGATGTCGGCACTGGAGCTGTAGAGTGTTCTAATGGTGTCCTTTGATAATCCATCCCATGCAGCTTGAATGTTCTCGCACAGTTCCTGCAGGTGCAGGTGTGGAGGTGGAGTGACACCAGACCTTCTGGACGTCTGACATGTGACAACAAACTTGCTGCTGACCACGGTGCCTCAACACACAGATTTGTTGGCCGTCTCCACCAAGATAGAAGTGGGACTCGTCACTGAAGATGACCTGCTGCCATTCTGACTCAACACCATTTCAGTCTTTGGCGACATTGATGTGGTGTTGAGGGCAGTCATTAAACTGTCTGTATGCATGTAGTCCTGCTTCGTGCAGCCGTCTGCCAATGGTGCTATTACGAACAAGGTGACTCATGGAGGGCCCCACCGTTTACTGAATATCTGCAATGGCGGCAGTTGGGTCAGTCAGGTACAGCCATATAGCCTGTGAACGTGTTTATGTATATTTTCAGACTAGATTATTTAACATCAAGACACAAAG
This sequence comes from Prochilodus magdalenae, assembly GCA_024036415.1. Lineage (NCBI taxonomy): Eukaryota > Metazoa > Chordata > Actinopteri > Characiformes > Prochilodontidae > Prochilodus > Prochilodus magdalenae. The sequence goes on along the minus strand of JAMWET010005910.1, from coordinate 20,822 downwards.
ACATTTGGACTTCGGTTTAGGGGGGTCAAAAGCAGCTGCCTTTGCCTAGTTCAAAGACAACCCCTGCTTGTAAACAGCTAGGTCTCCTTTACCCATTCATCTTGGCACAACTCTTTAGGCATTACAATTTTCCTGAGCTGTCTTACATGCACAGCCTGTTTAACATCTATCCAGAGACTTTCCCAAAGCTTCAGCTTGTGTTTACTGAGGTAGCTCATTGTGGATTTTAACACAACTTTAGACGTGCTTGCAAAACAAAGATAAAACAAAAGAATAAAAACACAAACATACACATTTTAATGAAAAGCTGAGCTGACTAGTAATGTCTCAGTAGGCCTCTGAAAAAGTTTCAGCAGTTTCAGTAGGCCTCTGAAAAAGTGGATATTATAACTCTTCCGCAGTTTCAGTAGGCCTCTGAAAAAGTGGATATTATAACTCACTAGATCGATTGCCCCAAAGTCCTTCAATTTCATATTCTAAATGTACTAATGTCCTGAAGTATTCCAAACAGGCTAATGTCTGGCCAAGTCATACTCCAAACAGGCTACTGTCTGGCCAAGTCATACTCCAAACAGGCTACTGTCTGGCCAAGTCATATTCCAAACAGGCTACTGTCTGGCCAAGTCATACTCCAAACAGGCTACTGTCTGGCCAAGTCATATTCCAAACAGGCTACTATCTGGCCAAGTCATATTCCAAACAGGCTAATGTCTGGCCAAGTCATATTCCAAACAGGCTAATGTCTGGCCAAGTCATATTCCAAACAGGCTAATGTCTGGCCAAGTCATATTCCAAACAGGCTACTGTCTGGCCAAGTCATATTCCAAACAGGCTACTGTCTGGCCAAGTCATATTCCAAACAGGCTACTGTCTGGCCAAGTCGTATTCCAAACAGGTTTATGTCTGGCCAAGTCGTATTCCAAACAGGCTACTGCCTGGCCAAGTCGTATTCCAAACAGGTTTATGTCTGGCCAAGTCATATTCCAAACAGGCTAATGTCTGGCCAAGTCATATTCCAAACAGGCTACTGTCTGGCCAAGTCATATTCCAAACAGGCTAATGTCTGGCCAAGTCATATTCCAAACAGGCTAATGTCTGGCCAAGTCATATTCCAAACAGGCTAATGTCTGGCCAAGTCATATTTCAAACAGGCTACTGTCTGGCCAGGTCATATTCCAAACAGGCTACTGTGTCCTGCAGTGTCATATTTCAAACACAGTTCTAGACATAGACAACTTTATTACTATTTTTTAAGATTGTAGATACTACATATAGAAAATAAACGGAAAAGGCTACATATAGGAAATAAACAGAAAAGGTTTTAACATTGTTAATTATTATATAATTATATATATACATATAACCCAGTAGTCAAGTTTAGTAGGTTTTATTTATATATATATTATATTATATATTATATATATATTAAAATGTATGCACACCTTCACACATTGTACCGGCTTCAACATGGAGGGATCCAAAGTGCACCCGAGCCCCTCCTGGTCTCTTTCTTTACCCCGTCTTTACCTTTATCCTCAATTGTCAGGTCTCGAGCATATGTATATGTAATAAACTCACAACACAGATAGATATCACCAAATGGGTTCAGACACTACACCAGCACACTGGTCAGGGCTCATTTTGGTTAAATGCCATTCATTTCTCAGATTTATTTTAGAAACACAGGCTAATTATGAACACAGCAGGAGTTATAACTTCACACATCAGTTAATTATTTATCCAGAAGACAGTTTGTCATCAAATACACATACTGAACAAAATATATAAGCTCACCAAAAGAGTGATCTGTGACTGAAACATACCTAATAAAATGTAACACCTCCACAAGCACGAATAACATCTGTGATTCGATTTGTCATGGACTGGACAAGTTTCTGGATGGCGGCCACATCAATGTTCAGACACACTTGCATCTAAGAATTGCGCAGTTGGGCCAGATTTGGTGGATGCCTTTCCTGGCACAATCCTGAGGAGAACTTCATGTAGACTGGGATTTAAGCCACTGCTGGTAGACCCGTATGACCGTACGCTTCCATTCGTTACTTCACACTTTGGTCTTTGGCCACGCCCAAATGCTCAGTCACTTCTTTTAGCCAATCATTAACATCTGCTTTGGAGCCATTTACCACACATTGAACGAGACATTCCCTGTACTGTACCACCTCTTCTCAATCTATGGATCCCATCGCTCACATCCCACAGGTATTTACAGCCCCATCATCCTGTTGGCTAATCCCAGTCTACAGGAAATCTGTAAGTCTGACCATGCCATACTGAATCACAGTTGTTATTGGTGCTCGTGGAGATGTTACTTGCTATTAGATATGTTTCAGTCACAGGTGCCTCATGCCCACAGTACAGTAGTACTGCTGTGTGATCTACAGAAATGTCGTACAGAGTGAATATGTACTTGCTGCGCTTCAATTATTTTAAAGTTCCGATATCTGTAAAATCATTTTCAGCAGCTGCTGTATAACTGTGCTAAAATCCGCAGGTGTCTCGGCACCCTTGGCACCCCAACTTCCCATGTCCCTGTCAAAGAGAGGACATCTGAATTACAGAGGAGATTACAGCAGTGGAAACAGATGCACATCTTGTAAAGTACAGAGGCACTGTACACTAAAACCTTCTGGAAAGGCAGCTTGAAAAAGCCGAACTCACATAAGAATAGCACAGGGCCACCTGAAGAGAAAGCAGCCCTTGCTTTTCAAAGCCTCTGAAACCCATTAGCAAGAAAGACTGCTGTAAACCCCCCTGCAGGACACTTGTAACACTTTGGAATTGACTCGTTTTGAAAGGTTCTGTTGGGAGTCAAGAGCTCTACCCTGAAATTTATCAACAGTATTCTTTTCTTTTTTGAAAGTTATGATTTCTTATTTCTCAGTTGTAATTTGAGTGAATAAGTAAAAAAGGGTCTCTGAAACAGAATTTCTTCTTTTGTCGTGTAGAACAACACTGTGAGACTACCAAAGGTACAAGGCATACAGTTTTAGAGATGCTCATGAACTTTACAACTCCGTTGAAGTGGTGTAAGGCTAACCCAATGAGCACCTTTACATTTTTGTATAATTCGTCACTGTCCAAAGAAAAACATGTGTCTCCAGAATGGCAGAAGGCAAAAACCTAATTTAATTCTAATGTAAGTCAATGGAACCAGACTTGATTTTGGGCCATTTCTGTTAGTCCATTTATCATGGAATTTTAACACAATGAAAATGTCAGGTCATGTGATCAAATGATGCATAAATGTAAAAATTTACAAAAAATGGAGATACCCATTTTTCTTTGGACAGCAACAATATCATTGTTAAATATAGGCTCCACAAATAAGCCTCTTCCACCAACAGGTTCTGTTGTAGTTCTCACACCTCATTTTGAACCATTCTACTCATTTCCACCACAACTAAACAAGTTTGGAACTTGAAACGTTCATTCCAAGCTGGAACGAAATAGCAGTAGGTTCTTCAGCACAAACTGTGACAACATTCATGCGTTTCAGGCGACACCCTAAGGTCTGCTGAAGAAACTCTTCCCTGTCGCCTAATGAACAATTGTTAATCTGTGCACAGTATAAATACTCATGGGTAATGTATACGCTCCGCCTTGTTTGTATTGGTTACTATCACTGTGCGGTCGTCTTTGTTGACGTTGATGACGTATCTGTTGACACTCCTTGGTTCCAAAAAAAGCTGGTGCCAACAGAGACTGGTTCCCTGGACAACTATTCTATTCTGGTTCCACAAAGAACCAAGTTTCTGTTTGGGAAGAACCTCTTAAAGATTTAAAGAACCGTCACATACTGTAATGTTCCTACGCCAATATTTGCATTGTGTGGAGATTCTTTAAAGATGCCATTGAATGGCAAACTGTATTTACATTGCTGTATTTACTTGAGTAAGGAACGTTTGGTACATGACCTGCTGAAATATCTTGAACTTCCTTCAATTACAAATACTGCATTTAAAATAGAGGACGATAAAAAACAACAACAGAGCAACTGCAACAGAAATGATGGGCGATGTGGTGAAATCTACCTTTCCAGGCTGTGAAGGGGGCATCGGCACCTTTCATTTCCTTTCCAAGGAAAGGTGGGCCCCTCGTTTATTTTCATCTTCAAGCGAGGCTGAAGTTGCTTTCCTGCTCTCCAGATCTCTATTGGGATGTTCCATTCCACCTTAAATGCTACAGTTTGCACAGGTGCCAGAACGTAACTGTTCCACAGTTTAAGGTGGAACGGCAAATTCACAAAACAAGCTGGTGAATAGGAAGCCAATTCGTTAACAAGATCCAGAACAACTTTCATGCAGAGTTGTTAGTTTGTTCTGCTTGACTCAGGACATTTTCTCAAACCTGGTCATTACATACCTCCTGTGTTGACGTCAGAGAGGAATTTAAAATGCTGAATAAATGTATAGTGTTGTACCTATTCCACGCCACCTGTGCGGTTTGAAAATGGTTTAAAACACGACCACACATCTCATTTACAAATGGGTTCTCTGATACCATTCACTGAACCATCTGTTTTTGGTGAACAAAAAGTGCATAATTTATAACATGAATATTTTATATTTTCTTTAGAGAGATTTATTCAGGACTGATGAAGATAAATTTGAGGTTTATTTTCTTTTTAAAAAGTTTTATTATAGAAGTGGATGTATAGGTACTGTATGTATATATATTATACAGATTAATTAAATGTCAGTGCCGTCTTTAGTGGTAGCTGTGGATGGATTACACAAAAGACCATAAACTGAGTTATGAAATAAGTAAAGTTTAGGAGTTTGGTACAGCTGAAACTTCTCCTCCTTCCTGCAGGAAATGAAAAGTGGATGGTAAGTTGGTAAGCCATTCAGTCAGGATTTGTAAAAATATATGGTATTGTAGGAACATGTTTGTTGTATATACATTGTGTTCACAGTGAGCAAGCATGCTTCAGTACCTAAACCTGGACAACTGTTGCTTTATGCTATCAGTAATCCATGTAAACTCAAAGTTCTTTTCCTTCTACAAGTCAAGGCACGAAAAACTTAACGGGAACCCATTCTTTTCACTGTCAACCAGATTTAATTTTGTTTAGCATTCGGTTCACTGACCCACCACCCTGCAGATTTGTTACTTGGGACTACTGAAGATCAGTGTACTATAACAGTGCATGTGGCTATATACAGGGGTTGGACAATGAAACACCTGAAACACCTGACATTTTAGTGTGGGAGGTCTCATGGCTAAATTGGACCAGCCTGGTGGCCAATCTTCATTAATTGCACATTGCACCAGTAAGGGCAGAGTGTGAAGGTTCAGTTAGCAGGTAAGAGCACAGTTCTGCTCAAAATACTGCAATGCACACAACATTATGGGTGACATACCAGAGTTCAAAAGAGGACAGATTGTTGGTGCACGTCTTGCTGGCGCATCTGTGACCAAGACAGCAAGTCTTTGTGATGTATCGAGAGCCACGGTATCCAGGGTAATGTCAGCATACCACCAAGAAGGACGAACCTCCACCAGCATCACGTAGTGACCTGGCCACTATCCTGCAAGAAGAATGGCTTAAACTCCCTCTGACCACTTTGCAGGACGCAGTATATGTCATTCCCAAGACCAACTGACGCTGTATTGGCCACAAAAGGAGGCCCTACACCATACTAATAAATGATCGTGGTCTAAAACCAGGTGTTTCAGTTTCATTGTCCAACCCCTGTATATTGTATTCTCTGAATGAGTCAATGACGGCATGGGATGAACATGTGATATCTGCCATTATGCCAAAATGTGGAAACTAACACCATGCTTGAGATCAGATTTCACTCGACCCTTTACTTTCTAATTCTGATATTTTTCCAGTAGCACCACTCTGGAGCCTCCAGGTTCTGTTCTGTTATTCACGGTGTATATGTGTACATGTGTAAAAACATCACATGGGGTCTTGTTTAAAAAGCATTTGTCCAAGTTGGCTGCGGTCTCTGCATTTTCAGAGGCCAAAATGTGAAATGCTTGGCAAGGGACACTGGGCAATAGTCAGTGTTGACTCCTGCTGTTTTCACGTATTTGTAGACACTGTAATTTGTTTTAGGTAATTTTATGTAGTGAGAATGTCTTCCATCTGCAGATTTAGCTCTGGCAGGTTTGGCAGATTCGAGCACTATGTCTGAAAAGCAGCTGCCAACAAAGTAAGACAATTTACTCGAATAAGCAAAAATGGCCCAAAGTTTCCCTGATCTTATAATATCCTCCGAACCATCTCAGAATGAGAAATATTTGATGTGTATGATGTTTTCACTCCACTGTATACATACATATCATCGCTGTCCAAAGAAAAACATGTATCTCCATTCCTGTTGATTATTACTTTTATGCATCATTTGAACGCAGCATCTGCTGTTTACATTGTGTGGACGTTTCATGATAATCCAATCAACAAAAATGACCCAAACTGCTTGGAAATATTTCTGGTTCCATTGACTTACATTCAAATTAAATGAGGTTTTTGCCCTCTCCTGTGTTCTCTCCAAGTTGCCAGATATATGGAGATATATATGTTTTGCTATATATATAAATATATATATATATATATATATATATATATATATATAAATATATATATATATATATATATATATATATATATATATTTTTTTTTTTTTTTTATTAACATACATTTACAGCATTTAGCTGACACTCTTATCCAGAGTGACTTACAAGGTTAATCATATTACAAGCACAAGCCAACATAGTGTTAGGAGTCTTGCCCAAGGACTCTGCTGTGCTACACCAATAAGAGTTCTTGGGCAAGACTCCTAACACTACATTGGCCTACCTGTAATATGATTACCCTTGTAAGTCGCTCTGGATAAGAGCGTCAGCTAAATGCCATAAATGTAAATGTAACTGGAAAGATGTCTGGTATATATATATATATGTATATATGTATAATGTTAGCAGCCAACCACCATCCCCTCCTGTTCCTCAGGCCTGTCTCTATATCCCTGTTCATCAAGGGTCCATTTTCCTAGCCTAGAGCAGATGCCATGTAATACCCTAGCCCAATTTCTCAGAGCGTTCTACCTTCTACAGTCGTACAATCAAACTACATACAAGCATATATGATGAAGGCGCAGGCTAGTGAGGGGAAGACGCTTAGTGTGAGAAAAATAAGGCAGCAAATAAGAAGAAGATCATATACATAAGAAATGGAGAGGAAGAGAGATGGAGAGAGACAGAGAGGGAGAGACTGATGTGGCCCATCAGGCCGTGTGAGAGTAGGGGTGTGTAACACATTTTACTCGGGCCTGTGTGATTGACACTCCTCTGAAAACTCCTCTGAATGCTGTGTGTCTTCTTTCGCCTCCTCTGGAGCAGGTACCAGTGGCAAGCCGTGTTCCCCCACTCCCTCTGCTAAATCACTTCCCTCGCCTCTCCATCCACACAGACTGACTCCTGTCGTGTCCCGGGGCTGGGGGAAGCCCTGATGAAACCCAGCCTCCAGTTTGGGACAAGGCTCAGTTATTACCTTCAGGTGGAGTGCAATTCTCTGCCGCGTGTTCGGCATTTTTTTTTTTTTCTGTAAATATGTTTTCAGTTTGGAAAATGTTACATCTGGAGAAAAAGCCATCCCTCCACCCCTCCAATTCCTGTCTGCATGCTCCCTAAATTCTGCTGCAGATGGCTGGGTATGTTGGAAATGTATACTTCAAAAGGGAATTCCAGTTTTTTTTTTTTTCAAATATCTTCATAATTAAATGGGTAGGATGTGAGCAAAGCCATTCAGAGTGGTTCGGTGTGAAAGGCTCCATTCTGCACAAGCATAAAGAGTCATAATTGTTCACAGAGGTGGTGACTGGAACAGGTCGTCTGTGGAGTTTAATACCTGTAAAAAATCTCAGAATGCTACATGAGCTGGTTACGAATTTGATCTGATGCTCACAATATATTTGGAGATAAGCTTCTGGCCTAATATAAGCTCTCTATCTGATGTGGTAGTAACTTCAGGCCATTGCATACAGATCTACATGAGGATGATGGGGCTATCAATACCTGCGGGGTGTGAGTGACGGGATCCATAGATTGAGAAGAGGTGCTACAGTAAATGTCTCATTCCATGTGTGGAAAATGGCTCAGATGTTAATGATTGGCCAAACTGAGTGACTGAGCATTTGGGCGTGCCAAAGACCATAGCGTGAAGGAAGTAGCTGAATCTGCAGGTGTATGGAAGCGTACGGTCATACGGGTCTACCAGCAGTGGCTAAAATCCCAGTCTACAGGGAATGCTCATCAGGGAAGGCATTCACCAAAACTGGCCCAACTGCACAATTCTTTGATGCAGGAGTGGCTGAACATTGATGTGGCCTCGATCCAGAAACCTGTTTAGTCCATGCCAAGTTGAATCACAGCTGTTATTCGTCCTCATGGAGATATTACACGCTAATAGGTACGTTTCAGCTGAGGTTAATATATATGTATGTATATATATATATATATACTGTATGTGTATGCTAGAGACGTACATGCATGGTGTTATGCACTAGTAGGTTCACCGGTACTCTCCTATTATTGGAGCTTGCGCTAATATCGAGATTTTCAAAATTACTTAGACTAATGTTATTGCTGTTATTCATATTTTTATGACAACTGTAGTTACTGTTCACCATGCAAGAAGGAGGTTTTCCATGCACATGGTTGTATAATGACATTAAATTCCATTTTTAATCTGTATCAGTGTTATAAGTGATGTCTTTTGACTTATCTTTAAATGCTACAGTGACAATACCCACCATAGTAATTATTTGGTGTTCATCTGTGGTAAAGATGTCAGTCATTTGGGTTATAGATACTCGCATAGATAGCCGGATAGATACATCAGTGCGACTGGACTGGCATTTCACTGCCCATCCGAAGAGCTTCATCAGGCCTTCATCTCTATTTGATTATCCAGTCACTGATGAAAAGGCTGCGAGAAGGCCGTTTCCTCTCTCTTGTGTTACTGACGTTAATGTGCTAAACAAAAAATGCAGAAGGCAACTTCTAATTAGGAGAGCAAACCTTGTTGAGCATCTGTTAGCTCATTGATGATCAGCTTCTATCATCAGCATTAATCTAAGTGTGATTTCATTACGAATGAATGTTTATAAGATAGCTTTAGCGGTGGTAAACCGTGGAGGCCTAGCATAACTGCTTTTCACTCCATAGCAGCTGGTTCTCCACGGACAAAATGAAACATTTAAACAGGCCTACTTGCAATCATACAGTTAGCCTCTGCTGATTGTTCCAGGTTTTTTTCCTGCCATCTAATCCAGAAGGAAGCTAGATGGCTTTGTTACAGCTAGGAAGCCAAATATCTCATGGCCAGTGAATAATCATAAAAACTGTCAGATCATCACGGCCATGGATATGATGGATTACGAAACAGAAATGACTCCTCAGATGGGGAGGACAATCAGCTAAAAGCTAAACTTAGCAAGTTCATATGAATGCTCAACATGGCATCCTTTTAACTAAGAGAGCTCTGTCCATCAATAAATATAGCCAATGGTTTCACTTGATGGTTTCTAAGCTACAAAGCAGGAAGGGTCAGCAATATTGTAGTGCTAGCTGGGAAAGTCCCCCTTCCTTGTAGAGATCTGCGCAAGCAGGGATTTCAAATATGTCTATGAAATAATGATTTTACTTTCAGTTTTGAGGAGCCCGGTCTTACTGGCTTTAAGCAATGCTGAGTTTCAGTGGTGTTGGAAACTGGCAAACACCAATCGAGAAACGAGAAACTCAGGATCCTCGTGTTTCTTAACCCTAGTTCTGGAGGCACGCTGCCCTGCTATTTTAGAAGATTCCCTGCTTTAACACAATTTCCGCAAATCTGGAGGGTCTCGTTAATGAGCTGATAAGTTGAATCAGGCAGCCAGGAAAGTGCTGTAATGTGCAGGGGGCATAGTGGACCAGGACCAGGGTTTGAGAACCACAGTTCGAAATGATACACAAGTTATTAAGACATGACTTTTAGACTTTTAAAGTCAAAGTGAACTATATTGTCATTCAGACTTTACATCAGGAGTGCAAAACTGAACGAGACTGCGTTTTTCCAAACTAAGATGTGCAAATGTAAACATAGTGCAAACACAAGAACTACTAGAAACATAACAGTGCAGACCAGACATAAGTATAAATATAGAAGGGGTGGGGGGAAAGTACCAAGTAGGAAATTATACACAGAAATATTGCACTTGTATAGAAAGATATTGCTATGTTTCTAAGTGATGATATTTTTGCACACGAAACAAATGAAATACCTGATGCACCTCTGTTAGATCCATGTCCTGTTTAACCCAGCAAAGAAAAATATAAGCAGGATCTTCATACACTGTGTTTTGGTGGTCCAACCTAAAAATTTACTTGTGGCAAATTGAAGTGTGTTTTTTTAGGTCGCACTTCTTACAGTGTGCCGTATGCAGTATAGCTGCCTGGTGGCGGTGCAAATATGGCGGCAGAGTGAATAGATTTTCCTGTAAAGACTTTGCCCAAGGTGTACCTGGCCGTCTAGATATCATATATTAGTTTGGCTCATTTTCTTGGACTGAAAATGTGAAAAACGTGTCACTGGTGTCCATTTTCTGCTGAATTATGCCTGAATTATGCAAAATCCATATCCAAAGGCATTGGGTACACTAATATTAGCATGATCGTATTTATTAGCCTGTAAATCATCAGCTAGGCTTGCAGTCAGGATTCTCTGACACCACAGTCATTCCCAATGACTGTATATTTGTGTAATTCATGCTGGGTATTGTAGTGAGAGACAACTGATGAATGCAAAGCATGACAACAATACAAAATCATGACTTCTGTCAAACTGATGGGGCTGAGGGATATAACACAGAGCTACTAAATATTGTATAACATCATCCCTGCTAAGAAACAGCATAGATCAGCAAAGCTGGTCACCAGCGAAGTCAGCATATGTTACGTTTAGGGTGCTGGGATGATGGTTAGCAGCAGTAGACTGGTATGCTGGTCAACAAGCCTAACTTTGCTGGCTGACCAGCTAATCCAGCACCCAGCCAGCATTAAACAACTCAGCCCGGCATGGAATTCATTGTTTTCAGATGGAGCCAACAGACGACATATGGAATGCTAGTTTTATGCTGGGATGCCCAATTAACTACTTTCAGTGGAAAGTCTCCAGTAGCTTAGTTAAGTGGGTTTTTGGCATAGCTTCCCCAACACTGATCATTTCATATGTCATCACCCCTCCCTTTCAGAGAGAGGCAGCGGCATTTGCACCCTCTAATTGGTCTGAAGTGTAAGATGAAACCATATGTGTTAGCATAACTGAAAATAACAGATACTGAATTACTCCAAGCACACAATCAACTTCCAGCTCACTAAGATTTTACTTTTAATCACTCGCTTAAAGGCAAACGTTTGCCTCAGCACAAGCGCAATCAATCTCAGCAATTCTACTTTATTAGAGTCTTTTTTTTATCCGGCTCTTGACGCAACTGGCTGAATGCGATACCACCTCCCAACAAGAACAAAGCTAGCTCAAGGGGAATGTTATTTCGCTATTTCGAGCCAGGACAGCAGGCCTTCATTCCGCCAACTATTCAACAAACTCAGCAGCCTGTTGTTTGAGCCTGTTGTTCAGAAGTCACAAATTTGGCTCAAAGAAACTGGAGTGTTTGGTCTTTCTCCCTCACTCTAAGCCCCATGGGACAATCCCCCTCCCTTCCTCTGCCGCCAGCTACGCGGCCTGTTCCCATCTCTCGGCAGCCCCGTACTGGCGAGTATAGGGTTGCACTCGGCACCTGTTGGGGGATGAAAGCATGTGGCTTTGGGCTGCTTTCAGCGCAGAGCAGCCGAACTCAAGGACTCCCTGCTGGAGCCTGAGACTCTTCTTGTGCCTTAATGTGTTTTTTTTTTATATCTTGGCAAGTGAGATCATTTTCGATCCAGCCAAAATATCTAGTATTTTTTCATTTTGGGATGTTGTGAAAGTAATAAAAGAGTAGTTAACTTTTATTTTTATTCTAGACATATATACTCCATACATACCGTATATACAGTCTCCTTCTATGCCTTTGGAACTTGCATTAGCTAGAAAGCACACAGACAGTGTGTATTGTGCTAATATGTATGTGTATACATATATATATATATATATATACATATATATATATATATATATATATATATATATATATATATATATATATATATATATATATATATATACATATATATATATATATATATATATATATATATATATATATATACATATATATATATGTATATATATATACATATATATATATATATATATATATATCGTCGCTGGCCAAAGAAAAACAGGTATCTTCAAAATGGCAATTTTACAGGAGAGTAAAAAAAAACCTCATTCAATTTTAATGTGAGTCAATGGAACCAGACGTCTTACCAAGCACTTTTGCGCCATTTCAATTGGTCCATTCATCATGCAAATCTCACAACGTGTAAACAGGAGCTGCAGTTTTCAAATGATGCATAAAAGTCAAAATGGACAAAAATGGAGATACATGTTTTTCATTGGACAGCGACAATATATATGTATATATACATCTATACATATACATATGATAAAGGTATATACATTATATATATATATATATATATATATATATATATATATATATATATATATATATATATATATATATATATATACCTTTATCATCAAATAAAGAGTTGCACCCAGAAAAACAATAAATGATAAGTGTCGACTGATATGGGTATAATTTTGCGGTAGGGGTGGAGGTAGATTGACACCATTCACCTTTGTACTGACCATGGTGCCTCCACACACTGATTTGTTGGGCATCTCCACCAAAACAAAAGCAAAACTCGTCACTGAAGATGACCCGCTGCCACCACCATTGCAGACTTTGGTAATGCTGATGTGGTGTTCAGGGCACATCGATATGCAGCAGAGTTTTTCACTGACATGAAACGGCTGCGGTAAAGCCAAGTTGCACTTTTTTTTCGTAGTGCCAATCATCTATGCATTAACCCCACATTCTGTTGCATCTCCAGGTGTGAACGCAGTCCTTCACTACAAGCCTGCAGTGTTGAAGTGCCCAATTTAAAACACATCTTGAGAGAGCCATCGCATGTATGGGACTGGGCGTGATGGAGAGAGAGGTAGTGTGAGAGATGGAGAGGGAGTGCGACAGATGGATGGAACCTTGAAGAAGAGGTGACCTCCCTGAGGAGAAAGAAGGGAAGGAGAGCGTGAGAAAGACAGAGCGATAGATCTGATGTCATACCGAATTAATGCCAAAGGAAGCGGGAGCTGATAGAGGGAGGCAGCGCCCAAACAAAGTGATGGATGGAAAGAAAGACAGATAAAAAAGGCTGATATGCACACGCTTCGGCAGATAGAGAGAGCGATAGAGGGCTGAGGAGGTGTGCAGAGTAGGAGAGAACAGGATCGGGGGTTGGGGTAAGGGGGGGTGGAGAAGAGGATTGGAGGATGAAGAGAAACAAAGGGAAAAGAAATTAAATAGGGTGAAAAGAAGACCGAAACAGCAAGAAATGAATTTAGCGCCCCAGGCATTAGCGTGAGTAAGCGTCAGAGAGGGAGAAAGAGAGAGGGAAAGTAAGAAAGTAGGAGAGAGAGAAAGAGAGAGAGAGAGAGAGAGAGTGATGGAGGCTCTAAGGGAGGAGGGGGAGAGCAGTGACCAGGCTAGCGTGACAGTACGGCAGGTGTATTAAACATGCTGATGCCTTTAAAACAGACAACAGACCATAAATTACTGCAGCTTCTGTTATTAGTGCGGCACAGGAGCACTGGAGTATAGAGACACTTCAGTTACCAGCCTACCCCCATACTAATGCAAGGATAGACAGAGAAATAAAGAAAGAGAGGGAGAGCGGGAGAGAAAGTGAAGGGAGTGGTAAAACAGGAGTAATTAAAGTAGAAAATGGAGCGTTGGAAGGAGAGCACCTATGTGAAAATGATACCAGAGAAGAAAGGATGTAAGGGAAGGGACATGACGCGAGGGAAGGAAGGAAGGAAGGAAGAAAAAGTGAAAGAGAGGGATTAGGAGGAGTGATAAAGGGGTAATGAGGGGGACCGAATATGAGGGTGCGCAAACAGGAAGAGCTCACTGCTCATTAAAAACATAGGCCCCATTAGACAGGAAACTACCCGTTTGTTCGAGGGTACAGTCTGAATTATCTCTCTCTGTCTCGCTCACACATACACATTTACCATCTCTATCTAGCTCGAACACACATTACACAGTCAGAACTAGGCTGGCTGGGCACTTGAATGGGTACAAACACCGTTACAGACCTTAATGAAGGGCTGTACCTAGTGGTGGTTAGGTGTGGTAGCGTTAGCAGCAAGGGAAGTAATACTCCAAACAGGATCCCAGCTACTTTCCCCAAATCCTTACTCCAAGGCAGTATTCAAAATGGCACACTACAATACTGCACCATGCATACTTTAGTAGTATGACCTACAGTGTAGTATACTAATACAGTCACATGACCAGTTACCTTACATTTACCTCAGAGCTGTTATTACTGTATCCACTGTGTAGAGCTAGCTGCTGCTAACGCTGCTCAGGTTAGCCTAGCTGTTAGCTCCCCTCGGCTAATTCACTCTAAAACTGATCCTCTAAAGCGAGTTCATCTTTTATTAATCTTCAGACCTGTATATTTCAACTTTCTGAGGCTCATTCTGATAAAAACACACCCCACTACAATCACTACACCCACATTTACCTCAGAGCTGTTATTACTGTATCCACTGTGTAGAGCTAGCTGCTGCTAACGCTGCTCAGCTCACCTGAGATACAAAATAAGAAACACACCCCTCTATAATCACTACATCCACATTTGTATTCAGAGTTAGTGGTGTTCGCTCCCCAGTGTTACCTGCCGCCATTTTCTTTTGCTAAGGCAGGCTGAGCTGGTGAGGCCATGGTGCATGATGGGATTGCTGTACACCATGAAGTTAGCTCCCCCTATATACTAGAGACTCTGGCTGCATCCAAATGGCGTACTTGCATGCTACACAGCATTGAGCGATTATAGTTAGCATGTCTGAAAACGTAGTGTTCATAAAACAGTAGGCGAAAAGTCCTCCTGCTCGACGCTGCCTCCATGTGGAAGTGTTCATAGTGAAAACCAACCACAGCAAACGCTACTTTCGTTAACAGATGGTAAAGATTTAAAGAATGGGCTTTGCTGCCCTTATGTGACGTCAGTGGAGATCGGGGTCAAAGGACACAGGCAAGATGGCGGATGTAGTGCATCCGAGGATGTGTTCCTACCATGCACTTGCATACTAACAGTACGTACGGCTGAGCTGTGAGATAGTTCACCACATTATGTCTGCACATATAGGCGATATGTTCACAATTCTTAGGCACTCATAGAATAATACACTCCCCCATTAACTGCAATCAGACCTGAACTAACCAGTATACAACCATTAATCCTCTGTATGCTAAGCTACTTAGCTAGAAGCACTCAATGCTAATTGTTCATGGCTACAATGCTAATACCAAGCTGTAACAGTGGTGAACTAAGGGAACTTTAGACAGCCGCTCGCTGTCAGTGACATTCAGTTCTCAGTTAATGTACCCAGGAAAGGAAAAAATGTCCTTTCTCGAGGAACAGGGGAACTCGGTCCATAGAACAGCCCAACTCCTGGAACTTGTCTCTGCAGTTTCTCTGCTGCAGCCTCCTCATGCATTTACCTTGTTCTGAGTGCTGATGCAGTGCTCTTAACAAGCTCACTGACTGGCTGCTCCTCCTACCAAACATCTTGTATCCATGCTTACTGTGCAATTACTAGGTTCATTCTGTGTGTCTTGGCACTTCTATGATAACAGATTGCATTAAATCTGCCCGCCCATCAACATCTACTTCTGCTCGACCCAGCAACACAATTTCTGATACGCCATCTTAGGGCAGACCACCGAACAGGAAATCAGTGCTGGTTTGACCTGCACTCAACTGTTGGTCTTCCCTCTTTTCCTCCATAGTGTTCCATTCATTTTCAGCCCTACCCAAACCCTACTGTCTCCTTTACCCTACAGCCACCATACTGCATGTACTCACTCAGGGAAGATCCCCGAACTGTAATCCACAGCCATACTGACCCACACTCCTCTGTGTATCATTTATTTATGCCTCATTGCTCCCATAGCAACCACAGGTAGGTATTGCTAGCTAAAGTTGTGGGAACTTTCCATGCTAGCTGGGATATTTCCATGTGACCCAGCAATGTTATTTTGTAATTACTTACTAGAGCCTACTTCTACAAACAACATTTTTCAGAATATATGAAAGATAGTACATGATGTAGTGATAATGATAGTACATCTTTCACTAAATCCGTCCCCCAAATGCCAAATCACAGCTTAGCATCTGTAACCAGGCCGAGGTACCACCGATGAATGTTCCCCATAAGAGTTTTAAATCTAAGGTTAGGGATATCCAAGGAGTTTGGAGGGCCATTCAATTTTGCCTTACTCCTAAAGACACCAGAGCAGAAATGTTATTTATATTGTAAAAACAACACATTTAATGCTAATACGTTTAATCCCTGGGTATATGACCGCTACATCCATTGTCCCCCTCTGGACCAGCACAGGGCGGGTATTATCTGGGTTGTGGATCATTCTCAGCACTCCAATGCCGCTGAGGTGATGGCGGTGGTGTGTAAGTGACACAGAGATAGTGTGTGTGATTCACTCTGTCCAGCACATACACACACTAACATGTCACTACTGTAAGTGTCACTGCAGTGCTGAGAATGATCCAACACCCAAATCATAACACCTGCATATTGGTGGGCCTGTGTGGGTCCTAACACACACCAGGGGGCCATGAGAGGGTGAAGACCCCTCAGAGGAAAGGTGTTTTTGTTATTTGTCCTGAAACTTAGACTTTCTATTTCTTTATTTATTCTGCAGGGTAGCTTTTTCAAACGGCGTTCACATTAATGACATGAATTTACTAGCTGCGCAAGTCGTACAGACGTCTCAGTTGAAGTCGCCTGATGTGAGCCCATTAGATGAAGCTGCGTTTGGCAAGCTATTGTGTTTCTGATTCTGCCATGATACATGGCAATGCTGCAGAAAATCAACAATTGTATGCTTATTACAAAGAAAGAACCCTGTTGTCTGTGGGTCATTGAGTAAGGGAAGTTCTGCTGACAGGCCTGGGCCCCGACCATTGATTAATGTGGTAAAGCGGAGCTTACAAATGATCCATAAAAACAGAGTGCAGTCTATAATTGTGGAATATCAAGAGCCTACTATATACTTGGTAGGTGGAAACAGTACAGGGTGGGTATACCTAATAATGTGGCTAGTGACACAAGAGGTCTGCTTGTACATGAAATTGAAACTTATATACACGGCTTTGGGACCCCATTCTGACTGCTGCATTTGGACACCTGATCCAAACACCTGCAAGGCCTATACAAATGGTATATGGCGGACATGGCTTCAAGGAGTCATTCCGAAAGCAGCTAGAGATTATACTGTAGCATCTACAGAGAGTAAGACATACATGAGGGCATGATTCTACCAAGAGAAAAGTTCTAAAACGATGCACACATACATCCAGACCACTGAACTACCAGGGGGAGTTCACCACCAGCCAACAGCTTGACAAGGACAAGTACCCTCACAGTAGCCCACTCCCCTACACAAAATGATACAGTGTTCACATTTACAGCTAATAGACTATAACATTAAACATCATAAACAGTCTTGTTGTTGGGCACGTGCCTGCCATGAGCCTTTGTGTGTGGCAGTCTACATAGCCACACCTCCAGAGCCTGTCAGAGCCAGTGCCAAGCTGTAATGGGCCACTGCAATACTAAAGAGAGAAGGAGAGAAAATGCTTCTGCAAAATGTATCTAAGTTTATCCTTTCTTGTTAGAAAGCAAACCAACCAAGCCCAATGTTGTATATGAGCTATCGGCCTGAAACTGCTATATTGTGGGCTTTACTTTGTCTGGGTGAGCCGAGGAATGCACCTCTATCTAACGCACTTACGCAGTCAGACAGAGAGGCCAAGAAAATACCACTGGACTAAAAGTGCACATGGCTCACATTCACAGGCTCAGCGAGAGAAAGAATAAAGTCTCCTACGCTGGGTCAGAGGCACACACATGCACAAGAGCGTGAGAGAAAATAAGCTGTTCCACCACACACACAAATAAAGAGGATAATAGAGATAGAGACAGATGACTGGACAAAAAGAGAGAGAGCGAGAGAGAGAGAGAGACAGGCAGCCATGTCGCTTGCTGGTAATTAGATGGTGGGAGAGCAGCAGAGACGGATGCAGGGACAGACGGAGAGATTCAAGAGCCTGATGTGGTCTGGCTGCCCACAGCCCTAATGAAGTAATGATGTGCTGGAATGATAGCTGCTACACAGGCCACTGCATCCTGCAGCAGGGTGGATGCTCAGCTGGGATTAGTCCAAAAAGACCGCATACCTGTTCGGATCCCGAGCAATCTTGCCAGGCCAACCACGTCACTATCCAGATCCGGAGAACCTTTCCATTCCAGCCACATGCTTATCCAAATCCGGAGAATCTTTCCAATCCAGTCACGTCTCTCTCTAGATCCTGGGGAACTTTTCACAACAGCTTCTTCCTTCTGGACAAATCCTGCCAGTTCAACCACATACCTCTCCAGATCCTGAGAATCTCGCCAGTCCCACCTTATTCCTGTCCAGATCCTTATAATATCGCTATGCCAACCGTGTTTCTGTCCAAATCATAGGAATCATGTCAGTCCAATCCCATCCTTGTCCAGATCCTGAGGACTCATTATAACTTTTTCCCAGTGCAGATCCTGGCAAATCTTGGCACTGAAGCCACATCCACATTCCTGTCCAGATCCTGGGAGTTTATCATAACCTCTTACCTGGCAAATTTTGCCAGTCCAACCAGATATCTTTCCAGATCCTGAGAACCTTGCCAGTTCAGTGTTATCCATGTCCAGACCCTAGTTTTTTTTTCCCAGTCTAACCGCAACCCTGCTCTTAGGGATATCCTACTCCAGTCTAGTTCATGGGAATCTTTCCATGCAAACTACATCCTGAAACCTTCCTTACCCATTTGAATCCCTGGATATTTGTCCAGTACATGTCCACATCCAGGGACATTCTGATTTTCAGTACTGTGGCATCCTTGTGCAGGTCCTGGGGGTCTTAAAAAAAAAAACACATCCCTGATGGGACACTAGGGGATAATCCACCTGCATCACATCCCAGATCCTCAGGATGTTTCCAATGGCAGCTGCAATTTATGGGTTTTGTTGAAATTCCATTTAGTTTTTTTTATTTGACATCTTTTTACCTTTAACCATTTTTATCCCTGAAAACTATTCCTACTCTAACTTCCCCTATACTCATCTTTCTAGTTTATCACCTTTAATGATTTTTAATCTGGTGCACACTGACTTATATTGTTGCCAGAAAACGACCCACAAAGAAAAAAAAACATGAAAATAAATGAGAGTGAAGCAACACAGTCAGTCTAGGTCAGGGTTGGACAGAACGTTGTCTGGCTACAGACGGGTTGGGAATTTAAAACATGTTGCTGTGTGGAATCGATATGGGCTGGCAGAATGTTTTCTAGATATATTCATATTCAGATCGAACCTTCAGACCTGATTTAAAAACTCTTTCTCAAACTCAGCTGCCACCCCATCCAGATCCTGGGTCGGGCTGGCCACTTTTCATAACCCCTAACTAGGACATCCCACCCCAAAAAATGGGGACATCATGAAGAGGGTAAGGGGGGCCGGACACATTAGTAGAACAGAATTAAAATCATAACCTCACCTATATAACACATACATGATGCTTTACTTGTCTAATTGGAGGGAATGGATGACATTTGTTTTTGAATTTGACTAGCATTCAGAGGACTGACCTGCGGTTAGCCAGTAGGCGAGTCACAATGTCACATGACCTTGTTAAGCCAATAAAATGCAAGGCATTCCTTTGACATGGATCACATAATATTGTTCGCGAGTGACCATTTTAAATATACATCCTGAAAGGTGGACTAACAGGCGAACGCACTGTACAGCACTGGACTGTCCTGCCTTCAAATGGGTCCATGTGGCCACCCTAATCCTGGATTAGGACTACATGATACTGACAAAACACACATAGGGAGTTGTGTTCAGAGTCCAGTTTATCAGTACAGCTTTGATGAATTCCCTCGCTGTACCTTACCCACACCCGGCATCTCACCTGCATCTACCTGCTGAGTTTCATCTAAAGATAAAGGGGTTGGACAAATGAAACCTGAAACACCTGTCATTTTTTAGTGTGGGAGGTCTCATGGCTAAAATTGGACCAGCCTGGTGGCCAATCTTCATTAAATGCCACATTGCATCCAGTAAGAGCAGAGGTGGAAGGTTTCAGGTAGCAAGGTAAGAGCACAGTTCTCCTGAAAATACTGCAATGCACACAGCATTATGGGTGACCATACGCAGAGTTCAAAAGAGGACAAACTGTTTGATGCACGTCTTGCTGGCGCATCTTGACCAAAGTGGGGGGACAAGAACAGCAAGTCTTTGTGATGTATCAAGAGCCACGGTAGCCAGGGGGGGGGTAATGTCAGCATACCACCAAGAAGGGACGAACCTCCACCAGCATTCACGTAGTGGACCTGGCCCACTATCCTGCAAGAAGAAAATGGCTTACAAACTCCCTCTGGGCCATCTGTGTAGGACGCAGTCTATGTCATGCCCAAGACCAAACTAACCTGTATTGGCCGCAAAA
>JAMWET010005909.1:130000-148255 GCA_024036415.1 Prochilodus magdalenae | reverse complement strand
CCTAGTGGCCTTTATCTTCCTTCCCAACAGCACCGCAACTCCACACCTCCTTCTGGGTGGAGCTGTTCTTTAGATCTTGAGAGTGTGCTTGTTTTCTGTGGTGCCTTGACAACTGCAGCTAGATTAGCTATTGTGCTAGCTACAATAGCTCCTTCCTAAACTACATGCTGAGCTCAGGGCGTGCCTAGCAGTTTGCCTTTAACACTACAGTTACTGCATGCAGCTCCTGAGCCTGTCCTTCACACACAGAACCCCACCACAGTAATGACTGCACAGCACACATACGGCTGGACACTGGAGAGGCTGATTTCATTGATTTACCACATTAGGGTTAGGGCTCCCCCTGTTCCCAGCTTCGTTCAAGAGTTACCTGAGGCTGACATCTCTGCGCATCTATTCCAGATTAGTCCTGAAAAGAGAGAGGGGAGGGAAACAGAGACATTCCAGCGCATTCCATCTTCTCCCATCTCGCTTTCTCTTCTACTGAGCACATGATTCTGAATCAGGCTGATCAGAAGCTGATGGATATCTGGCTGCACACTGTAGCGTTCCACTGCTGGAATGACAGGCACAGTTCCGATAAGGAAAACTTGCAGTCTAACATGTTACTTATCACCTTCCTGGCCGTTCAAGCACTCCGACAACGACACCTGTCAGACAGAGGGGTGATGAAAGGGTGATGGAGGAGTGATAGAGGAAGGTAAAAGGCTGTTGTGACCTCCGGATTTCCAGCTTTGTCATATCCATCAGCTCCTCCAGCCTGACTGTCACATGTACTTACGTGCATATGTGCATATCTACATATTCAGGGCTTTGGAAAAATGTTGTACAGCAGACAGGCTGGAGGTGGATTGGAGCAAATGCCTGTGATGGCTGGAGAGAAATCTGGAACCCAACCCTTTAACAGTTTTGCCAAGAAATAAGTAAATAAGGTAAAAAAAATATTTAAAAAATTAATTCATAAAGCACAATCGCTCTAAATGCTTTAACTCGTCCGTGAAAATAAAAAATAAATAAATAAATAAATAAATAATCCATATATCACAATCGCTCTAAATGCTTTCACTCGGCCGTGAAAATAAATAAATAAATAAATAAATAAATACATAAATAAATAAATAAATAATCCATATATCACGATTGCTCTAAATGCTTTCACTCGGCCGTGAAAATAAATAAATAAATAAATAAATAAATAAATAAATAAATAAATAAATAAATAAATAATTCATATATCACAATTGCTCTAAATGCTTTCACTCCTCTGCAAAAAAATAAACAACTAAATAAATAAATAACCACATATTCCAAAATCACTCAAAACGCCTTCACTGGGTCTTTAAATATATAAATAAATGAATGAATAAATAAATAAATAAAGATGCAATATATTGCAGAATGCTGCAAAAAATTTCATTAGTTTTTAAATAAATAAATAAACAAATAAATAAACAAGCCATTTATCACAGATTGCTCAGAGTTTTCACTGTTCTGCAAATCAATAAGTAAATCAATAAATAAACCACATATTGCGAAATCACTCAAAGCGCCTTCACTGGTCTTCAGATGAATAAATAAATGACCTAAGTAATTGTACCTGACAGACCCAACAGCCACAGCTGTTAGAGCCAGCACCACTGGCAGACGGCTGCACCATGCAGGACTACATACACACAGACCGTCACACGCAATACAATGGTGTTGTGCCAGACTGTCATGGAGCGTCTTGGTGGAGACGGTCAACGCATCTGCGTGTAGAGGCACTGTGGTCAGCACCAAGAATGGTTTGTTGTCAAGTGTCACATGTCCAGAAGGCCTGGTGTCACTCCATCTCAACCCCTACTGCACAATGAGCAGGAACTGTGTGAGCATATTCAAGCTGCATGGGACATCATTAGGAACCTCTACAATAAATAAATAGATAAATAGATAGACAGATAAATAAATAAATAAATAAATAAATAAATAAATAAATAAATAAATAAATAAACCTTAGGTAGAAAATTACTTCCACTTTTCACATCCCTGCAATAAATCAGTAGCAGTGTCCTGTGTTCGTGTATGTGTATATGTGTCATGTGCATGTCCTGTGTGTGTGTATGTGTGTCTTGTGTGTGTGTGTGTGTGCGTGTGTGTATATGTGTGTGTAGGTGTGCGTGTGCATATGTGTGTATGTGTGTGTGTGTGTATGTGTGTGTGTGTGTGTGTGTGTGTGTGTGTATGTGTGTGTGTCCTGTGTATGTGTGTCCTGTGTGTGTGTGCATGTGTGTGTGTGTGTGTGTGTGTATGTGTGTGTGTGTGTGTATGTGTGAGTGTGTGTGTGTGTGTGTGTATGTGTGTGTGTGCATGTGTATGTGTGTGTGTGTATGCGTGTCGTTTGTGTGTCCTGTGTGTGTATGTGTGTGTATGCGTGTGTGTGTATGTGCGTGTATGTGCGTGTGTGTGTATGTGCGTGTATGCGTGTGTGTGTGTATGTGTGTGTGTGTATGTGTATGTGTGTGTGTGTATGTGCGTGTATGTGTGTGTGTGTGTGTCCTGTGTGTGTGTGTATGTGCGTGCATGCGTGTATGTGTGTGTGTGTCCTGCGTGTGTGTGTATGCGTGTCTTGTGTGTGTGTTTGTGTGTGTATGTGTGTCTTGTGTGTGTGTGTGTGTGTGCATGTGTGTGTGTTTTTGTGTCCTGTGTGTGTGTGTGTATGCGTGTCGTTTGTGTGTCCTGTATGTGTGTATATGTGCGTGTGCGTGTGTGTATATGTGTGTGTGTGTGTGTGTGTGTCGTGTGTGTGTGTATGTGTGTGTGTGTGTGTGTGTGTGTGTATGTGTGTGTGTGTGTGTGTATGTGTGGCACGTGTGTGTCCTGTGTGTTTAGCGGGTCGGTGGTGCTGATTAAGTTGAACTCACCCTGTCATTCACCTTTCATCACTCACTCTCACCTCAATAACACAATATAGGGGGCTGATAGAGTTCATTCCTCCCCTCTTTTTCCTTCTGTCACTCTATCGCACTCCATCTCTTCAGGTCCTCTGGAGATAATAAAGAGGTGATGGGGCGAGGAATGAACACTCCAGGTGAGCCCCCACCACACACACCACCGCCTTGCCTCAGACTCTGAGAGTACCTTCATGTCCGTTACGCTGTTGGTGGCTCTGCCTGTCTGACGTGGTGTTCAGACGTTTACAGTGAAGGTGATGGAAATCAGATCAGATAGCGTGTGCAGGCATCACGAGGACCTTCAGATACACATCAGACATGTGACACAGAGCCTGACAGCACAGGCTGACAGACAGAAAGACAAATGGAGGTAGAGAGAGATGGTAACACAACACATTCTTGTAATATTCTACTCCCTGTAAACCCCCACGAGACGTTTCAGCCTCATCAGACACGGTGGCCAAGCGTAAACATGTACACGCTACACGGATCCGGTGAAAAGACTGAGCTTCTGTGGTTATTCACAGGCAGGGTTGACCTCGAGGCCAGCTCTGGGGGTCAGCCAGGGCCAGTGATGGGCCGAAGGACATTAACATGCACCCTCGCCAGACCCTTCCCTCCCGGCCACCCTGCAAGCTCATGTACACCCCAGGGACTCTACTCAGACTCTCTCAGTGAATAACCCAACACTTTAACAACAGTTTTCACCCTCCATAGCGCATAACACCATCAAAATATTGGTACCACCTTAAAAACCAAGGATATCACCACATGGGCTCGGGCCAGCGCCGGTCCAGCCTAAAGCTAGCTGTTTGGCCATGCGTCCACGTTGACAGCCAGTTCCATTGTTCATGTAACTCTTTACATTCTTGCCTATGTGCTATGTGTGTTACTGGAGGCCCCCACTAGAGGGCAAACTAGAGAACCCTGATCATAAAGAGCTTCCAGATATCCATAATGCTGTTTCCTCATTGACTATTAAAGTAATATTGATCTTTCGCCAGCTGTTCTGACCAGCGTATGCAGCCTTCCTTCAACATGCCCACGTCCCGATGCTGATCTGTGCCTTCACTGCCGCCTAGTAAATTTGTGTGTAGTGCACCTTAAATAGACATAGCGTTAATGTCTGAGGATGTGCCCAACCGAGCCACCAAGAATATGCAAAAGCATAGTAAACATCAAGTATATCTCTAGCCAAACAAGCAACAGATGCAGCTACTTAGGGCCCTAGGACCACCAGGGGGCTCCACTAAAACTATTGGATTATTGCTGTAGCATTATATCATCTACAACATTCGAGGGGGGTGGGGCTGGTTAAAAAAATTCAAAGATAATAAGTTCAAAGGTAAGTGTTTGCTTTGTTACCTTCCTGCTCATGGAAGTAATGGACCTTGTGTATCTTGTGACCTCTGTATCTAGTTGGTTACCAGCATAAAGTTTGAAGGCCAGGGTCTGAAAGCTTGACCAGCAGGCTGCGTCGGGTCAACACATGGTGGTTGGTGTAGCTCAGTGGGTAACACCACTACTCAGGGTGCCACCTCTACATGTGGGAGACTGGGATTCGAATCCCAGTCTGGGTGACTATGCTCTGCTACACCAATAAGAGTCCTTGGGCAAGACTCCTAACACTACATTGGCCTACCTGTAATTGTTAACCTTGTAAGTCGCTCTGGATAAGAGCGTCAGCGAAATGCCGTAAATGTAACACATGCTCAATTCACCTAGACCCTTGGAAGAGCTTACGTTGGTGCGTAGCTTTGCTTTGCTTTTACACCGCCAAACCAATAGTTGGCGATGAGGTATCAATGCCACTGTGTTGGCTTCCTTGGCATGCTATGAACGATGGCACCTGAAACGGACTGGAGCTAATAGCTCTTTTCCATGTGCATACAGTCTGTGCTTCGTAGAGGCGAAGGTGGAACGGCAAAGGCAGAATGACGATGCTACTAAGCGGAGCTGTTTCTGGAGAGGTGCAGATTGGGTTAAGATGTAGGTTATGGCCTCGGTAGCTTCAACACAGAGTAAACAAAAGAGAGGAGAGGTCAAGGGCCAGACAGGCAGTCTGTTCACTGCCAGAGACACAAAGCTGAGAAGGAGGTAGTTCCAGGTCACGGCAGCTGCCATCCAGGTTTAGAACGAGATCATTTAAAGCCTTTCATGGGACCAAGGCCGAGGAGAACATGCGGTCACCGTGGTGAAATTGAAAGTGTGAGTGCTCTTATGTGCATGTGTGGCCTGAAATCTCTCATCGGTTCTCCAGAAAATAGCGGCTCTTCTCCAGGATGGGTCAGTTGAGAGCCCCCGTAATGATCTGTACTCCCCCCATCCACGAGCAGGTGAGGGTTCATCCTCCCAGTCTTCTTCTTCTTCTCTACTGTTTTGTGAAACTACATCACTTCTTCTTTTATATAAATGCTATTGATGATGGTAATAATAACGGACTTCAGGTTTGGGCCAATAGGAAGAGTGGAGAGGACCACAAAGAGGACTCCCACAATCCTGTGCGGCGTTGCTGTCGTTTTAATATATGCCCCTTACTTATGCCATGCTGCTTTCAATAAGGCACGTTTTCCTTGAAGTGAAAACACGGACTCCGGAATCTGCCTCTGTGCCGGTGCTAAAATGATGATATAATAATTCTCATTGGTTTTATATTAGTCCTGCTTTATAAGTGTTAAGAAGGTACAAGCGTGACTGATTGCGCGCACACCAGTCCTACAAAACAATCATAATAATGGATATTATAATATTTTCAGTGACTGAGTCTGACAGCAATAATAATCACTCGTCAATTCATGACTACAATAAGAGCAGCCGGCATTCGTGCACCACGAACTGAATACAAATCAAACCGCTGATCATTTGTAGTGTTGGGCTTTTCCATTCCAGCTAATAAGGTTTCAGTAAGGAGGCTGTGGTTAGCCGTTTAGCATTTAGCATTCGGGACAGCTCCTCCAACCACAAGCTTTATGAAACACCTCAGGATACATACATACACATAGTGTTGCTTGGCTGGCGGAAAGACAAGCCCATTTTAAACAAGGCTAAACAGGACGTCTGGGGGACTGTTCAAAATTCTGCGTGAGCCCACAACCCCCATTTCCCACAAACGCGGCAGAACAATTGACTGTAGCTGTAGGCAGCCCGACTCTGAGATGCAAAAAAAACAATCTACATGAAAATGAACAGCGTGCACTTAAATCAAATTTTAAGAGACTTTCAGAGCTACTGAGACAGAAGTATGCCATCAGTGCTGCTGCTGGTTGGATTGGATTCCTTCCTGCTATAAGGCTGTAAAAGTGTGGTTCAAGGCTCCTGGTATCTGCTGAGGGTTTAGGAATGCATGCTGAATGTGACCCTGAACAAATATTTCAGGTTTGAGTTGGTGTGACATAAAACTTGCAGCACCCCAACAGGCAAGCCCAATCGGGCACAATCTGAAGGTTACAGTGAATCAACACCAGTTTGTGTTCTGGCTTAACAAGTCTGACTTGTTCTGCGATAGCCCAGCAGACTGTCTTACTCTACTATGTGTACACGTCTGGTGCCTGAAGCTTGCTTCTTTAGTGTCCTACTGGAGTCAGGGCTAACAAGTACCTGATGCTTATAAGCACTAAGTAGCATTGTGCTAGCCTAAAATCTGCCTCTTTAGTTTTATATTGTGGCTCTGGCTATTGTAGCTAGCAGGAAACTGAAACTAACAAGCACAAAAAGCATTGTGGTAACCTAAAATCTTCCTCCAGTTTTATATTGGAGCTGTGGCTAATGAAGCTAACAAGTAACTGAAGCTAATGAGAAGTAAGTGGCATTGTGCTAGCCTGTTTAGTTTTATCCTGGCACTATGGCTAATGTAGCTAACTTGTCACTGAAGCTAATAAGCGCTAAGTAGCATTGTGCTAGCCTGTTTAGTTTTATACGGGAGCTGTAGCTAATGTAGCTAACTCGTAACTAAAGCTAATAAGCACTAAGTAGCAGTGTGCTAGCCTGTTTAGTTTTATCTTGGCACTATGGCTAATGTAGCTAACTCGTAACTGAAGCTAATAAGCACTAAGTAGCAGTGTGCTAGCCTGTTTAGTTTTATCCTGGCACTATGGCTAATGTAACTAACTCGTAACTGAAGCTAATAAGCACTAAGTAGCATTGTGCTAGACTGTTTAGTTTTATACGGGAGCTGTAGCTAATGTAGCTAACTCATAACTGAAGCTAATAAGCACTAAGTAGCAGTGTGCCTGTTTAGTTTTATACGGGAGCTGTAGCTAATGTAGCTAACTCGTAAATGAAGCTAATAAGCGCTAAGTAGCATTGTACTAGACTGTTTAGTTTTATACTGGCACTATAGCTAATGTAGCTAACACGTAACTGAAGATAATAAGCACTAAGTAGCATTGTGCTAGCCTGTTTAGTTTTATACGGGAGCTGTAGCTAATGTAGCTAACTCCTAACTGAAGCTAATAAGCACTAAGTAGCATTGTGCTAGCCTGTTTAGTTTTTTTACGGGAGCTGTAGCTAATGTAACTAACTCGTAACTGAAGCTAATAAGCACTAAGTAGCATTGTGCTAGCCTGTTTAATTTTATACGGGAGCTGTAGCTAATGTAGCTAACACGTAACTGAAGCTAATAAGCACTAAGTAGCAGTGTGCTAGCCTGTTTAGTTTTATACGGGAGCTGTAGCTAATGTAGCTAACTCGTAACTGAAGCTAATAAGCACTAAGTAGCATTGTGCTAGCCTGTTTAGTTTTATACGGGAGCTGTAGCTAATGTAGCTAACTCGTAACTGAAGCTAATAAGCACTAAGTAGCATTGTGCTAGCCTGTTTAGTTTTATACGGGAGCTGTAGCTAATGTAGCTAACACGTAACTGAAGCTAATAAGCACTAAGTAGCAGTGTGCTAGCCTGTTTAGTTTTATCTTGGCACTATGGCTAATGTAGCTAACACGTAACTGAAGCTAATAAGCGCTAAGTAGCAGTGTGCTAGCCTGTTTAGTTTTATCCTGGCACTATAGCTAATGTAGCTAACACGTAACTGAAGCTAATAAGCGCTAAGTAGCAGTGTGCTAGCCTGTTTAGTTTTATCCTGGCACTATGGCTAATGTAGCTAACTCGTAACTGAAGCTAATAAGCACTAAGTAGCAGTGTGCTAGACTGTTTAGTTTTATACGGGAGCTGTAGCTAATGTAGCTAACTCGTAACTGAAGCTAATAAGCACTAAGTAGCAGTGTGCTAGCCTGTTTAGTTTTATCTTGGCACTATGGCTAATGTAGCTAACTCGTAACTGAAGCTAATAAGCACTAAGTAGCATTGTGCTAGCCTGTTTAGTTTTATCCTGGCACTATGGCTAATGTAGCTAACTCATAACTGAAGCTAATAAGCACTAAGTAGCATTGTGCTAGCCTGTTTAGTTTTATCCTGGCACTATGGCTAATGTAGCTAACTCATAACTGAAGCTAACATTTGCACATTTGAAACTCTTTTGACAAAGTATTGTTCAAAGCACCACTTTCAGCCCGAATCCAGCACATTTGGTGGGAAACGAGTTTTGGATGATTAACTACGTGAGGAGGAATCTGTGTAAATTTGATTTGTGGCCAACCTGCATAAAGCTGCAAAGAGTATTTGCAAAGTTTGGATGAATTTCCAGTTCACTGAAGCAGGGATAAGACGTACTGAGCTTCTGTTTGTGTCTCTCTCACGCTTTTCCTTCCCTCCTTCCCCCTCTCAGGCATCCCTGTAGAAGTCATCAGGGAGATGGTGAAAGACTGCAGCCATAAATGCACAGGCCTGTTTATTTACAGGGTCACACACATGCTTGCTTTGGGCATGAACTTCAGGGAGCAACAAGGAGAAATTCCCACATTTCTCTGGAGCTAAACACGTCGTTCCCACCATACGACAAAACGCAAGAGCGCTCCGAAGTCCTCCACGTGCAGAAAAGTAGCTGCTCACATCCAATCAGTCAAATTCGTGAGATGCGAAGATATAGCCAGCGTGAGGCCGTTCCCTGCACGCCAGCAGTGCTGCCGGGCATCTGTAAAAGGGAAAGGAGTCCCAGAGGGCAGATGCTTTCCAACCCGGTTTCGAGATTTCCTATGACGTGTTGGGAAAGTATGATGCTAGGTTTCACCGTCCCAGGGTTTTATTTGCCTGAACCCAGAGCCTATATAGCTCTGTCCTGGTCATATTTGGGTTTAAATTGAGCTCTACTTTGATTACCACTGATGCTGCAACGTTCCTGCGTTGAAGGGTTGATATGGAGTGAACTAAGCCGATTCAGAGCGGTTGCTGAAGCGAAGCCCCTGATCAGAATTCTTCACAGTGGTGGTAACCACACAGCGTTAAATGCCTCTAAAAGCTCGTTCACAGAAACTTATTACATGACATGGTTATGAATTCGGCAGCGTCCTGGTGTTGCCTGGCTCCTATGAAGCACCGGGCTCATTTTGGAAACAGTTGTGACTGTGCAGATCATTACGTGTGCAGAAGAGTTGGTTGTGTGGTACTGTTCTGGGCCTTGGGCTAGTTGGGGCGGTGTTGGTGTCTACCATGTACCGGAGGCCTGCCTGCTACTCAGCCGGTGCTGGCAGGGGTTCTCAGTGCCACCGTGTTCAATATGAGTATCTTCTCGGTTAAGTTCAGCTTCATATCACTGTAGAATTCTTAGTGGTGTTCATAAATAATGGCCCCCCTCTTTGAAGGCATATGATACTCTCACTGCAGGCTGGCAGGGTCGCCTACAGAGCACCGCTAGCAGCCTGTTAATGACGTGATGTAGTTTGGGCTCTAGTTTATTGGGGGACTCGTTAGACTGACTGATGTGTAAACCTGTTGTGGATGAACGCTGACGATGACTGATGACGTATCCAGTTCTTGAAGGGTCGTTGGAAAAATATTTCAACCACTAGCCCTTGTAACTCAGTTTCAAGTGAGGGGGGTGTTAGACTCAAAATCAAGGGGTTGGGGTAAAAATAGGAAAAGGGATTGGGCCTTGGAGTCAGATGTGGGATCACCCCATAGCTTTTTGGTGGGGACGGTAACATGTTGGTGGGGAAGACTATGGGACTGAAGACTTGTCAGGAGAGCCTGGCTGGGCAGCAACAAAAGAGGCGGCAGCAAGGATGCCTGGACTATGGACAACAGAGCTGCCCTGGAGGTATTAACTGCTACCCTCCAGTGGGCGCCCACACCGTGCTTGGCCTAAGTGGGGCTCCAGCGATCATGTACTGCACTCTTACTGGCGACCTCTTTGGCGCAGTGGGTGGTAGAGAGGAGCGATGGCACAAGCCTTAAGGAGAGATGCCATACAGGGGTGGCCTCTGCCCTGGCACTTCAGGGGATTGAGATGTAGCCCAGTGGGAGAACCAGAAGCATGTGACCCCTGGTTCCTAGCACTACCAGTGTAAAGATCTGGCATCCTGAAGGTCATGTTGCTGTTGTTGACATCATTCTCGACACAGTTATCATTCTGTATATGGAGTTTTTAGAATATGGGCTGAGAGAGACTCTGGACTAGGCAGGACAGACCAGAACTCGAGGCTGAACAAAGCTCTACAGGGTCCTTGGGGCGATCCTCATCTGCCTGAAAGAGCTCTAGCTATGCCTCGTCTGTATTGTGGGCTGTTGCTCCAGGGACACGAAGCACACAACGGCAGCTATCAGTCATGGTGTACACTTAGTGTGCAACTGTGATAGCTTGAAGGGACAAAACGGCACCTTTCAAACCACTTCTAGCACTTCAACATTGCTCACGCGATTTGTTTGAAGACCTCCACACCTGCTGGCTCTGAGAGTGGTTCAGCAGCCTCTGAGTATTGCACTGCTGTCCACGCTTGACTGCCAGGCGTAAAATGAAGACTGCTGTAGATAGAGGGAACGAAAGAGAGAGAGAGAACAAAAGCGAGAGGCCAAATAAAAGGAAAATATATTTATAGCCTTATTTGCTAGTACTAAAAATAGATATGTCATATCATCGCTGTCCAAAGAAACACAGGTATCTCCAAAACGGCAACTTTACAGGAGAGGCCCAAACCTCATTCAGTTTGAATGAAAGTCAATGGAACCAGACGTCTTTCCAAGCAGGGCCATTTCTCCTGGTCCATTCTTCATAGAACTTCCACACAACGTAGACAACAGCTCATGTGATCAAATGAGGCATAAAAGTAAAAATCAACCAAATTGGAGATACATGTTTTTCTTTGGACAGGGACTATATGTACACTATATGGACAAAAGTAATGGGACACCTACACACACTAACAGGTTAAAAACTCTCGAGGATCCAGTTTGTATGTCTCTAGTATCTATATATATCATATATACAATTAAAAATGACCATATAATCAATAAATACAGACAATAAACAGAACATTACGCTCAGTATACCAGCAGTAGGCTGCTTAAGTGTAATTGATGAACGTCCCTTGCGTAATGGACGAACGTTTCAGTTCTGAAAGGCTGTAATAAAATTAAGGTGCTTCTGAAGTGCAGTGCCTCAGACTTCTCTCCGCGCCGCGCAAAGAGCCAGAATATTTCATGAACCGTTCTCGACTGCAGCCAAGGGAACCCAATGTTTATTCCAAAGCAGATGCTTGAAAAGACGCACAAAGCTGCCCCTGCGGTAATCCAATACACTCAACATGTTGATGAGTCTTTAAATGCTCAACAACTGTCACATATTTGTACTGCTGGTCGCACACGCCTAATGGTTCTGTAACTGCCATTGGGATTTATGGCTGTTATGAGTTCTGTCATGGTTCATAATGCGCTTTCTGTCCCCTGGCTTACAGTCCACTGCCACTGACATTGTCCAAGGTGCTGGGACGTGCTGCACTGAGCTGTTCCTGTTGAGACGCTATAATTAATAATTCATCCTCTGCTATGTGCAGCATCCAACCTGCGAAACTTGTGAAGGCACAGATTTCTCAGGATACCTTCGACACCGAAAAACTCTCCTAGGCCAAACCAAACACACAGAAACAAACCGCACTAGATGATCTGCACGGCCCGGAGCCTTGCCTTGACCACCCAAATAAAGCCAGTGTTGAAGTGGACCTGAAATCAAGGCTGACCTGGTTTGAACTTTCTAGTTCATGTTCAAACCGTATTTCGCCTCCTCTGTTGCTGTTTTGCTGTTTGTCACGAGCAGCGGTGGTTGGTATTAGTGTCATGCTCACTGCTAGCTGTCGTTTGGTTATCCTAACTGCTGGTTCTTTTATAGTTGTGCTAATGGCTAGTTATTGTTTGGTCATGCTAATTGCTAATTTTTATTTGGTCATGCTAATGCTGGCTATTTTTATAGTCCTGATAACTGCTAGTTATTGTTTGATCGTGCTAATTGCTAATTTTTATTTGGTCATGCTAATGCTGGCTATTTTTATAGTCCTGATAAATGCTAGTTATTGTTTGATCATGCTAATTGCTAGTTTTCGTTTGGTCATGCTAATGCTGGCTATTTTTATAGTCCTGATAACTGCTAGTTATTGTTTGGTCTTGCTAATTGCTAGTTTTCGTTTGGTCATGCTAATGCTGGCTATTTTTATAGTCCTGATAAATGCTAGTTATTGTTTGATCATGCTAATTGCTAGTTTTCGTTTGGTCATACTAATGCTGGCTATTTTTATAGTCCTGATAAATGCTAGTTATTGTTTGATCATGCTAATTGCTAATTTTCGTTTGGTCATACTAATGCTGGCTATTTTTATAGTACTGATAAATGCTAGTTATTGTTTGATCATGCTAATTGCTAGTTTTCGTTTGGTCATGCTAATGCTGGCTATTTTTATAGTCATGATAACTGCTAGTTATTGTTTGGTCATGCTAATTGCTAATTTTTATTTGGTCATGCTAATGCTGGCTATTTTTATAGTCCTGATAAATGCTAGTTATTGTTTGATCATGCTAATTGCTAGTTTACGTTTGGTCATACTAATGCTGGCTATTTTTATAGTCCTGATAAATGCTAGTTATTGTTTGATCGTGCTAATTGCTAGTTTTCGTTTGGTCATGCTAATGCTGGCTATTTTTATAGTCATGATAACTGCTAGTTATTGTTTGATCGTGCTAATTGCTAATTTTTGTTTGGTCATGCTAATGCTGGCTATTTTTATAGTCATGATAACTGCTAGTTATTGTTTGGTCATGCTAATTGCTAGTTTTCGTTTGGTCATGCTAATGCTGGCTATTTTTATAGTCCTGATAACTGCTAGTTATTGTTTGGTCGTGCTAATTTCTAGTTTTCGTTTGGTCGTGCTAATGCTGGCTATTTTTATAGTCCTGATAACTGCTAGTTATTGTTTGATCGTGCTAATTGCTAGTTTTCGTTTGGTCATGCTAATGCTATTTTTATAGTCCTGATAACTGCTAGTTATTGTCTGATCATGCTAATTGCTAGTTTTCGTTTGGTCATGCTAATGCTGGCTATTTGGTCTAATTGCTTTTTATAGTCCTATTTTTATAGATAACTGCTAGTTATTGTTTGGTCATGCTAATTGCTAGTTTTCGTTTGGTCATGCTAAAGCTGGCTATTTTTATAGTCCTGATAACTGCTAGTTATTGTTTGGTCTTACTAATTTCTAGTTTTCATTTGGTCATGCTAATGCTGGCTATTTTTATAGTCATGATAACTGCTAGTTATTGTTTGGTCTTACTAATTGCTAGTTTTCATTTGGTCATGCTAATGCTGGCTATTTTTATAGTCATGATAACTGCTAGTTATTGTTTGGTCATGCTAACTGCTAGTTATTGTCTGGTCATGCTAACGGCTGGGTATTTTTATAGTCCTGATAACTGCTAGTTATTGTTTGGTCATACTAATTGCTAGTTTTCATTTGGTCATGCTAATGCTGGCTATTTTTATAGTCCTGATAACTGATAGTTATTGTTTGGTCATGCTAACTGCTAGTTATTGTCTGGTCATGCTAACGGCTGGGTATTTTTATAGTCCTGATAACTGCTAGTTATTGTTTGGTCATGCTAATTGCTAATTTTTATTTGGTCATGCTAATGCTGGCTATTTTTATAGTCCTGATAAATGCTAGTTATTGTTTGATCATGCTAATTGCTAGTTTACGTTTGGTCATACTAATGCTGGCTATTTTTATAGTCCTGATAAATGCTAGTTATTGTTTGATCATGCTAATTGCTAGTTTTCGTTTGGTCATGCTAATGCTGGCTATTTTTATAGTCATGATAACTGCTAGTTATTGTTTGATCGTGCTAATTGCTAATTTTTGTTTGGTCATGCTAATGCTGGCTATTTTTATAGTCATGATAACTGCTAGTTATTGTTTGGTCATGCTAATTGCTAGTTTTCGTTTGGTCATGCTAATGCTGGCTATTTTTATAGTCCCGATAAATGCTAGTTATTGTTTGATCATGCTAATTGCTAGTTTTCGTTTGGTCATGCTAATGCTGGCTATTTTTATAGTCCCGATAACTGCTAGTTATTGTTTGATCATGCTAATTGCTAGTTTTCGTTTGGTCATGCTAATGCTGGCTATTTTTATAGTCCTGATAACTGCTAGTTATTGTTTGATCATGCTAATTGCTAGTTTTCGTTTGGTTATGCTAATGCTGGCTATTTTTATAGTCCTGATAAATGCTAGTTATTGTTTGGTCATGCTAATTGCTAGTTTTCGTTTGGTCATGCTAATGCTGGCTATTTTTATAGTCATGATAACTGCTAGTTATTGTTTGATCATGCTAATTGCTAGTTTTCGTTTGGTCATGCTAATGCTGGCTATTTTTATAGTCCTGATAACTGCTAGTTATTGTTTGATCATGCTAATTGCTAGTTTTCGTTTGGTTATGCTAATGCTGGCTATTTTTATAGTCCTGATAAATGCTAGTTATTGTTTGGTCATGCTAATTGCTAGTTTTCGTTTGGTCATGCTAATGCTGGCTATTTTTATAGTCATGATAACTGCTAGTTATTGTTTGATCATGCTAATTGCTAGTTTTCGTTTGGTCATGCTAAAGCTGGCTATTTTTATAGTCCTGATAACTGCTAGTTATTGTTTGGTCTTACTAATTTCTAGTTTTCATTTGGTCATGCTAATGCTGGCTATTTTTATAGTCATGATAACTGCTAGTTATTGTTTGGTCTTACTAATTGCTAGTTTTCATTTGGTCATGCTAATGCTGGCTATTTTTATAGTCATGATAACTGCTAGTTATTGTTTGGTCATGCTAACTGCTAGTTATTGTCTGGTCATGCTAACGGCTGGCTATTTTTATAGTCCTGATAACTGCTAGTTATTGTTTGGTCATACTAATTGCTAGTTTTCATTTGGTCATGCTAATGCTGGCTATTTTTATAGTCCTGATAACTGATAGTTATTGTTTGGTCATGCTAACTGCTAGTTATTGTCTGGTCATGCTAACGGCTGGGTATTTTTATAGTCATGATAACTGCTAGTTATTGTTTGGTCATGCTAATTGCTAGTTTTCGTTTGGTCATGCTAATGCTGGCTATTTTTATAGTCATGATAACTGCTAGTTATTGTTTGATCATGCTAATTGCTAGTTTTCGTTTGGTCATGCTAAAGCTGGCTATTTTTATAGTCCTGATAACTGCTAGTTATTGTTTGGTCTTACTAATTTCTAGTTTTCATTTGGTCATGCTAATGCTGGCTATTTTTATAGTCATGATAACTGCTAGTTATTGTTTGGTCTTACTAATTGCTAGTTTTCATTTGGTCATGCTAATGCTGGCTATTTTTATAGTCATGATAACTGCTAGTTATTGTTTGGTCATGCTAACTGCTAGTTATTGTCTGGTCATGCTAACGGCTGGCTATTTTTATAGTCCTGATAACTGCTAGTTATTGTTTGGTCATACTAATTGCTAGTTTTCATTTGGTCATGCTAATGCTGGCTATTTTTATAGTCCTGATAACTGATAGTTATTGTTTGGTCATGCTAACTGCTAGTTATTGTCTGGTCATGCTAACGGCTGGGTATTTTTATAGTCCTGATAACTGCTAGTTATTGTTTGGTCATACTAATTGCTAATTTTCATTTGGTCATGCAAACGGCTGGGTATTTTTATAGTCCTGATAACTGCTAGTTATTGTTTGGTCATACTAATTGCTAGTTTTCATTTGGTCATGCTAACGGCTGGGTATTTTTATAGTCCTGATAACTGCTAGTTATTGTTTGGTCATACTAATTGCTAGTTTTCATTTGGTCATGCTAACGGCTGGGTATTTTTATAGTCCTGATAACTGCTAGTTATTGTTTGGTCATACTAATTGCTAGTTTTCATTTGGTCATGCTAACGGCTGGGTATTTTTATAGTCCTGATAACTGCTAGTTATTGTTTGGTCATACTAATTGCTAGTTTTCATTTGGTCATGCTAATGCTGGCTATTTTTATAGTCTTGATAACTGCTGTTATTGTCTGATCATGCTAATTGCTAGTTATTGTTTGTTCATGCTAACTGCTAGTTATTGTTTGATCATGCTAACTGCTGCGTATTTTGTATAGTTGTGCTAGCTGCTAGTTATCAGTTTGTCAAGCTAACTGCTGGATATTTGTTTAGTAATGCTAACTGCTAGTATTGTTTGGTCATGCTATACGGTCATGCTAACTGTTGCCTATTTTTATTGGCTGAATGCTTGTTATTGTTTGGCCCTGCTAACTATTCATGTTCAGCTGCTTCCTGAACTAACTAACTGCTGTCTTTACCGTCATACTAACTGCTTGCTAATCACAGGCTATCATTATGGTAGCACAAACTTCTGTCTAATATTATGTTCATGTTAACTGCTGGCTATCTTTATGGTCCTGCTAACAAACTGGCTATCTGATTTTAGTGGAATTTTAGTGGAATGGAAGCTTATCCTGCGTTCAGATGCTCACCAGAAAGTTGTATAGACCCAATGTCCATATTGGTTGGTGTGGCTCAACACCGCTACCTCCCAAAGAGCTACCACCCCATGTGGGAGATAAGGGGTTGTATTCCTGATCTGGGTGACTATGCTGTACTATACCAATAAGAGTCCCTGGGCAAGATACCTAACACTGTAATACGGCTAACCCTGTAAGTCGCTCTGGATAGGAGCTTCAGCTACATCCCATACATATTAATGTACTTGTGTATCATCTAGAATCCTGAGTTCCCTAAATATGACGAATATTTATCTCGTGCTAATAAGAACGACTGTATTGCGGAATATGGAATCCCATAATAGGATGGTAGGATCTGCGCAAGCGCAGCAGCCAGGACACACTAATGAAACCAAGTTTATGTGCCTTTGAAATGATAATTTGACCTTTAGATTCAGGTATTTTGGTCTCTTGCCTTTCAAAGAGGGGGATTCTGGTCTTGTATGGCTGGGAATAACGCTAGCAGGGAATCCTACCTAAGGAATCCAGCACAATTTAGTTGGAAAACTTTTTTTCCAAATACTTATTAGGGACATAGACTAAAACTGGCTGCTACTGCACAGTTCTGTCATTTGCATTAATACTGGTTCCTTACATTCTGTTTGCGGTTCTTTAAATCCAATCCTTGACCCAGACCACAGCGGTGAGACACTCGTGGACAGTCCCCAATGTATCCTTGTGAGTTCATGTTAGCTAGGGTTAATGTCAGTGTCAGTTCAGTGCTTGTATAAACTGGTGTTGGTTCAGCTGGACTCCCAGCCAGTGTGCCAGATACCCCCTTGTACTTGAGAGGGCTGGGGTCCCAGGTTGGCTGGCTACTCCTGGGTTCACTGGCTGCTAACTTACTCACCATGGCTGTGCTGATGCTTCAGTTGCAGTGTTTGGTTGAACCCAAATGCTCTGTTCTAGTTTGGCAGTGCACTCTTAACTGACTAACATTAACTGGAACTGGGATGAGTGATAATTCACCCAACTCTTTGGGCAAGTTGGGCAAGTTTTCCAGAGGTATCCTGGGCTTGGTTACAGATACTTTGAAGCTTTGAAGGCACAATATGCTACGGTGCCACCGAAAATCAAAAGAAAATCAAAAACAGACGCTTCTCAGCTGTGTATTTGAGCAAAACTTTATAACATGTTTATTTTCGGTGGGCACCCAGGAATCCTTTTGAGACATTCAGGGGGTCCAAGTGGTTAATTAGGATATGGAGCTTACAGGACCCTCTGTAATACACCAGTCACCCATCATAACCAAAACACTCAGTGGGCTTTTGGTGCTGTTTCTGGATGGGTGATGTCATTTAGTCTATGTTAAAAGGTCATAGTGTGTCAAAAGGCACATAACCGAGTCTACTTGAGATGGATAAACACCTTGACATGCTTTAGGAGTGTCCCCAGTGCCGTTCAGTTGGGTATGCACTCGTTTTCCACATAAGCCTCCAGTT
>JAMWET010005909.1:115000-125000 GCA_024036415.1 Prochilodus magdalenae | reverse complement strand
TTGGCTGATAGAAGAGCAAGCTGATGTGGTCTTCTGCTGTTACGGTGTTGTCCATTACAGTGTTTCTGCTCTCCATAGTTGCTTAGAGTGGTGATCTGAGCCTTCCAGTCAGATTGAACCAGTTTGATGTTCCAGTGACCTCTCTTAACAACAAGGTCTGTAGAACTGGTGCTCACTGGATGTCTTTTCTTTATCGCTCCATTCTGAGTAACCTCTAGAGACTGTTGTCCCAGAGGGTCAGCGGTTACAACCATACCTAGACCTGCCCGTCAGGCACCAACAACCAGGCCGAGATGACTGAGAGCCCATGTGTTCCACAGATGGTTGATGTGAGCATTGCCTGTATCTGCATGGTATTAGACACTGCACTGCTGCCATACCATAAGATAACTGCATGGGTAAATACAGAGGAGAGAGAGAGAGAGAGAGAGAGAGAGAGAGATGAAAAAGTGGATGGATGAATGGTTTTAGATGTAAGACAGAAGAAAAAGATCAGAATGTGAGTCCAGCTATCTGAAAAAAGGATGAGGGAGGTAGTGACAGTGACAAAGACAAAGTTGGGCAAAGAGCTGAGAATGAAAGTGCACAAAAGAGAGCAAAGAGAATGGATGGAGGCAATTATTAATTTTATGTAAACTAATGAAAACTGAATGAGGCCATTTGAACCGTAGAAATGAAAGACCAGTCCAACGAAAGCGAGTGATGAAAAGTCCAGCCTTCAGTGAGACACTCACGGAGGATACGGTTCTTCAAGGTTTACTTTAACCAGTCTTGTGAACACATGCTGCTGCTGTTATGAGTAACTGAACACACTCCAAACAAACCATTCACACACACTGCAACCCATTTAAACCGTAACGTGAGTCATCCATCCAGAGCTCTGAAACCGGGCCCTTCGGTCACCTTCAGCTCTCTTACTGACATAATACCAACATCCTTCAGTACGTACGGCTGTCATATTAGACAGATAAGACATGGAACATGCTGTAGTATGGGTACTTCCATACGTATTACACATGTGGTGTGTATTAGTCGTACAAATGAACAAGGTCACAGGACCAACAAAGAGCCAGCGCATGTGTTTAAGGTGGTAGTAACTTCATGCTCCTGCAGATGGCGCTGTACGGGGATGATGGGGCTATAAACATCTGCGGGGTGTGAGTGACGGGATCCATAGATTGGGAATGTCTCATTCCATGTGTGGAAAACGGCTCCAGAGCAGATGTTAATGATTGGCTAAAAGGAGTGACTGAGCATGTGGGCGTGGCCAAAGACCATAGTGTAGGAAGTAGCTGAATCTGCAGGTGTATGGAAGCAGCGTACGGTCATACGGGTCTACCAGCAGTGGCTAAAATCCCAGTCTACAGGGAATTCTCCTCGGAATTGTGCCAGGAACGGCATCCACCAAATCTGGACTAACTGACCAATTCTTTCATGTAAGAGTGTCTGAACATTTACGGTATTTAGCTGACGCTCGAGCGACTTATAACATTAATCATATTACAGGTCTTGCCCAAGGACTCTAATTGGTGTAGCACAGCATAGCATAGTCAGCATAGTCACCCAGACTGGGATTCGAACCCCAGTCTTCCACATGTGGTGGCTCTCTGGCGGGCAGTGGTGTTATCCGCTGAGCTACACCAACCACCTGAACTGAACACTGATCTGAACACTGATGAGGCCTACATCCAGAAACTTGTCCAATCCATGCCAAATCC
This sequence comes from Prochilodus magdalenae, assembly GCA_024036415.1. NCBI lineage: Eukaryota > Metazoa > Chordata > Actinopteri > Characiformes > Prochilodontidae > Prochilodus > Prochilodus magdalenae. The sequence goes on along the minus strand of JAMWET010005909.1, from coordinate 123,282 downwards.
AACCACAGCAGTTATTGGTGCTCATGGAGGTGTTACAAACTGTTAGGTCCGTTTCATATGTAAACTAATGAATGTGAACAAAACCATATCATAAAATGCATATCACACGATATTCGGTCAAGGCCACTCACTTTTAAATACGACTTACATACTGCTTATGTGTGTTTACATAATTATGTATATTCTTATAGCACCAAAGAGAGTCAGGTGATCTCTAACAGAACCACTTTTAAAACGATGCCTTAAAGAACTACGGACATCCAGACAGACCATGAGGTAGTTACGGTATTCCAGACTGTTATCTTAGGAACATGTTTTTCTTGTGATCTCAAGATAATAAAAGCTGTTATAGTATTATGGTTATTTAAGTCATCTTAGGAACTCAAATTAAACAAAGTGTGTTGTCTTGAAATCTCGTCTTGTGAGTTAAAGAGCTTCATTTTGTTTTGAGATCACAAGTCAAATAAGTTGTGAGCTTGAGAAATCAACTTTCATTATCTCAAGATCCCAAAATAAAAGTCATGATCTTCAGAAAACCATTCCTATTGTCTGGAGACCACAAGGCCAATATGTTGTGATCTCAGGAAAACTATTTTTGTTAGATTCAGGATTCAAGATTCTTGAATCTACATGATCATGACTTCATTGTCATGTGATCTCAAAATAATGAAAGTTGTTTTCTTGAGATCTGAAGGAAAACCAGTCCAAAAATAATTATAACCAGCTCAGTGCCTCTCTGGACAGGTTTTCACCATAGGTGAACCATCGTACATTCAAAGAACCTTTCATACGTTCAGTTATGTCTTTTCTTTTTTTATGAGTGTTTTTGATTTAATATAAGATCATTGACTTTACAACTGGGACAGAGCCAATTAGGGTGTAAGCAGTTACACAGAATCGTCTTTTTAATGGGAATGGTTCAATGGTTCAATCATGAGCCTTTCAAAGAAGCAGCTGAAAGCATGATTGGCTGGATGGTTCAAGTGGTGGAAATCCTGTTTTATATGGTTCTTTAAAGAAGCAGTTCAATACAGACCATTAAACACATTTAGCTGACACTCTTATCCAGAGCGACTTACAGGGTTATTCATATTACAGGTAGTCCAGTGTTAGGAGTCTTTCCCCAAGACTGTTGTTGGTGTAGCTGGTAGTTGGTGGGATTTGAACCTCCATCTCCCACATGGGGTGTTAGTTGGTCCCACATGGGTGGGGTGGGGGGCGGGGGGGGGGGGGAGTGGTGTTAACCAAAGAGCCACACTTCAACATTGCTGTCCATTGAAAACCATGTATCTACTTTTTGGTTGATTTTTTATTTTTTGCCAGCATTTAATTACATGAGCTGCTGTTTACAATGTGTGACCATTTCATGATGAATGGATCATATCCAAAACATGCTTGGATAAACTTCTGGTTCCATTGACTTACATTCAAATTCAACCAGGTTTTTACCCTCTCCTGTGAAGTGTTTTTCTTTGGACAGCAACAATATACTATACTATACTATATTATACTATACTATACTATACTATACTATACTATACTATACTATACTATACTATACTACACTATACTATACTATACCATACCATACCATACCATGCCATGCTATACTATACTATACTATACTATACCATGCTGTACTATACTATACTATACTATACTATACCATGCCATGCCATACTATACTATACTATACTATACTATACTATACTATACTATACTATACTATACTATACCATGCCATGCCATACTATACTATACTATACTATACTATACCATGCTGTACTATACTATACTATACTGTACTATACCATACCATACCATACTATACCATACCATACCATACCATACCATACCATACCATACCATACCATACCATACTATGCCATACCATACCATACCATACCATGCTATGCTATACCATACCATACTATACCTTACCATACCATACTATGCTATGCTATACTATACTATACTATACTATACTATACCATACCATACCATACCATACCATGCTATGCTATACCATACCATACTATACCTTACCATACCATACCATACTATGCTATGCTATACTATACTATACTATACTATACCATCTCATGTACTGTATAAGAGAGTACATAACTATAGTACATAAACAACTTTAACTTGTATGTCAGAAGGTGAGTAATAATACTGGACCTCTAAGAGTATTATCTGAAGGCTCAGTATGTACCTGGATCAGCCCAACTCGAGTAGAAGTAAAAGTATGATCTGTTTATGAAACTCCGGAGGAGGAAGTCCAAATGTGTACGGCAATACATTTAGCTGAGTCACTAGTTGCTACCCACTCCAGCAATTATGTCGGAGGGTCACCCACTGTGTCTTTCTCAGAATTCCGGTGGAGGTGAGGCTCCCTGGGACGTGCTGGTGATGTAGTGTGCGTTCACCCGTTGGGTCAAATTACCGTGAAGCACGCAAGGCCTTTCCTGGTACCACGCCACACCTCGCAGGGAGCCCACCAACAAGAGCAGATCTATTCTCAGTTAGAAACTTCATACTGACCAGTCACTCTTTAATCTGGACGGTACCGCTGATTAAAGCCACAGTTTAGACAGTTCACACAAGAGGAGACGGTGTAAATTAGACTTGGGAACCTACGCTTGTTGTATTTTGAAATTTGCTGGTGACCACCACATGCTGGTTTTTGCTGATTAGAGTTGCCAACCATGCGCTGAAATATGGCACCAACTTTTAATTGGAAACTGAAAGCCGTACTGAAATGTTACAGCACCTGATTTTGTTCTGTACTTCAGTGATATCTGTTTTTGGTCCCCACACATCCCTCTTCCCCACCCTCCTTATTTCCACTTCGGGACGGTGGAAACCCTATTGGCGATGCTGGTGGCTAGCATTTTTTTGAGCATGTTTTTGCTGGTTCACTAGCCCTGCCGTAGGGGCAGGCCAGAATCTAGAATGTTCTTCTTGTTCACATAGTTCTAGAATCCTATCCCCTTTCACACTGTTCTAGAATGTTCTTCTATTAACACCGCTCCAGATTGTTATCCCCTTTCACACTGTTTTAGAATGTTCTTCCATTCACACCGCTCCAGATTGTTATCCCCTTTCACACTGTTCTAGAATGTTCTTCTATTAACACCGCTCCAGAGTGTTATCCCCTTTCACACTGTTCTAGAATGTTCTTCTATTAACACCGCTCCAGAGTGTTATCCCCTTTCACACTGTTCTAGAATGTTCTTCTATTAACACCGCTCCAGAGTGTTATCCCCTTTCACACTGTTCTAGAATGTTCTTCTATTAACACCGCTCCAGAGTGTTATCCCCTTTCACACTGTTCTAGAATGTTCTTCTATTAACACCGCTCCAGAGTGTTATCCCCTTTCACACTGTTCTAGAATGTTCTTCTATTAACACCGCTCCAGAGTGTTATCCCCTTTCACACTGTTCTAGAATGTTCTTCCATTCACACCGCTCCAGATTGTTATCCCCTTTCACACTGTTCTAGAATGTTCTTCTATTAACACCGCTCCAGAGTGTTATCCCCTTTCACACTGTTCTTGAAGGTTCTTCCATTCACACCACTCCAGAGTGTTATCCCCTTTCACACTGTTCTAGAAGGTTCTTCTATTAACACCGCTCCAGAGTGTTATCCCCTTTCACACTGTTCTAGAATGTTCTTCTATTAACACCACTCCAGAGTGTTATCCCCTTTCACACTGTTCTAGAATGTTCTTCTATTAACACCGCTCCAGAGTGTTATCCCCTTTCACACTGTTCTAGAATGTTCTTCCATTCCCACCGCTCCAGATTGTTATCCCCTTTCACACTGTTCTAGAATGTTCTTCCATTCCCACCGCTCCAGATTGTTATCCCCTTTTACACTGTTCTAGAATGTTCTTCTATTAACACCGCTCCAGAGTGTTATCCCCTTTCACACGTTTCTACACTGTTCTAGTTATAGATTGTTATCTTCACCTATTAGAATGTTCACCCGCTCCAGAGTGTTTCTCCCTTTCACACTGTTCTAGAATGTTCTTCCATTTACACGCTCCAGAGTGGTATTCCCCTTGTCAACCTATTCTAGAATGTTCTTCCATTCCCACCGCTCCAGATTGTTATCCCCTTTCACACTGTTCTAGAATGTTCTTCTATTAACACCGCTCCAGAGTGTTATCCCCTTTCACACTGTTCTAGAAGGTTCTTCCATTTACACCGCTCCAGAGTGTTATCCCCTTTCACACTGTTCTAGAATGTTCTTCTATTAACACCGCTCCAGAGTGTTATCCCCTTTCACACTGTTCTAGAAGGTTCTTCTATTAACACCGCTTCGCCCCTTTCTAGAAAATGTTTCTTATTAATTCACATAGTTATAGATTGCTTTCACCTTTCCACTGTTTCTAGAATGTTCTTCTATTAACACTGCTCTTCAGAGTGTTATCCCTTTCACATCTGTTTCTAGAAATGTTCTTCTGATTACATAGTTCGCCCTTCAGAGTTCCTATATGTTCTTCCATCCCCGCTTTTGTTCTCACACTGTTCTAGAATGTTCTTCTATTAACACCGCTCCAGAGTGTTATCCCCTTTCACACTGTTCTAAAATGTTCTTCTTATTCACATAGTTATAGATTGTTATCCCCTTTACACAGTTCTACCACATCACCATGGGCTTCTATGGCTTAAACATCTCCCACAATTCCTCAAACTCAACACAGGAAATAGTGATCATTTACACATACGGTTAGCATGATGCTAACTGCTAAATATTTGCTTCTATTGCCTGTTTCTGCATTAGCCCTGTAGCTCCAGGCTATTTACGGATTATGGGTTAAGGGTTAAAGGAATGATATGATAAGCAGCAGAGTGATGACCTCCGTATTGCTAGATCCAATCAAACCTTGGCTAGATGCAATCAAATTTTCACAGCAATGTTCCAGCATTTAGTATACATCCTTTGTTACTGCATCCAACACTGATACTTTTTAACACCCTCCATTTCAGAGGAAATGCTGGGAAGGCAGGTGTCTGCAAAAGTTTACTCCATAGCCTGGTGTGCAGTATCTTATTTTTCAATTATCCCCCACACATCCCGCATTGCTGCACTCAATCCTTCATTTCTGCTATCTGCCTCCTTCTCGTTAGTGAACTCTCCTAATTTAGAGTCTAATGACTCAGCAGTTTACAACCTGCCCTACAGAGTTCCCTCCAGTGGAGTAGAACCTTTTTGGCTCCCAGACGACCATCTTCTCTTACGCTTACCTTTTTTCATTTGGAAATCCCCAAAGCTGTTAATGCAGAGCGCTGGCGCTGTTTGCTAACGGCAGATAGCCTGGCCTTCTCCAAATAAGCCATTCATCTGTTCTATGCCAGTAGAAGTTCTAGTAAATATACAGCTGAGTAGCTTTAATTAAATATGGACTTCTGAATCTGTCTCTTCTATGCAAGTTTGATTTTGGGTAGCATTGATGTTTAAAGACTAGCTAGCTAAATCTGCAAACTAGCTAGCATCTACCGCCTTTGCTTGTTTTGCACAGGTAACCTCTGAAACAGAACATTTACCTACTGTCCATGAGTATGTCCACAAATCTCTGGATAGCCAAACTTGTTGAGTAAAACATATGTTGGTCTAGATGGTCGATGTTTGTTTATGCTGGTCTGGTGCTGGTTTAGCTGGTCAACCAACATGGTCAACCAGCACTCCATAGCACTGCTGGTTGATGCTGTCTGTTTCTACGCAGGTGTATAGCACAGTTTGGCATTCTGAGTGATCATGGGCTGGTCCAGGTCGGAAGCCGATTGAATTTTGCCCCACTCAGGTCCATTTTGGACACAAAACGTAAAGTTGCTGGTTGGGACTGTTGTGAGGATGTATTCGTAGATTTAGACCATAGTGTCGAGAGTCAGCTGTAGCAGGATGGTCCTCCACCATGGTTGTCTGGTATCTAACAAATCAGAACTGGGAGTTAGTGTTCCCCTCAAAGCGTGTTGAGCTGTAAAAGTATATTGCAGAAGCAGCAGTTTAAAAAAAGATGCACTGAAGCTCGGATTTCACCTGTTACGAGACAAAAGTTGATGAGAGTCGTTGATGACTGATCGCTTATGACATCATGAATATACATACAGCAAATGTGCAACAAATGATTTCAAAATCCCATTGAACTTTTTTAGACCTCTACAGCTGGTATAATATGCCAGCAAGGCCTTTAATTTGAAATGCCAGCTTTCAAGAACGTTGAGATGTAGACATCGGAATCTCTTAAATTTGTGTCCAGGCTAGGTGCCACCCTGAATGGCCTGCCTATATGTTTGCCCATGGCAAGTTCCAGAGAGCCAGAGAAATTTAGGACATCGATCTCTAAAGCGGTGTAGATTAGATTTCCAATGAGCCCTGGATTGCATTGGTTGCCTTCAGGAAGCCCGTAACCACCAGACAGCTCACCTGTTGTCTTCTCTGAGACATCTTTGTTGTTAGCCATAATCGCATGATTAGCCAAGCAGTTAAGTCGACAAGTCGACCAGTCTATGCAACCCCTAGCTGCTAGCATTGTGTGTTAGAGGTCAACCTAACTAGCGGATAGACATGGACATGTCCAGGTTATGGTGTTAAGATAAAACGCCAAAACATGGAGGACCGACTTGTTGCTGCAGTCAGCTTTAGCATCTAGCATCAAGTGCTAACAACAGCAGGACAGCAATCTGTCTCTCGTGTCTGTTTGAAGAACTGTCCTGCTCATATTGATCTCCACCCGCAAACTCAGTAACGTGTATGTCATGAAATGCCATATGAATGTGGCCTGACGCACTGTTGGTCTGATTCAGCCTGAGAACGACTCTCTGTGACTCAGAATCAAATGTTGAGCAAATGATGTTTGACAGAGTGATTCAGCAGAGACTCCCCGCAGCCTTCAGAGTTACTTCAGCACCCATTTACAGCCAGCGCATTAGCATAAAACAAAGCCCTTTTAAAGCAGCCTAATGAAGAGATGAAGCCAGAACAAAGTGCCTGTGTATTTCTGGTCCTGGTCTTTTGCCAATCGAATCTGCTGAGCACTTATCGAGCGTGTCCACAAAGAGCTAATGCCACTGGCCGCACTCGGTCCATTCAGTTAAGTCAAAGGAAAAGGGCAAAGACAAAATGTCTGACGCATAAGAAAGGAGAAGGAAACCGAGGCGCACGTCAAAAAGGCTTTTAGGATGTGGGGTATGTGTGTGCTACGTCTGTAAACGTGGATTTCTGATTCTGGACATGAAGGGGACACGATTAAGATGACTGGTTTTGTTTATTTTAGTGCTTTTTGATGCTGTTCGGATCTCAGACACCGAGACGCACGACAGCACTGGCATGAGGAGACACGTATTTTAAAATAGTGACCTAGCTGGGATTATTTATGCCGTCTTGGCTACATAATACAGCATATACGAGGTTTTTAGTGCATTCATTGGTCAGGAATGTGAAGGCTTTGCTCTCGGGGGCCTTCAAAATAAAGTTGGGGACAGAAAGCATGAACGAGGACCGTGCTAACACCTATGCTGTTTACTTGCTTGCAGCTTAGCATTAGGAGATTTGGGCACCACTGTGTCCAAACCAAGATAGCTTCCTTTTCACAGGGTTCTAGAATGTTATCCCCTTCACACAGACAAGTTCTGGATTGCTTGGGAAAATTTGGGAATCATTTTAGTTTCATTTTGAGTCTCTATGTTGAATTTGAGACATACATTCATCATCAACAGAGCAGTTGCGCAAATGGCTGCACCCAGAAGGAACCGACTCACTGGTATGAAACTTGGTGGGTAGGTTTGACATTGTGAGACATGCTAATGATCCAAGTTTCATGCTTGAGTGTGCATGTGACGTAAGCAAGGACGGGCCTTATCTCTGCACCTGACTGACCCAACAGCCGTGAGGCAGGACTACATGTATGCTGACCCTAACACCAACATCATCGTCACTGAAGGATGAAAGATGAAGACTGTCATGGAGTGACTCAGAATGGCAGCGGGTCATCTTCAGTGACGAGTCCCACTTTCGTCTTCGTGGAGATGCCCAACGAATCCGTATGTGGAGGCACCGTGGTCAGCACCAAGAAGAACAAGATGGTTGACACGCCCCACACGTCCAGGAGGCCTGGTGTCACTCCAGCTCCACCCCTACTGCACCATCTGCAGGAACTGTGTGAGGATGTTCAAGCTGCATGGGATGGATTATCACAGGACACCATTAGGAACCTCTACAGCTCCATACAGAGTCGTCTGGCATGCTGGGTTAGCAAACACGGCGGCCC
>JAMWET010005909.1:92500-110000 GCA_024036415.1 Prochilodus magdalenae | reverse complement strand
TCATGTTACCCACAATAATTATCTAGAACCTGTTGAGCATTTCAGTAAAATTTAATGAAACCATCTAGTTTTATAACCATCATGTTTTACCGCAAAAATAATTACCTAGAACTCTGGAGTTTGTTCTAGCACATGTTTGTCTGGTAGAATATCTAATAAAACCATAATAAGAAAACATAACATTCATGTTAACCCAAAAAAAATTTATCTTAGAACCTGTTGAGCATTTTTTTCAGTAGAATTTAATAAACCATCCTAGAAAAACATACCCCAAATGATTTTTTTAACCCCTAAAAAACAATTACACTCTAGAACCTTTATGGCAGTTGTTGTACCACATGTTTTATTCCGTTTGTTTGATATCTAGAAAACCTGTTGAATCATTTCCAAGTAAAAATTTTTAATGAAACCATCTAGAAACATACCATCATTTTTCCCAACGGGGATAATCTTATTTAGCACCTGTTGATAAACCCAGGGTTAGAATTTACATGAAAAAATCTAAAAAAAAAAATGGGCCTATCATCATGTTACATGTGATACAAACTCAAGTTTGGGGAAGATAGGCCAGAGTTTGAACCACATGCTGGTCAAGCGTTAACCATCTAGAACCTCCGATGAGCATTTCAATTCTTTGTCCTTGAAACCAGCTCGATTCCCTACGTTATCTGCTACCCAAATTAATTACCTCAGGACTGGGTGAAGTACCATATGGTTTTTTTTTTTGTTTTGTTTTTTGTCTAATTATCTAGACACCCTGTTGAGTTTTTCAGTAGAATTTAAATATTTTATGTTTAGAACATATCATCATGTTTACCCTAAAGAATTATCTAAAACTCTCGAATTTGTCGCACATGCCACCTGTTATAATCTAGAACGTGTTAGTCATGTTTTGTTTGTTTATAAAACCATATAGTGACATACCACTCTAACTGGTTCCCCCAAAGAATACCTAGATATTCTGGAGTTTGCGTTTCCCTGTTTATCTGGTTAATACTTATAACCTGTTGAGCATTTCAGCAGAATTTAATGAAACCATCTAGAAACATACTATCATGTTACACAAAACAATTACCTAGAACTCTGGTATTTGTACCACATGTTTACCCGGTTAATATCTAGAACCTGTTGATCATTTCATTCTAATTTAATGAAACCATCTAGAAACATACCATCATGTTACCCAAAACAATTATCTAGAACTATGGAGTTTGTACCACATGTTTATTCAGTTGATATCTAGAACCTGTTGATCATTTCAGTAAAATTTAATGAAACCATCTAGAAACATACCATCATGTTACCCAAAACAATTATCTAGAACTATGGAGTTTGTACCACATGTTTATTCAGTTGATATCTAGAACCTGTTGATCACTTCAGTAAAATTTTATGAAACCATCTAGAAACATACCATCATATTACCCAAAACAATTATCTAGAACTATGGAGTTTGTACCACATGTTTATTCAGAGTTGATAATCATAGAACCTATCTGATCATTTCAGTAAACTCCATTTTAATGAAACCATCTAGAAACATGCCATCATGGTACATACCCTAATGAACCCGGGGTGACCAATTCTGAGTTTTTTTTCTACAGTTTTTGTCATTGCTGTCTCCTGGTTTTGATTTTTACCATCCAGAAACGACTAATCTAATGGACATACCCCACTCACGAATCTTCGCATCTAGAACTACTGTTGAGCATTTCAGTTTGTAGTTTGACGAATGAACACTATCTAAAACATACCGTAATGTTAACCCTACTGATATTCCTCGTTCTCTGGAGACTGTTACCTGAACCTGTGTTTATCATTTCAACCTAGAACTCTGGAAACCATTCTAGTACATTTAATAGTTCCCATAAGAATAGAATATGTTGTACCCAGTTTAAGTTGATCTAGAACCTGTTGAGCATTTCAGCAGAATTTAATGAAACCATCTAGAAACATACTATCATGTTACACAAAACAATTACCTAGAACTCTGGTATTTGTACCACATGTTTTATTCAGTTTTGATATCTAGAACGTGTTGAGCATTCCAGTAGAATTTAATAAAACCATATAGAAACATACCATCATGTTCCCCAAAAGAATTACCTAGAATTCTGGAGTTTGTTCTACATGTTTATCTGGTTAATATCTAGAACCTGGTGAGCATTCCAGTAGAATTTAATAAAACCATCTAGAAACATACCATCATGTTACCCACAATAATTATCTAGAACCTGTTGAGCATTTCAGCAGAATTTAATGAAACCATCTAGAAACATACCCAAAACAATGATCTAGAACTATGGAGTTTGTACCACATGTTTATTCAGTTGATATCTAGAACCTGTTGAGCATTTCAGTAAAATTTAATGAAACCATCTAGAAACATACCATCATGTTACCCAAAATAATTACCTAGAACTCTGGAGTTTGTTCTACATGTTTGTCTGGTTAATATCTAGTGTAACACCACATGAGGAGACCTGTGGAATTCCTGTTTTAATAATTAACACTAACATGCATTTTAAATAGTGTTAGCTAGGTTAACCCACAGAAAGCCAAATCCTTGATCTCCTTTATGACTGCTCACTGGGACGTTCTGATAGTTGTGGCCTCTTTCTATGTTTGGTAATTTTATTATGTTTTGTTTTTCGTATATCTTATTTTGACGATGTTTCCTGGTTGTTCCAACGGGGGACTCTTATTTTGAATATAAACCCTGGTTAGGAAACAGGAAGGAAAGAAAAAAGGGTGGCAGCCATTTTGGATAGAGGAAGATAGGCATTTGCCAACTTGCACTCCGGATTATACTCATCTTTGTCCTTGAAGATTGGATTCCTCGTTATTCACGGAGATACCTCAAGGAACCGGGTGAGCTCATTCCTGGGTTTTTTTTTGTTTTGTTTTTGTCATTGCTGTCACACCCTGTTTTGATTTTTGATTTTTTAAAGATTTTTTGTTTGAGAACATTATCCTTTTGGACTATCTATGGACATATTCCACTCACGAGATCTTCGCAGCCACTGCTATAATCTACTGTTGTTGGTGTGTTGTTTGTTGTCTTGGGAAATAGTGACTAAACTCTAACTGGTTCAAACTCTCTGATATTCTTTGGTCCGACTGTTACACTAGAACCTGTTGAGCATTTCAGCAGAATTTAATGAAACCATCTAGAAACATACTATCATGTTACCCAAGACAATTATCTAGAACTATGGAGTTTGTACCACATGTTTATTCAGTTGATATCTAGAACCTGTTGATCATTTCAGTAAAATTTAATGAAACCATCTAGAAACATACCATCATGTTACCCAAAACAATTATCTAGAACTATGGAGTTTGTACCACATGTTTATTCAGTTGATATCTAGAACCTGTTGATCATTTCAGTAAAATTTAATGAAACCATCTAGAAACATGCCATCATGTTACCCTAATGAATTACCTAGAACTCTGGAGATTGTTCTACATGTTTATCTGGTTAATATCTAGAACCTGGTGAGCATTCCAGTAGAATTTATGAACCATAAAAACCCATATAGAAACAATATCTAAGACATGGATGTTACCCAAAATAATTATCTAGAACCTGTTGATAATTTCAGTAGAATTTAATGAAACCATCTAGAAACATACCAAATGTTACCCCTCTAAGATTGTCAATTATCTAGTTAAACTATGGAGTTTGTACCACATGTTTATTCAGTTGATATGATCTAGAACCTGTTGATCATTTCAGTAGAGTTTAATGAAACTATCTAGAAACATACCATCATGTTACCCTAATGAATTACCTAGAACTCTGGAGATTGTTCTACATGTTTATCTGGTTAATATCTAGAACCTGGTGAGCATTCCAGTAGAATTTAATAAAACCATCTAGAAACATACCATCATGTTACCCAAAATAATTATCTAGAACCTGTTGATCATCATTTACCAAAAACAAGTAGAAGAACTATTAATTTTGAAATCCCACCATCTAGAACCTGTTGATATCATAATGTAATACATCTAGTGCTACAAACTCAACTCCACCTAGAACTCTGGAGTTTGTACCACATGTTTATCCAGTTGATATCTAGAACCTGTTGAGCATTTCATTCTAATTTAATGAAACCATCTCGAAACATACCATCATGCTACCCAAAACAATTACCTAGAACTCTGGTATTTGTACCATACGTTTACCCAGTTAATATCTAGAACCTGTTGAGCATTTCAGTAGAATTTAATAAAACTATCTAGAAACATACCATCATGTTACCCTAAAGAATTATCTAAAACTCTCAAGTTTGTACCACATGCTTACCTAGTTTATATCTAGAACATGTTGAGCAATTTTTGAAACCATATAGAAACATACCATCATGTTCCCCAAAAGAATTACCTAGAACTCTGGAGTTTGTTCTACATGTTTACCCGGTTAATATCTAGAACCTGTGGAGTATTTCATTATAATTTGATGAAACCATCTAGAAACATACCATCATTTACTCATTCATCTACCTAGAACTTTGTCATTGGTAGCTCACACCTGCCCAGTCACTATCTAGAACACGGAGGACTGTAAGGAGGAGGATGCTGTTCGTTGGGTAATGTGCTTTTACACTTTTCTAGCACGAATGAAGCTCCATTTCAGCCCCGACACACTGATTCACTGAATCGATTCCAGAAGAATCAAATGGAGTCGAATCACTGTGAAGTCATTTGAATATCTTTTTTCCCCAAGCTGAATAATTCATTTCTCCTTATCGTCCTCCGTTCTCATCGAATCAGTAGCCTGTCTTCTGAAGCAACCTTTTCTCTCTTTAATCCCTCGCTCCTTTCCTCCTCTCTTTATCTCCTCTCTCCATTCTGCTGTTAATGGCATGAGGCTCGCTGCTTATCACTTTGAAGAGAGGGAGCAGAGCAGCAGATAGAGAGATTGAGGGAGGGGAATTGATTTGTGGTGTTTTACATTCTGAAAGGCCTCCTACAGTAAACCCCACACGCTCTCGGAGAGAAAAGGAGAGGGGGACGGGGAGAGCGAGGGTGCGGCGGTGGGGGTGGAATCACTTTGTAGTTTTTACACTCTGTAAAGTGCCCTGCGCTCACAGGTGTCCAGGAGAAGCGCGAGTACAGTTTAGAGAGATTTAACTTTCATCTCCTGCAGCCTGACCTCAAATCCCCCCACACTGCCTCTGCTGCACCTCTCAGCCTCCTCTACTGCACGGGTACCGCACACTTCCTTACGGCGGGAGGATAAAATGAGCTTCATTAGAATGTACTTACTGCTTTCAGTAACATCCATCTTCCAACTAACGAGTGTGTGAGTGAAGCAGTGTTCTAGACTGAACCGAGTTCTTTGGGTATGTACTGTTCTAGGTTAAACCAGAGTTATATAAAGCAGTTCTGCAATTCATGCAGTGTTCCAGGATAAAGCAGTGTTCTAGATTAAATCAAAAGTTCTATAATAGAAAACTGAATGACATAATGAAGCAGAATAGAGTCCTAGATTAATGTAGTGTTCTAGAATGTGTTGTTCTAGATTAAATTAGAGTTCTACAATGATGTTCTGTTCTATAACACATCGGTTCTGTATTTCGTGCGATGTCCTAGGAAAAAGTAGTGCTTTACATTAGAAAGGTTTCAGGGAAGATGTGATGTTTCTAGAACATTCTAGACTAGTGGAGTGCTCTAGAATTAAGCAGTGTTGTAGAACAAAGCTGAGTTCTTGAATAAAGTACTGCTGTATATCAATTCAGAGCTTTACCTCTTTTCCATTGTGGAATTAAGGCACTGTTCTAAAAGGCAGCACAGTTCTAGAGTGTGTTGCTCTAGAATAATGCAGAGTTCTTGGACTGTTCATATACTGTAGTAGATTCATTCAGCATTCTACAATCAGGAACCTTTCTCCAATATGGAAATAATGAATAATGTAATGAAAAAGTGGGACAGTGTTCCAGAATGCTCTAGAATAAAGCAGCGTACTGGTTTAGTGCAGTGTTCTAGAGGGCAGCACAGTTCTTGTGTAATGCAGTGTTCTAGAATAAAGCAGAGTTGTAGAATAAAGCAGAGTTCTAGTGTAATGCAGTGTTCTAGAATAAAGCAGAGTTCTAGTGTAATGCAGTGTTCTAGAATAAAGCAGAGTTCTAGTGTAATGCAGTGTTCTAGAATAAAGCAGAGTTCTAGTGTAATGCAGTGTTCTAGAATAAAGCAGAGTTCTAGTGTAAGTAATGCAGTGTTCTAGAATAAAGCAGAGTTCTAGTGCAATGCAGTGTTCTAGGATAAAGCAGAGTTCTAGTGTAATGCAGTGTTCTAGGATAAAGCAGAGTTCTAGTGTAAGTAATGCAGTGTTCTAGGATAAAGCAGAGTTCTAGTGTAAGTAATGCAGTGTTCTAGGATAAAGCAGAGTTCTAGTGTAAGTAGTGCAGTGTTCTAGAATAAAGCAGAGTTCTAGTGTAAGTAATGCAGTGTTCTAGAATAAAGCAGAGTTCTAGTGTAATGCAGTGTTCTAGAATAAAGCAGAGTTGTAGTGTAATGCAGTGTTCTAGAATAAAGCAGAGTTGTAGTGTAATGCAGTGTTCTAGGATAAAGCAGAGTTCTAGTGTAAGTAATGCAGTGTTCTAGAATAAAGCAGAGTTCTAGTGTAATGCAGTGTTCTAGAATAAAGCAGAGTTCTAGTGTAATGCAGTGTTCTAGAATAAAGCAGAGTTCTAGTGTAATGCAGTGTTCTAGAATAAAGCAGAGTTCTAGTGTAATGCAGTGTTCTAGAATAAAGCAGAGTTCTAGTGTAATGCAGTGTTCTAGAATAAAGCAGAGTTCTAGTGTAATGCAGAGTTGTGAGTGAATGCAGTGTTTCTAGTGTAAAAGCAGAGTTCTAGAATAAAGTAGTGTAAGTAATGCAGTGTTCTAGAATAAAGCAGAGTTCTAGTGTAATGCAGTGTTCTAGAATAAAGCAGAGTTCTAGTGTAATGCAGTGTTCTAGAATAAAGCAGAGTTCTAGTGTAATGCAGTGTTCTAGAATAAAGCAGAGTTCTAGTGTAAGGCAGTGTTCTAGAATAAAGCAGAGTTCTAGTGTAATGCAGTGTTCTAGAATAAAGCAGAGTTCTAGTGTAATGCATTGTTCTAGAATAAAGCAGAGTTGTAGAATAAAGCAGAGTTGTAGAATGAAGCAGAGTTCTAGTGTAATGCAGTGTTCTAGAATAAGGCATGGTTCTAGAATAAAGCAGGGTTCTAGAATGACTGAACACTCTACAGTGAAGTAGATAGTCTGTAATGAACCTGCGTGAGCGGTGATGAAGTGGGGGGTCACTCGGGTCGAACTTGTTTAACATTGTGCTGATGGTCAGTCACTGGCACTCTCTCTCTCCTATTCCCTGCGCTGCTCTCTCGCTCGTGCCTGTGTTTGTGGGGGAGTGGGAGGATGTTTTGGGGATCGAGGGTTTATTAGCTAAATCCTGTCTTTGCCCTTTTGAGTAATCACAGACACACGCAGCTTCCTCTGTCTGAGCCTGTGTCAGAGTCGGGATGATTATGTGGTCAGCTGAAGGTGTATTAGCCCTCCTGCCGCTTGATCTGGGCGCTTGTATTGAACTGACCATGACACGGCACGAAGCGGCAGCCACGTCTAGATAGACTTCGGCCGACGCTGATCTCAGAGCAGCATGTTAGCGCAGGTCAGCACAGCTCCTGACGCAGTGACACCTGATCCGAGATCAGTGGAAAAGGGCAGCAAGGCCACCTGGGGCTCAGCGAAAGGCCACGCAGTCAGGGGTCCCGCTCAGGAGCCCTGTTGGACGGCTGCCCCGGGTATCACCTGAACTTCGCTGTCACAGCCGGTGAAGTTAAGGTAGTCCAGCCCAAAATCTAATTCACCCAGGTTCCCCTGCCGGTTAAGACAGGTCTGAAGTTTGCTTCTTCAGTTTTGTGCTGGAGCCTCAGAAATGACTCGATGTAACTCAACACACGCTGAGCTTTTATTCAACACCTGGACAATCAGATTCAACAGCAACAACCAGACACACATTACCATAGGACGAGGCTGAGGCATAAACAGAGACTTGGAGCAAACAAAACTAGAGGAGAATCGAGAGAGAGAGAGAGAACAAAGAGGAGTCAAAACCAGAGAACAAACAAACCAGCCAACAAATCTAAAAAGGAGAATGGGAGAGAGAGAGTCACATAACAAAGAGGAGTCAAAACCAGAGAGAGAGGGAGGAGGAGAGGGAAAGAGAGTCACATAACAAAGAGGAGTCAAAACCAGAGAGAGAGGGAGGGAGGAGAGGAGTTAGAGTGTAGGGAGAGAGAGGAGAGATAGAGAGAGAGAGACCAGAGGACATCATAACAAAAGAGGAGTTGCAAAATACGAGAGAGGGAGGAGGAGAGGGAGAGAGAGAGAGAGTCACATAACAAAGAGGAGTCAAAACCGGAGAGGGAGGGAGAGAGAGAGAGAGTCACATAACAAAGAGGAGTCAAAACCAGAGTTCTAGAATAAAGAGAGGAGGAGAGAGAGTGGGGGTTCTAGAGGAGAGGGTTAGAGAGAGTCACATAACAAAGAGCTAGTTCTAGTCAAAACCAGAGGAGAAAAAAGAGCAGAGAAGGAGAGATGGAGAGGGAGTTCTTAGGAACAAAGAGAGAGTCAGTGGGAGAGAGCTCAAGAGGAGAGTTGTCACACTATGACAAAAGAGGAGTCAAAACCAGAGAGAGAGAGAGAGAGAGAGGGAGGAGGAGAGGGAGAGAGAGAGAGAGTCACATAACAAAGAGGAGTCAAAACCAGAGAGAGAGAGGGAGGAGGAGAGGGAGAGAGAGTCACATAACAAAGAGCAGTGTTCAGGGAAGAGGTACTGTTCTAAACTAAAGCAGGGTTCTAGACTAATGGAGTGTGTTGGAATGAAGCACAAGTCTAGAATGAATTGGATCTTGGATTAGGCACTTAAATCAGAGTTCTAGAACTAAGCACTGTTCTACAATACAGCAGTTCTCCAATTCATGCAGTGTTCTAGAATAAAGCAGTGCTCTACACTAAAGCAGTGTTCAGGAATGATATAAGGTTCTAGATGAAGTGGTTCTACAGTGAAACTGTGCGCTAGAATTAATCTATGCTGGAGAATTAAGATGTGTTCTAGGACAAAGCAGAGTTCCAGTAAGGTTCTAGACTTTGGCACTGCAGTTTTACAGTTTTTTTTTGTTTGTTTTTTTTTTTACAGTTTTTTGCAGTTTAACCTTATGCTAACTCTGTAATACAAGTTCTAGATATTAGTGACGTAGTTGGTTAGCATGCTAGCTATCTTTTAGCCTGTTATCTCTCTGACCAGCCCTTGTGCTTGCGGCTGGACCATCTACAAGTCGGCATAAACCATAAAGCATAAACCACGAAGCAGTGAGCAGCATGTGGTGGGCTTCACATGCGTGAGAGCTGTTTACGCCTGTCGTTTCTTCAGCCTGACGTCCAGCACTCGGTAGCTGCCAAACCAGATCAGCTCTCATTAGGTGAGTCAGACTAAATGGGCCGCTGAGGCTTTTCTGGCTGTTAGTTCAGGGCATGTGTTGCAGAAGGTTATTATTATTACTGTAACCAATACACCGTAGCCAATACACCGTAGCCAATACACCGTAGCCAATACACCGTAGCCAATACACCTTAACCAATACACCTTAACCAATACACCTTAACCAATACACCTTAACCAATACACCTTAACCAACACACCGTAGCCAATACACCGTAGCCAACACACCGTAGCCAACACGCCTTAACCAATACACCGTAGCCAATACACCATAGCCAATACACCGTAGCCAACACACCGTAGCCAACACACCGTAGCCAACACGCCGTAGCCAACACGCCGTAGCCAATACACCATAGCCAATACACCTTAACCAATACACCGTAGCCAACACACCGTAGCCAACACACCGTAGCCAACACACCGTAGCCAACACACCGTAGCCAACACACCGTAGCCAATACACCTTAACCAATAGACCTTAACCAACACACCGTAGCCAATACACCGTAGCCAATACACCGTAGCCAATACACCGTAGCCAACACGCCTTAATCAATACACCGTAGCCAATACACCATAACCAATACACCGTAGCCAACACGCCGTAGCCAACACGCCGTAGCCAACACGCCGTAGCCAACACGCCGTAGCCAACACGCCGTAGCCAACACGCCGTAGCCAACACACCGTAGCCAACAGACCTTAACCAACACACCGTAGCCAATACACCGTAGCCAACACGCCTTAACCAATACACCGTAGCCAATACACCATAGCCAATACGCCTTAACCAATACACCGTAGCCAACACACCGTAGCCAACACGCCTTAACCAATACACCGTAGCCAATACACCATAGCCAATAAGCCTTAACCAATACACCGTAGCCAATACACCGTAGCCAATACACCGTAACCATCGTAACCAATACACCGTAACCAATACACCGTAAACGCATGTAGTAATACCGCAGCTCTGTAACCGAATGTCCTCGTGCCAGTAAACTTTTTTGCGGGGGTGAATTTGATCTGCAAGACTGAGGGGGGGGGGGGAAGTTAGGGTGGAACAGGCGGGTCAGGGTGAGCCAGCGCCAAGAGGAAATGGTGTGATGGAGTGATAGAGTGGAAAGGTGAAGCAGAGAGGATGGGGTGAATGGAGGAGGATACGACAGGGCCCAGAGGGCGGTCAATAATTCAATCACCAAGCTGCAGCAGAGGAATTGAACATGACAGCAGACATTTAGTACAAATAGAGAGAGAAAGAGAGAGAGAGGGGAAATAGAGAGAGAGAGAGAGAGAAAGAGAAGGAGAGAAAGATGATAGAGAGGGAAAGAGAGAAAGAGCGAGAGAAAGAAAGAAGATAGAGGGAGAAAAAAGACAGAGAGGGAAAGAGAAAGGTAAAGAAAGAAAGCGAGAGAAAGATAGAGCGATAGAGAAAGATAAAGAGGAGAGAGAGAGAGAGAGAGATGGAAAGAGAGAGAGAGAGAGAGAGAAAGAGAGGGGGGAAAGAGAGAGAAAGATAAAGAGAGAAAAACAGATCGAGAGAGAGAGAGAGAGAATGATAGACAGAGAGGGAAAGAGAAAGGTAAAGAAAGAGCGATAAAGAAAGACAGACAGAGAGAGAGAGAGAGAGAGAGAGAGAGAACGAGAACGAGAGAGAGAGAGAGGGGGGGGGGGAGCGAGAGAGGGAGACATATGTGTACATGTATTGGCTAACAAACAGTTTGACCTAGTACCGTACTGTGGGAACCGGGTCGGAACCCTGTACAATGGCATGCAGAAGTTCGGTCCTGTTCTGTTGGCTAAGCTAGTAGAGGGTGACCTGGTCTCCCAAAGGCTTTATGAATAATCAAACATCATCAAGACAGGTCTGTGATTAACAGGGCTGTGTCTCTAAAACAGGAACAGAACCGCGTCCCAACACTCAGCAGCCTGTCTGGAGCAGCTGCCAACACTGAAGCGTCAAATAACCGATGCCCCCAGGGCAGCAGACGGCTATTTCAGGTATTCAGGTATTAATGTAATTAAGGATTAGCAGCTAACAGGAACGGTGGAGGAAACGCTGAGGTCTGGAAAACCAGGAATGTCCAGAGAGACCTGCTGGCAGGATGGCTAGAACCTCGAAACCTCAGTCGGACTGCTAAAGACCTTCAAGAGGATTCAGGACACTCTGGAGTGGGTGCTGCACTGATCTACTGCACCTCCATGGAGAGCCACCAGAGAAGACCCTTCCTGCATCCTCACCACAATGGAGGAGCATCTGGACACCTGATGACCTGATGCATTTGGGAAGTCCTGTGGACTGATGGCGTTAAGCTGGAACTGTCTGGCTGCAGTGAGTAAAGGTCTGTGTGAAGGGAAAAGTGAAACACCAGCGAATTCTGGAAGAACGTCATCCGTAGAGAAGCTGAAGATGAAAGAAGGATGGCTTCAGTAACAGGACGATGCTAATCCTAATGCTATCCTTATCACACCTCAGAATCCACAATGGAGTCCCTCAGGAAGCGCAGGCTGAAGGTTTAGGCATGGCCTTCACGGTCCACCCACCTAAACATCATCCTTGATCCGTGGATGGACCTCAGTACATGCTAGACAATCTCACAGAGCTAGAAACCTTCTCAGGAACTGGCTCCAGAAAGCCTTCACACGCTGTGGCATTTGAATTTTGTTTGTTTTTGTTATTATTATAAAACACCGAAATAAAAACACATTTAAGAAATATTTAATTTAATTTAGTTTAGTTTAATTTAATTTAATTGAGTTTAGTTTAATTTAGTTTAGTTTAGTTTAATTTAATTTAATTGAGTTTAGTTTAATTGAGTTTAGTTTAATTGAGTTTAGTTTAATTTAGTTTAGTTTAATTGAGTTTAGTTTAATTTAATTTAGTTTAGTTTAATTTAATTTAATTTAATTTAATTTAATTTAATTTAATTTAATTTAATTTAATTTAGTTTAGTTTAGTTTAGTTTAATTTAATTTAAATTTAATAACTATATGCTTTTTGGAAATTAAGTAAAACACTATTGACAGTTACTGTGCAAAAGCATTATTTTTTATATATATATATATATATATATAAATTTATTTATTTTTTTTTTTTTCCCCAGGAGCTTAGTTGTTTATACCCCTGTGCTAGCAGGCTGACTCTGGAGCAGTTAGCCAAGTACCTTTGCTCACAGCTCTTCTGAGATATATGCACGGCGCTGTAAAAATGTAAGAGCCCATCTGTAACTGATCAGTGCCTCCAGCTGTCCAGGTTCTGGGTTTGTGTTGGACCAGAATCCCTCAGTTCTGTTTGATTCTCTACACTACTGGAAGCATGTCTCCCAAACTCCAGATCAGATATTGTATTAGATCTGTTTATTTAAATCACTAATGACCTCCAGAAGCCTGTTTTTAGAACCATGCTCGCTGTGCGCTTCACCCCAGCCACCGCTCGCCAGTCTCTCTGTAGGTCACTCGAGGTCATCTTACGGTGGGTAAGGGACATTGGAATGAGGTGGCGCTCATCACGGTCAGTAGAGAGGGGGTTTGGCCCTCTGCCAGTCTGTAGCTGTGTTGTCCTGTGTGTTGGCTGCTGGACCTTGTTCTTATGAACCAGACGCTCACTGTATCTGCAGTAAAGCTAGAACCCAACCTTCGGTTCCTCACTGGGAACCTGCTGTACATGTGGAGATGCTGATTGAGGAAGAAGCTGGAGTGGGTTCTGGTTTATCTCCAGAGCTGTATATAATTAATTGCCTGAATGTGAAGTAGAGAAGAAACCGAAGGCGGGGCAGTGTGATACACCATTTTATTTAGACCAAAAATATATTTACATACCAAATATGTTTCATTATGGGAATGTGTCCAATGAGACGTTATTAGGTACATACATTGCTCATGTACAGTGTGCAATACAGGCACATAATACGCAGATATAAAACCTGTCTGCTTTTCGCCTACAAGGCCACCAGACTGCTCCAAACCGCTTCCTTACATTGGAAGGTGTGCAGCTTCAGTCTGCACACACCCGACTCCCATAACCGTTTACTGCACCTCCTCTTTCGTCTACAATGTTAGTATGTTTAGTAGTTTTGCACATTTTTGGTATACCATCATACTGGTTTTTTACTTTACCCCTTTACTGAGGTGTCGGAAGCTGGTGTTCCACCTGACCATCTGGAATGTTAGAACTGTCAACCCATCTCCTAAAATGGTGGCGTTATCAGGCCATCTGAAATCACAAGACCTTTTTCCAACCCAAGAACAAGAGAGCTAAGCAGCCATCCGGAACAGGAACAAAACGTTTACGGAGGATGTTCATGTTTTGCTTTTCCATCACCTTGTAAGAAATGTGACGTTTATATAGATTGGGATTCAGCCAGAAAGTGCGGACGAGAGGCAGGACAAGGCTGCTGGAGCCTTCGGTACGTCACCTATGTCAGCTTGCTTTAGCAGGGAGTGGAACTAGCTAACAGGCTAGCCAAGCAGCTGGCTCAGTATCTTCTGTTTTCTCCTCTTTGCTACTAGGCCGAAGCTGCCCAGCCGGTGAGCAGCGTGTCTGTGCTTTCACCATTTTGCTAGCCGGCCAACTGGTGAGTATCTTTATTTTCATCTCTTTGCTAGCAGGTCAACCAAGTAGTTGCTAAGTCTTTGCTTACACCACTTTGCAAGTTGGCTGGCTAGCGTAGCAGTTAGCCAAGCATTTCTGCTTACACCTCTTTGATAGCAGGCTAACTGGTAAGTATCTTTGCTTACACCATTATGGTAACAGCTTAGCCAAGCAGTTCTTAAGTATCTTTGTTTACACCTCTTTGCTAACAGGCTAACCTGGGTAGCAGTTAGCCAAGTATAATTGCTTACAGTCCTTTGCTAACAGACTACACCCGTTTGCTAGCAGATCAGACAATATGAGTTTGTTTGCCGTTTAAGGCCAGTTTAAAGCTAGACATTAAAACTTCCCAGTTTCCAACGCAACTCGAACATATCTTCACAGCTCTTTGCTAGCAGGCTAGTCAGGCGGCCAGGTACCCTTACTTATACACTTTGATACCCAAGCCAAGCAGTTAGCTCAATATCTTTACTTGTACCTCTTTGCTAGCAAGTCAACCAAGTCAACCACTTAGCAGATGCTACCTTCACAACCACACGGGCTAGTCATTGGTCAACTTTCCGGATTCCAAGTAGGAAAAACTCATTTGTATTGCCCTCCAAGCTGTAATTCCAACTTGGGAAAACTGCTGTATCTCAAGATTTCCAACCTCGAGTAAAGCTGATGCAGTCTGGTTGTAAAACTGATAACATGGCAGCACATACAGAACAAAAAACATGTTTTCGGTTTCTATTTATAGGTGATATCAGAAACGCACAGATATCATTTCATGCGAGATATGAAAGGCAGCTAAATGCTGAATTGCCAAGTCCAGTCTAAAACCTTTAAGGAGCTTTGCAGACACCCTTATCACGTGACTAGCTTAAGATCTAGGGCGGAAAGTTAGCGGTTCCAAGTCGGATAATTCTGGCTCTCCTGTTGTCATGAATGCAGGTTGAGTACTTTGCTTACACCTCTTTGCTAGCGAGCCGGCCATAAATTAGCAGAGTACTTCGCTTGCACTTTCTTGACCGGCCAAGTTTCCGCTGCATTTGGCATGTTCTAATTATTCATTTTACTTACGTGATTTTTCTAGATGTCATAATTTACGATGTTTGCGCCCTTGCTAAAGTGGTTTGTTTGGTAGGAGTTACGACCCAGGAAACAAAAAGCTGTCTGGCTTCCACAGTCGGAGTCGAAGACGACACAGCCTAACCCTTCAGTGACAAGCCTATTGGCGGCCTGTATTATGGTTTCACTTCTTCTGAGTTTCTATATAATAGGAATTGGCTTCCAGAAAGTCAGACGGGATGGGTTCTAGATGGCTTCGGTCTTGTGGTGAGATATGAGACGTAACAGGAGCCAACTAAAGGTGTGTGTTGTATGTGTGGTAGAGACAGGCACATTTAAACATCAAGTGTGTGGTACACAATCTCTATAGTATCAACAAAGAGCATAAGAGGCCTGCAGGTACAAATCATCCAATACGCTGGCAGCTACACCGTGAAAAGTCTCTTCACAAAAGCACTGGTGGACTTTGATGAAGTTTTCTGTGAGGCAACAACAACAACAGCAACAACAACAACAAGCCAAAAATAAAAACAAACAGTTTGCAAGAAAATGTCCTCATCAACAAAGGAATGGTTTCAGGCAACAGCCGGTCCTAGAATGAAATATTCTAGTAACAGGACATCTGGTGAAATTGTCCGGATGGGCGACGTTCAGGTCAGGGGTCCATCCACAGGTCCATCAATATGCAGACACATTTAGCTGTACAGAGCATTTATCAGCAAACACAGGCCGAGCCAGGCGACGGAGAGGAGAGGACAGGAGAAACCATGAAGGTAAACAAAAGACTAAGATAAACTGGAGATGTCAGGCTGTGTCTCCGAATCGTGTTGCAACATTGTAAATCTTCCCTGTGGCATCGGAAAGGCACTTTACCATGGAAGCCCATTGCTGCCAAGCAGAGGGAAAAAATAAACAGGTTTTCTCCCGCTCGGTTTCTGCAGCATGTCAACATATTGACTCGGTGTCTAAAAATAACCACTCGCTTTCTTCACATATCGACTCGATATCTCAATATCATAACCTATTTGCTGGTTTCATCTCTGAAAATAAATGATCTATATGCGGATTAGTATTATACAGTGTTTCAGATATTGATTTACGTTTTAATATTATTACTTTCTTTAACTGCGGACCTCGCATTGTCAGATCCATAGCAGATTTTCTCAAAATGTTGACTTAATAGCTCAGTATAATGACTCGTTTTTTCAAAAACCTTAATTAATTTAATAATAAACAAATAACTGATTCATATGCACCAAATATTCACTTCATATTTCAATTACTTCGTTTCTTTACATTTATATTTCTTTATATTTAATTATAATTTCTTAAAGACGTCATATTTACAAAAAAAAAAATTATGCTCTCAAAAATGTTAATATGTGAAAATAATGGCTTATTTTTCTAAAAATTTAAATTCTCCTAAACTATTTTTTCAACTTTATATCTCTGATTTATTTGCTCAAAATACTGATTTTTTTGGGGTGATTATAATGTACAATATAATGTTTTTTTTTTTTCAAAATATCCACTTAGAATAATTGCTTATTTTCTTAAAAAAAAACATTTAATCTCATAATTATTTATTTTCTCAAAATATGAGAATATTTTAATATTTTACTATAAAATACAGATACTAAAATACTAAAATACTGACTGTCCTTCTCAAACCAGTAAGTTTTTGTATTTTTAGTCACTATGTCCAAATAATAATAAAACAAAAGTTTTTTGGGGTAAAAGGTCAGGGATCATGATATCCTAGTAGTGATTACTTTGACATAAGAGCAAGTTATTATTTTGGCATATTTGGTAAGTTATTATCAGGACAGACTGAATCAATTTCTTCATAAAAATTCATTATTTCAATGTTCAGACATGCTGCTCACCAAAAACAAAAATGAGGCTGAGAAAATGGGCTTCCATATTTCCAAACTAGACTGTGTAACGTCACCAAGGAGTTCACCTTGAATAATATCACCTGTGCTCTTAATCTCGATCTTGAACTAAGGACGTAGAACCAATGACAAGGTCTGAATAAGAGGGTGCAGATGTGAAGAACGTTCTAAAAGCTTAAAGAACCTTGTACCATGTTCCTAGAACACTCAAGTGCTTCGTTAAGCTTTAAAAAGTTCATTCACACCCACACATCTCATTTACAACCATAACACGCTGTATGTTTAGGAGTGTTAGTGTAAGTCTCTTAACAAAACAAACAGACATGAACACAGATAATTACAGTGTACAAAATACAACATCCATAGATCACGAGTAACTGCTACCGACCCCCGAAAGCTCCACGAAGCCCCTCAGAACGGTCCAGCAGTGGCTGGGTCGAAATCACCCTGAAACACAGTTC
>JAMWET010005909.1:75000-87500 GCA_024036415.1 Prochilodus magdalenae | reverse complement strand
CTGATAAAGACTATCTGATATCGTGATCCTCACTTTCAGGCATTTACTGTTTATGGTAGGCGAGTTAGCCAGCTTGCCTCCGCCCTCTTGGCTAACCGTAGATGCACCACTCTGTCGCCAACAACTGGCTTTCCTGATTTAATTGTGTTTGCTGAGTTGGAGTTTTTACTGTTACTGATAGCAAGGGGTTAGTGGAGCACTGTTGGCCCACTAACAGCAAAACTGGTGGTCCGCTGGTGCTTCGCCCAGTGTTTTCTGGGAGGTCTGCTGGTGGTTAGGCAGAGTATTAAACAAAATGCCATTTTCACTGTTGGATTGACTCTTTCTTCATTTCCTTCTTTCGTAATTCGTTTGGTAAATATTTTTCAGTGTTGGCAACAGCGTTTCCAAGTAAATGGTTTTATGTATCTTATTTCATTTTCTAAAATGAAAGGCTATACACATTTAAAATCTATCTGAGGAGATGGAAACTAGTTAGAACTTGCACACAGGACAATCTGGGTGATCTTCATGAGGAACCAGCAGTGGGAAACTGACCTCATGAAGTGGGGTGCGGACCTGATCAAGCCTCTGGACCAATATATGCTCACTATCTGGGGCGTATGGAAGGCGAGTTGGTCATCTTGCTAAGGGTTATCAGAGTGTTAGGGCTATGCTTTTGTAAGTATGAATTATCGGACATGTTTAAGTTTTATTGTGTGTCACTGCTGTAAGCTAGCTTGCTAAATGTACCATCCTGAGAACCACTTCATTGGCAATAGGCCATAGTGTCACGTCAGGCATTTGCAGTTTGTGTTTTAACCAATGGCTCTGAGGCTCTGGTGCAGTTAGCAAGCTAGCTAGCTAACTTACCCAACATAATCAGTGACACCACAATTATATACCGACAGGAGTATAGTCCTGCACTCTGTTCTGTAAAGGCTGCAGTAAGATGACCTGTGCAGTAACACGACTGTTAGCGAACTGGCTGCCCTGCCCTTCTTATACAGGAGGATAATGAAAGTAAGATAATCATCTCCCAACTCGTTTGTGCTCATTTATAGCCAGTGGGAAACAATGTTAAGTGTGTGCTCAGAAACTGCTTAGCGGTTTTCTAATTGTGGAGATATGAAGGAAAGTCCTTGCAGCCATAGCAGTGGTGCTACACGTCAAAGATGCCAATTCAGGGGTCAAAGTTCACCCAAGTTTACCTTGACAGGAAGTCTTACATGCAAAATTCATCAGCGAATCCCATTGAAACGAACGAGACTCGGCTTGCTGATGCTTGAGTAACTGAGACGAAGCATCCACATATCTTTGCTTTTACTCCGATTGGCTGAAGCATGATGGTAACGCAGAAACAGATGGCACCTGTGAGTGGGCGGGTCGCTGGAGGCGCAGGGGGCGGAGTCTTCCGACTGGAGTCAAATGTCGTGGCTGGAGCTTTCCATGGCGGCAGACGGTGCTTGGTGAAGGCTGAGCTCTGCTGTGTGCGAGGATGGGGTCATCGGGCTTCCAGAGGGCGGAGTCAGGGTATGAGGCCACACCTTTGACAGCAAGCGAGCGACAGACAGACAGACGAATAGACAGACGTGGAGGAGAGAGAGAGAGAGAGAGAGAGAGAGAAGCATACACGAACGACAGACAGAAAGAGAAGAGGACGGAAAGAGAGAGAGAGAGAGAGAGAGTGCAGGGTTTAAAGCGAGGACTGGCCAATGATTTTGGGCCTTGCAGGCTGGGGCTCCTGCGTTGCACCCGAGCAAGGCTCCAACTGCATTTCCTGCAGAAACACACAGAACAGGACACAATCCCTTACGCTGTCTGCAGTAGCACATCCACTTGCGATACCTGCTGTCCAGCAGCTTGTGTCTAACAGACTTGTAATGATGTCATTTCCTCCAAAAAACTACTCTCATGTCAGTTTTGGTTTATTTCTAAATGGCTCTCGACATGCCTCCATCTCTAATTCATAAGTGTGTCGCAATTTGCGTACCTTTAGCGTCCCTGAGTTCCTTAAACCCTACTGATAAGAACCGTCTGTTTGTTTTACTTTAGCTTATATTGAATATTTTAATTTCTTATCTGAGCCATTACTCTTTAAATCTCGCTTCTTGGACATACAAAGCTGGCTGAGCACTTCTCCATTCTGTCCAGTGTTTTCCTAAACACGGGTCCCTGATTGCGAGTTAAATCAGCCTGGCGAAAAGCCCAATTCACTTGACAGCCGATAGTAAACAGACGGTCCGGCTAGAAATGGCTTGTTCTAAAAACACCCTGAGAACATGCAATGCTATGTTCCGTTAATGTTTACAGCTGGACGTTTTCTTTCGGTTCCCAGAATGTTAGGAGGAATGTTAGGTAAGAGACTGTCCCCTAAAACCTTTCTGTCATCTCCGCTCTCATTTCCCCAATGTTTTCCTTTTGTCATCATGTAACATAAACTGTGGCCCTGACAACATCCTCCAAACGTCCTCTGAACGTTGTCTTAGTGAACATCTTACCTTATAGGAACGTTATCTGAATAAGCATCTTTTAAATGTTCTTTCAGCATTAGACTAAAACACTCGGTCGTCTCAGGTCTCAGTAACATCCATAAAACATTTCCCGAATGTTGCTCTAAAAATTTTCTTCTTTTGTTAACATGGAAGACGATCTGTGGCCCCGACGACATCCTCAAAACATCCTCTGAACGTTACAGTTAAATCACCATGTCTTAGCTATACCTTTATAGAAACGTTATCCGACACTATAAACATCTTTAAAACGTTCTTTCAGCATTAGACTAAAACACTGGGTTGTCTCAGTAACATCCATAAAACATTTCCCGAATGTTGCGCTGAGAATGAATTCTTCTTCTATCACGTGACCTAACCTGTGGGCCTGACAGCATCCTCAAAACATCCTTTGAACGTTCCAATTAGAACATTTTCTTCACATCTAATCTTACACAAAAATTCTTTGAAATTATAAACACTCAGTCGTCTCAGGTCTCAGTAACATCCATAAAACATTTCCCGAATGTTGCTCTAAAAATGTTCTTCTTTTGTTAACATGGAAGACGATCTGTGGCCCTGACGACATCCTCAAAACATTCTCTGAACGTTACCATTAAATCACCATGTCTTAGCTATACCCTTATAGAAACGTTATCTGACACTATAAACATCTTTAAAATGTTCTTTCAGCATTAGACTAAAACATTATCATCTCCGGTCTCAGTAACATCCATAAAACATTTCCCGAATGTTGCGCTGAGAGTGAATTCTTCTTCTGCTATCACGTAACCTAACCTGTGGGCCTGACAGCATCCTCAAAACATCCTCTGAACGTTCCAATTAGAACATTGTCTTCACATCTAATCTTACACAAAAATTCTTTCAAATTATAAACATCTTTAAAACTTTCTTTCAGCATTAGACTAAAACACTGTCGTCTCAGGTCTCAGTAACATCCATAAAACATTTCCCGAATGTTGCTCTAAAAGTGTTCTTCTTTTGTTAACATGGAAGACGATCTGTGGCCCCGACGACATCCTCAAAACATCCTCTGAACGTTACCGTTAAATCACCATGTCTAAGCTATACCCTTATAGAAACGTTATCCGACACTATAAACATCTTTAAAACGTTCTTTCAGCATTAGACTAAAACACTGGGTCGTCTCCGGCCTCAGTAACATCCATAAAACATTTCCCGAATGTTGCGCTGAGAATGAATTCTTCTTCTGCTATCACGTAACCTAACCTGTGGGCCCGACAGCATCCTCAAAACATCCTCTGAACGTTGTAGCTAAACCTAATGTCTTAGTTAAGATATATAACCTCAAAGAAACATCTTTAAAACGTTCTTTCAGCATTCGTCTCAAACACTTTCTTTAGAACTTGTAGGTAGCGTTAGCCAAAGTTCTGAGAACGTTCCCTATTAGCTCAGCTACTGCTACCTGCTTACCGCACTACACAGTCCATCTAGAACATTCTACTCCACCCTGGCGAGGAGATCAGCGAGGCGGCCGTCGCTGACCGTGGCTTCAGAAAGGAAAAGAGATGGCAGCCTTCATTCTTAGAGCTCTCATGTCCCACTATCACTTGTAACTGGAGAGAAGAACCAGTAGTGGCACACGATGGGTGGCCACATCAGTGTTCAGACACTCTGGCCTCCAACGGCTGTGTAGTTGGGCGAGATTTGGTGGAAGCCTTCCCTGGCATGATTCCGAGGAGAATTCCCTGTAGACTGGGATTTTAGCCACTGCTGGTAGACCCGTATGACCGTACGCTTCCATATACCTGCAGATTCAGCTACTTCCTACACACTATGGTCTTTGGCCACGCCCACATGCTCAGTCACTCCTTTTAGCCAATCATTAACATCTGCTCTGGAGCCATTTAACACACATGGAACGAGACATTCCCTACACTGCACGTCTTCCCAATCTATGGATCCCGTCACTCACACCCCGCAGGTTTATAGCCCCATCATCCTCATGCAGTGCCATCTGCAGGAGCCTGAAGGTAGTACCACCTTTTTTGTCCAGTGAGCTTATATATAGTCATATTGCCCAGCGCTATGCCACACTAGCAGCTCCAGGGCTAAACTATAGAAGTTAAAGCTGGACACCAAGCTGAAGGTCTTGGCTGATGGAATGCAAATGAGGAAAGAGGAAAATTATGTAAATTAGATTTTTTTGCCAAGGCTTTTTTTTTTTTTTTTTTTTTTTTTTGGCAAATGGTCTTTAATATCCTTGAGTATGTGGTTGCTGATGCTGTGCGGGATATTGTTATAGCTAAGCATGGACCTATCGGCCTTCAGGCTGCTGCTAGCATCTGTGTAGCTTCGTAAACGCTGGCTCCGTTTGAGCATTACGGTGTAATTTAGAGTTGGCTTTCCAGCACACTGCTGCTTTAAGCTGCTTTAAGGCTTTTCAGCGTAGCATAAAAGCCCGCATGTGTGTGTGCACGCTTAGTAATGTAGTAAAAATGAATTAATGCGACGGAGCTGATTGCGCATTTTAGTAATTAAACAATCCGTAGAACTCAGCATGGCGAGCTCAGGCGCTTATCAGGCCTGCAGCAGCAGCGCAGCGTGGCAAGAACAACTCTATTAATGATAATGAGAACAGCTCCGTCTTCATTATTGTTAGTGTGTGGTCAAGCTGTGTCTTACACTCATCACCCGCACGCCCCGCCAACATGAAAACGGGAAACAGGGTATTAAAAGTGGGTCATATGCAGGCTTGGCACGCATTAAGCAATCCTAATATTCAAATGAGCCTGGATATAAGCTCTGGAGCTGACTTAAAAAGGGGAAGAGATCAATGAGGACATTAGAACCCCAGCACTGATGTACAGCACTAATGTGGGAACATCAGACCAGCAGTGCAAAGAGCCATAACCCTCCAAGGCTGCACTGTGGTAAGTTCTCAGAAGCAGTCGAGTGGACCTTTATGGGAGGGACGGTCAACACCACATCGCACTAAACAGGTGTCTGCCAATTCCTCTT
Organism: Prochilodus magdalenae; assembly: GCA_024036415.1. Classification (NCBI taxonomy): domain Eukaryota; kingdom Metazoa; phylum Chordata; class Actinopteri; order Characiformes; family Prochilodontidae; genus Prochilodus; species Prochilodus magdalenae. The sequence continues at coordinate 82,026 of JAMWET010005909.1, read as the reverse complement.
ACTGACCCCATTCTCTACTGTAATCCACCGACAGAGATGTAACCTGGTGGCAGGGATGGGCCTTATCGCTATACCTGACTGACCCAACAGCCACAAGTGTGGACCAATCAGTGAGCAGTGGTGTCCTCCACGAGTCATCCTGTTAGTGCCAGCACTATAGGCATACCACACAGGACTGACTACATGCACACGGACTGTCCTTAACACCACGTCACCGTCACCAAAGACTGCACTGGTGTCGTACCAGACTGTCATGGAGTGACACCAGGCCATCTTCATTGACGAGTCCCACTTTTGTGTTGGTGGAGACGACCACTGAATCCGTGTGTGGAGGCACCGTGGTCAGCACCAAGATGAACGGTTTGGTGTCACACGTCCAGAAGGCCTGGTGTCACCCCACCTCCACCCCTACCGCACCATCTGCAGGAACTGTGTGAGGATGTTCAAGCTGCATGGGATGGATTATCACAGGACTCCATTAGGAACCTCTACAGCTCCATACCGAGACGTCTGGCGTGTTGGGTTAGCAAACATGGCGGCCCGACCCCATACTGAGAGACAGACTTCTGTATGTGTAGCTCAATAAATATTGATCATATCAGTCTAAGTTGAATTAAACTGAATTTGAATATTAGCAATGTGTGCCTTGCAAGGAGCAGCTAGCAGGGGCTACTCATCATCTATTTGTCCAGGTCTTCATCAAACCTCAGTGACAGCCGTGCTAGGAAATTTATAGTTGGTTATTTATCATATCGTGTATTCCTCTTTTTTTGATTGGCTACCACGAGAAATGATGAGTAGAGCTTTTCAGCTGAAGCTGGATGTTGTTCCACTTCACATCCATGAGGATTCCCAGGATGGGAAACCCACATCCTGCCATAGGATATAACGGTGTTTTGGGCGGAACACACTAGGGCCCGAATCGTCCGAAGGGGTTTAAGGGCAAGTGCCCTGGGCCGCTAGCGGGACACCGCAAGCACTTATGCCAAAACCTGAACAGCTATTTGATTTGTGTTGAGAACTTTACTAGCGGCACAGTGGAAAAACTCATTTGTCATTGTGTTGTGGCTGATGATAATCCAGAGGCTTTCTTAAACATCCTAGCACTTTAGGATCCTTCCCAAACGTCCGCTTCATTTTGTCCTTCAACTACTGCTAGGCAACGGCTACACTATTGTCAGTGACTCAGTCGGGCTTTCAGGTGTTTTCGCCGTTCCTTTGAAAGTGCTAATGTATCTGCGGCTTCAGACTTACACAAGATGTGCTGTGGGGATCAGCAAAAGCCAGACCTGGTACTTGTGCAGTGAGTGGAGGACGCCCATTTCCAAGTGTCACCTAGAAGAGCGTCCACGTGCTTTGCGAAGTAGGTTTGCGTTGGTTGTTGGGGTTATGGGGTTAACCTGCAGTAGATCGTGGAGCAGTAAAGCAGTTGCTTTGTCTCAATGTGCTTAAAGTGCCGCTGTGGCCGATGCTGGGACGCAGTCGTGCCTACTGTCTGAAAAGCTTTTAGGGGCCCAGCCACTAGGGGGCGTTCAAGAGACAATGCATTGCGCTCAAAACTACAACTACGACCAACGAAATATTAAGGATGTTCATCCTGAGCCTTTGGTCTTTGCACCTGCACCCGTGAGACATGTTTCCAGGTCTGAATGAGTATATCGTCGTTGTCCAATGAAAAACAAGTATCTCCACTTTTGTCCATTTTTACTTTTATGCATCATTTGAACACACCAGCTGCTGTTTACACTGAGTAAGAATCTCATGACGAATGGCCCAACAGAAATGGCCCAAAACTGTTTGGAAAGACGTCTGGTTCCATTGACTTCCATTAACGTTAAATGAGGTTTTTGGCCTCTCCTGTAAAGTTGCCTTTTTGGAGATACTTGTTTTTCTTTGGACAGCGATGATATGCTCTTAGTGATCTGAACGTAATCAGCTTTCTGCTCTCTGATTATTCAAGTGGTGGTGTAAACAGCATACTCCGATATCTTAGATCAGATTAAGGCCCAGAAATCAGAGACTTAGGCTCCACTGGGACGGGATTAGTTGTACATGAGGAGGTGGGGTAATGTAATTGTTACTGGAGTTTTAGTCCTGTCAAAATGCACCATGTCAGTCATTTATACAGACTCTTGCGTGCCGAGACGTTTACCTTTACCTGTAAAACGAGCCACCATAATAACCTTAGGCTATACTAATCCCATGTGAATCAGCATGTAGGTAAATATTCCGCCATATCCAGTTTTCCATGGTTCTGCTCAGGTAGGGAGGCACTCGAGGAGGGATTCCGTTTCATTCTGCATGGCACATAAACCTAGGATGGTTCCAGCCTGGGGCAAACTCAGGTGCTGTACAGTGTACAACATTCGAACCCCTGAGTCGAGCCAAAGGCCTCCTCAGAGGTGCGCTGCTTTGGGTACCATTAGGTAAGTCATTGGCCTAAATGGGTGTTTACAGACAGCAGTGCACAAATCGAGTAGCCACTCCCATCCCAGTCAATACCGTCCTATCTCCAGTTTCACTCACCCTCTTTTTTTGAGTGGCTACCACTTGGTTAAAAAAAAGGGAAAATGATGAGCACAGCTTTTCTGCTGAAGCTGGATATTGTTCCACCCCACATCCATGAGGATTCCCGGGATGGGAAATCCACATCCTGCCATAGGATATAACGGTGTTTTGGGCGGAACACACTCAGGCCCGGCTCATCCGATGGGGTTTAAGGGCAAGTGCCCTGGGCCGCTGGCGGGACACCGCAAGCACTTATACCAAAACCTGAACAGCTATTTTGATCTGTGTTGAGAACTTTACTAGCGGCACAGTGGGAAAACTCATTTGTCATTGTGTTGTGGCTGATGATAGTCCAGAGGCTTTCCTACACATCCTAGCACTTTAGGATCCTTCCCAAATGTTCATTCTGCATGGCATATATACCTCAGATCGTTCCAGGCTGGCTTAAACCTCAGGTGCTGTACAGTGTACGAGCCAAAGGCCTCCTCACAGTCATTTACTCTGAGATTTCTAATCCCGTGTGAACTGGACATACATTTTACAGACGTCCTGGAACAGCACTCCATTACCCCACCTCCCCATGTAAACCTAACACGGCTTAATGTTTCTAGTTTCATTTTATTTTGCGGCAATTTCCTCAGAAATAAGCCAGCAGCGTTTCCCACGGCCCCCGTAAGGTGACCACAACACTTTCGACGTGAAGCTGAAACCAACCGCATGTTCACGAACTGAGGGATCTCAATATTCCCCATCTTCCAGATCAGCATTTCTCAACCCTGGACCTGCAGTCCCACTGCCCTGAGACTTTCACAGCCCTCCACAGCTTGCCCTGCTCCCAGCACCCCTGATAAAGCATATAAGCTCATTCCCAGCCAGGTGTTCTTCAGTTAAAAGGCAAAGCCTCCAGGACCAGCATTGTGGAACACTGTTCGAGATCAGGGTCTTATCCGGGTGTGGCTGCAGGTTTTTGTTCTAACTCATCAGCAAACAAGTGACGTCAGGTGAGCTCCTGCTCGTTGGGAGAGAAAACCTGCGGCCACACCGGTCCGGATAAGACTGGGACACCCCTGTTCTGGATGATGCACGTTCATATTTTCGTATTCCCGTGACGTTTATGTGCAGTCTCATTTCGGAAAGTTTATTGGCTGGTTGGAAAGCAGAAATCCGATTACTGCCTCACTCCCGTAGATCTGGAGCTTTCCCGTTATCCGATCACCCAGGTGCATGTAAACGTCGTCACCACGATGTATGCGTGTGCAACTCTCACATGGCAGGACGTGCAGCGTCGAGACGTGAGAAGAGCAGCCACAGCGCTCACTGGCTTTTGTGCTTGGAGCCCTGAAACTGATCACAGAGCGTTAAAGCTCCAGATAAGAAGGTTATGAAGTCAGCGAGATGAATAATGATGAATAATGATTTCTAGATACTGATGTTCCAGGCACCTGTAGGAACAGGGGATAGCTAGGGTATGGGGGGCCTGAGGATGTATCTTCCTGTTGCATATGTACTGTATGGGTGGGGAGGCGGCTGCAGTGAAGTGCTGAGGCGCTGCCATACCAGACAGAATCATATTCATATCATATTCATATGGCAGTATACTTTCCCACAGGGAATAAAACCGTAAGGTCAGTGCAGTCCTAGCACGAACGTATTCCTGACAACATCAGATTTTCTGGAGTAATCAGATTACGTCCATGTAAACGCACTTCAGCTCCCCAGTAGGAAACTACTGCTGCCAGCCTTGTACCGAACCACTGTTCCAGTTTTCCTCCACTGTTTGAGATTTTGTCATTTCAGAAAACAGTTAAAGACATGAGACTAAACAGAACAGCCAGCTGGCCAACCTACCCTACTATTACTCCGAATCACTGAACCCCCACAAAACACTGGAACACCCACCGCAGAAACAAACCAACCTTCCTCCCATACACTCCAGCTAACGATCCACTGGGGAGGTTCTTTACAGCGCTCAGTAAACAACCAGCCAAAAGCCCAGAACACGGGGTTCAGTTTCAGCCCATACAGCCTTCGTTAGCGCTGCCCTGCGGAGAGAAAGTGTTGAGGAGTCGTCCATCTTCCCCATCCAACCGATAAAGACTCCTCCATTTCTATATCTTTCCTCTATTTCTGTCTATTCTACGACTATAGTGGGAGCCCACACTGCCCCTAACCATCCCCAGTCAACAGCCCTACAAATACCGATCAGACTCCTGATCTGCTTTATTGACTTGAGGTCAATAATTCCTTTCAGGGCCCGAACAATGCATTCGTGCAGGCATAGGGCTGACTGGTTCCAGCTAGGACTAGAACGTTTACCCCAAACAAGCAATCAGCAATCAGCCGGTTCATTATCATTCTGATTGTGGCAGGTCTGTGCTGCAGTACGAGGTCAATAACGCGAGTCGGGTAACGCTAACGTTACTGCTGCTACACCTGCGCCGAAATGTCAGGGCGTAGCTTCACACGACTCGTTGAGCTTGTTCACACCTTGGGCTAGCAGGGATCATATCTGGACGCCTGGCTTGGCGTGCACAGAGCATAACAGATGAAAGATGAAACAGTGACTCCAACACTATCAGCTTCACAGGGAAGACAAAAACCTCATTTCGTTTTAATGTGAGTCAGTGGAGGCAGACCTTTTTCCCCAAGCAAGTTCGGGCCCATTTCTGTTGGACCATTCATCATCAAATTTGCACACGGTGTAAACGGCAGCTGCTGTGTTCCTATGATGCGCAGAAGTCAAAATCGACCAAAAATGGAAGTTTTTCATTGGACAGCGACTCCATCCTCCATCTTTCAGGTCCTTGTTTATAATCTCACCCAGCAGTCAGCACCCACAATCCCATCCAAGTCATGGTATACAGGGGTTGGACAGTGAAACTGAAACACCTGTCATTTTAGTGTGGGAGGTCTCATGGCTAAATTGGACCAGCCTGGTGGCCAATCTTCATTAACTGCACATTGCACCAGTAAGAGCAGAGTGTGAAGGTTCAGTTAGCAGGTAAGAGCACAGTTCTGCTCAAAATACTGCAATGCACACAGCATTATGGGCGACATACCAGAGTTCAAAAGAGGACAGACTGTTGGTGCACGTCTTGCTGGCGCATCTGTGACCAAGACAGCAAGTCTTTGTGATGTATCAAGAGCCACGGTATCCAGGGTAATGTCAGCATACCACCAAGAAGGACGAACCTCCACCAGCATCACGTAGTGACCTGGCCACTATCCTGCAAGAGGAATGGCCTAAACTCCCTCTGACCACTGTGCAGGACGCAGTATATGTCATTCCCAAGACCAACTGACGCTGTATTGGCCGCAGACGGAGGCCCTACACCATACTAATAAATGATTGTGGTCTAAAACCAGGTGTTTCAGTTTCATTGTCCGACCCCTGTAGAAGCCAGATTTGTATTGCATATGGTCAACGTCCATCTCCAAATGTTGCGTCCTGATTGGGCCACCATAATGCATGTTAGTGTAAACAGGGCGAGTGTGCTCAACAGCCAGTGGCCTCCTACTTCTGACGTAGATTCATGTTATTTATTTAAATGGACTTATTTAAAAAAGTAAAGGCCAGCTTGGGCCATTAAAGAACAAGCAGTCTTATTTACAGTACGTTGCGACCTTGGCTAATAGAAGGTACCGGAAACATGGTCGTGTGGTCGCATGCATTTATTAACCCGTGCCTCAGCAGGGTTTCCACCGAAGCGGTTTGTGAAGGATACGCGCTGTGTGTGAAACGTTCGTCAGCATAGACGATCATGATTAGGGGCTGCGTTGAAACAAGCGAGAGGAACAGATTGCACCCGACCCAGTCGGCCTGTGAGGAGGTAGTGGGCTGGTGCGGGTGTGCTGCTGAAGGCTTTGTTATTTAGATGTTTATATGAGTGAAGTGTAAAGATGGAGTTCGATAGTCGCCCACTTTGATTGGTAAAGGTCATGAGCTAACCAGTAACATAAGCTCACCAATTTGGCCTGGACTGGACAAGTGTCTGGAAGTAGGCCACATCAGTGTTTAGATTGGGCAGTTGGTCCAGATTTGGTGGATGCCTTCCCTGGCACAACTCCGAGGAGAATTCCCTGTAGGCTGGGATTGTAGCCACTGCTGGTAGACCCGTATGACCGTACGCTTCCATACACCTGCAGATTCAGCTACTTCCTTCACACTATGGTCTTTGGCCACGCCCACATGCTCAGTCACTCCTTCTAGCCAATCATTAACATCTGCTCTGGAGCCGTTTACCACACATGGAACGAGACATTCCCTGCACTGCTATCTGGCAACTTTTTTTTTTTTTTTTTACGTTCATCATCAAAGGAATAGCTGCACCCAGAAGGAATCGACCCAACGAAATGAAACTTGGTGGGGAGGTTTGGCATTGTTAGATATGCCTGTGATTCATGTTTCACACTTGGCTGATGTAAGCAAGGACGGGCCTCTTTGCTGTACCTGACTGACCCAACAGCCTCGATTGCAGAGTCAGTGAGCAGTGATGCCTCCATGAGTCGTCCTGTTGA
>JAMWET010005909.1:17500-70000 GCA_024036415.1 Prochilodus magdalenae | reverse complement strand
CTAAGTGACTTGGACCTTGGCTTGGACTCACCCCTAAAAGTCTCGCTACTTGACTCGCCCTTATGTGACTCATTACTCAACTCAAAATGATTCTTTTTAAAAATGAGGCTCGACTTGCCCTTACATGACTCACTACTGGACTCGGACTCCCTGTTAAATGATTCACTAAATGACTCAGATTCATCATTAAATGACTCGCTACAAAACTCGATTTGACTTGTGCCTCGCACACTTATCCTTAAATGGCTCGTGGCTGGACTCAGACTCATCATGGAATGACTCCAACTCACTCTACAGTGACTCCCAACTCGCACTCCTAATGGAGACACTCCCAATGAAGACTTGAGACTCAAATGACAGTGATTAAAGTGGAGCTGTGAACTTTAATGCGGTAACTGAATAAGACCTTTGGCTTCCAACTCTACATGTGATGGACAGAATGTACCTTGAGCTCGTAACAGTTCTACTCGTTTACTAGTCATTCTAAATGTTGATTAGAGGTTTCCACTTGAACGCCCATAGGACAGCTTTAACAAAGTGACCCCTACGGTGGAGGAAGCGGATTGCTGGTGGCTGGCCAGTCTGAACAAAAGTCCAGGGCGGGGTATTGATCCCAGACCATGCTTGTCTACTGGCAGTGACACCTTCAGAGTGACAAACTAGTGTTCCCGTGTACCAAACATCCTTCCCACGTGTCTGTGTGTGGAGAATTATAGGGATTATTCGATTGTCCAGAGGGAAACACATGGGCTTAACACGTACAGTCCACTGCCTGTAATAAACAGGAGGTTTACAGAGTCTTTTCTTCAACCCTGTACAAGACAAACCCAAGGATACGATTTCAATTAGGGCCTGTGCTACTTCTGAGGAACTGCCTGTGGGAACCGACAATAGTTTTAGTAAAAGGAACATTCCGTACTGTCCATAGACCAGGATTTTAAAATATGCCCAAGCCTGAGAGAAAGTGTGTAGGCAGATCTATACCGCTTATCCTTCTCCAACCTTATCTGTCAACTGATTTCTCCAACAGTAATCTATAGTACAGAGATCGTTTCTGCTTCCTTAAGGCGGAATGTCATTGATCTATTGTGGTAAAGTTGCGTAATTCAATCACAGGGATGTAAACAGAGTCATTGAGAGGGATGTGGAGTGGTTCTGATTCCTTTACGGTGATGGGAATCAGGAGTCACCATGTCTATAACACAAATACAGCCATTTAATTTGCTATCTAAACCCACCAGTCAACCCGAGACCTTACAGTAGACTTGACTTACGAACAGGAACGACGATATGGAGTGAGCCGGGGAGTCAGCTGTATGAGTCAGATTAGTAAAGTACTGTTTATGCCAATGGTGGTGCCTTACGACGCTCCAACATGGTGAGGTTTTAGGATTATTCATTCAAAAATGGTATCGGATCCTTATCGGGTATCAACATATGTATCTGTGCTGGTATTGGAACTGGAAAAGCTGGATCGGTGCATCCCTAGTTTAGGGTGAAGGAGACGATTCTAACAACAACACTAAATGACCTGCCAGCCATAGAAGAAAGCCTCGCCCTAGGAACAGCCAGGAGACCAGAGTCAGAAGACCTTAGCTTACGTGATGGGACGTAAGAGTGAAGGAGGGCTGACAGATAGGTGGGTGCTAGTCCGTGTAGGGCTTTAAAGGTCAGGAGAAGGATCTTATAGTGGATGCGCTCTGTAACTGGTAGCCAGTGTAGCTGAAGAAGGATGGGGGTGATGTGTGCGGACTTCTTGGTGCGGACTAAGACTCTGGCTGCGGAGTTTTGAATATACTGTAGAGGGCGAAGGGTTCTGGAGGGTAGACCATGGACCTAAACAAAGGCAGTACCAAAAACAGTAGCCGGTTGTAGATGTGGGAAACCGAGAAAGACAAGTTGAGTCGAGTCAGGTTGAGCAAGTACCATGCGATACCGTGTCACTGAGGGACAAATGAGACAGGAACTACATAACACAAAAGCAGTCCACAAAGCAAACAGGACCGACGATAGAGGAAATCAGGAATGTGGCCTAATGGCTAAAATCCTTAATACTTCTATGGAGGTGGATGGCAATAATAGGACACAATTCCTGAACAATTAAAAAAAATGTCATTTGCCATCTTACTGGATTTAATATTCGGAATATTGGAACCGGAATCGATAAGCAGAATCAGAATCCAAACAATACCCAACCGTTAATAATAACCCAGTTCCCAATGAATAAGCCTCCATTAGGCCTGCAGTGACGAGCAAATGATTCACAGTGACTGGAATTCCCTTTAAATACGGTGAGAAGTAGGATTTTATTATTTCCAGTCTTTTCCGTTATTTATTGCTGTGGGAGAGCTGTTCAGAAGAACAGAGAGCATCTCCTCGATGCAGCTCCAGCCATCGTGTGCCTTTATCCCGTTCCACCAGCAGCACACCTGATTCAATTTGATGAAGAACTTGAGGGCTAATTGAATGAAGTATTGATTAGCCAGACTAGTCTGTGGCTGGCAACTGTATATACTGTCCGTCCGTGAGGAGAGCTTTGGAAATTGTGAAGCACTGATACACATGAACTGACCGTTTATATATATAATGTCCTAATTCCAACGTTATTCCAGTGATATTCCAAGCAAATGGACTAATTTCCAGTTCCAAGGCAGCCTGGGACCTCTGCACAGTACTCCATGTAGGAACAGCTGCGGGAAGCAGGCCATACATTCAAGGGTTAATGTATTGCTCGGGTCAGATGACCCCCAGCATGCGCTCCGCTGTGGAAGTGGAAGGGTGCGGATGGGAGTTTACATCCCTTCAGCATTTACACATAGTTGGCACACATTCCTGAAACCCGTCCAGGGAGGGGTCAGAAACTGTCTGTTCTGCTCAGGAAAACAAACGGCTCGTGATATGGGTTTTGTTTGTAGGGTCAAGGCCTGACATCTAATTAACAGAGCAGCGCTGGCCAAAAGACAGAGAGCACCCTTTAAGTTCAAGTGGAACCTGATAAACGAAGTTCTTCAGTAAGTGGGACACCTAACAACCATGCAAACCATCAGTCAAGCTCTCAGAACAGACGGAGTCCAGACTTCGGACAGGAGGTGCTAAACCAACTTCTAAGACTGAGCTTTGGAGGTGTGTCTGCAGGTTTCTTAGGGAACCTGGAAGTGAGTCTTCTGAAGAGAATGGATGGTGTGATGAGAGGAAAGAATGGACTGGAAGCTGATAAATAAGTTGACATGTGGTTTCTGTGTTGTCTTATCTGCTCTATGTTGCATTATGTTTTCTGAGATGTCCAAGCTGGACTTGGTGGAAGTTTGTTGGAACACGTCACATGCACAAGCCCTGGCAAAAAAATCTGGTTAGGTCTTATTTACAAAATCAACACTCCACTGATCCGCAGGGATGCGCCGAGTGTTCGGCAGCTGAAATGATTCGGCTGAAACAGCAAAAGAAAACACTTAATAAGCGGAAAGACTTTTTAATGACACCACTGCCCTTTTCTAGTGGTGTAGATGGGAATCAGAGTGGGACTTCTACTCATTAGCTCCAGAGCTAGCACCATCTGCGCTAGGCTAATACCCACTGTGACGCCTTACTTCTCCACTGCGAGTCATGTCAACGCTTCCTAGCTCTTTACATCTGCACTCCTGCACACTCTCAGACACTTTACTGTGTATACTGTATATCTGAACTCCTGGACACTCTCAAGCACTTTACTGTATATACTGTATATCTGAACTCCTGGACACTCTCAAGCACTTTACTGTATATACTGTATATCTGAACTCCTGGACACTCTGGACACTTAAATACCAGTATATGCACATGTTTATTATGCTAATTCAGTCATTTATCTGCGGATAACTGCACCGCTTGCACAATCATGCACATTTATTTATTACTGCACTGTTTTTTCCTACAGTCTACAGGTATATCTATATTTTCTTGTATATGTTTCTTGCTTCCTTGTGAAGTGAGAAATTTATCTATAGTGACCTGTACTATGTATAGTTTATAGTTAACAGTTAATAATACTGCTGCCGGTACCGACCCATTTAGGTTCTTCATACTGCACAACCCTGTTTTTTATTTTTTCTAATTTGTATCTGTATCTGTGTTGTTTGTTTTTGTGAAACCGCTACTGGCTGCTAAATTTCCTTCGGGATCAATAAAGTATCTATCTATCTATCTATCTATCTATCTATCTCCATCTCTATCTATGAATCTATCTATTTATCTATCTATCTCTCTCTCTCTCTCTCTCCATCTCTATCTATCTATCTATCTATCTATCTATCTATCTATCTATCTATCTATCTATCTATCTATCTATCTATCTATCTTATTCAGTATCAAGCATCAGCGGGGGTTTGGAAAATGTTTCGTATAATTTGAGGTTTAGTACATGAAGAACAGAACACCAAGACACAAGCACACATACACTTAGCCTATATAATTTAAGCAATGGTAATAAAATGTGGCGAAAGTAATGAAAGACATCGTGTTTGGTATTCAGATGTTTCATTTTGTTCGTTTTTGGCTCCGACCACACATTTCATTTCGGTGCATCCCTAATAATTATGTCTGTAAAACATATCGATACACCTGAGTATCACAATATCATGTTTGGTGATACTGTATCGATTCCCGAACACACTGCGTTGGTCAGTGTAAAGATTGGTGGATCTTTTAGTGTTGTGTTTAACCCCACCTACCCACCCCCCCACCACTACACTGCAGTGCTGTAGACCGATAGTGTTAAACTGCACCACTAACGACAGCATTAGCAAACCAATGGTGTGTTTTTATACTATGACAGTTTTCTCAAATTAGGTTTCAACGTTTCAATACATCACCTTATACTGTACCGCAGTTATTAATTATTTACATCACCAGGTGCTTGCCCATAGAGAGCCCTATAGGGCCCGAAACACAACCTGCATTACAGAATGTTCTTCTGGACATTGGTCTCCAAATACAACTCACATAGCGCAGCTGTAAATATATGATTACTGCTTGTACTAAATGGCGGTTTTTACACCGAACATATGTATATGATGTATATGTGTATGTCCCCAGGGTATACATACACACAGTGACATGCCCAAAGTCACAGGATGACTAGGAGTCATTGATTAGGTGTTACCTCCTCAGGGGGCGGCTTGGGAACGGTCACACCTGCATATGTGAAGGGTGAGGTTAAACACTGGCCAGCATGCTCATGGTAGGATGATGTGAATGATCAGATTTCAAGCGAGACGGGATAATGGGTGCTAGACAGCCGGGCCATTCCATTTCCGAAGTTGTCTAGCCATTTAACATTCCTTGACCCACAGCCTCATGTGCGAATCGGGAATACGTCATAGTAAGCATTACAAACCACAGCGGACAGAAAACCCACCGGACACGGCGCCTCACCTGGGCTTGTGAGGTTGCTAATTAGACCCTGGAGAACTGGGAACATGTGGATGCACTAATTGTTCCGGCTGATGGTGGAATTAGTATGTGGTGCAGACCCCATGAAGCCGTGGACTCCCGGTTGTCAACAAGGCTCTGTGTAGGCTGGTGGTGGTTCCATCGTGGTGTGGGGTGTGCTCTCATGTCATGGGTTGGGGCAACTGGTCCACCTAAACATGTCATTGACTGGTGCCCTCTGCGCATCACTGCTTGGTGACCATTTGCAGCCCTTCGTGGACTTCAGGTTCCATCCCCACAATGATGGAAACTCCATCAAGCTCTAGTTGTCCAGGACTGGATAGATAAATGATGTGGCCTGCACATTTGCTTGACAATCGAGCCCAATCAAGCATTTATGGGATGTGGTGGAGAGATCCATTCGCAGCCAAGGTCTTGTATCTACAAATACCATGGAGCTGGGGGTGGCTTGGCTATCCAGGTGGCATGGCTCAACATCCCTCCAGATGTCTTCCGTCCAGTTGTGGATACGAATGCCACGTGAAACGGCTGCACGTCGCTTTCGGGCTAGAGGGGGTCTTACACAATACCAGTTCCTGTCCCGTGACTTTGAGCATGTCGGTTGGTATATGTATATATGCAAAACAGGAATTTTGTAGATCCGAATCCAGATCCTAAACATAATCCCAATCTTGTAGAAGACAGTCCATGAGTTTTCAGTTTTAGAGACGGATAAAAAAGGAACACCCTATACGCATACATGAACACCCCTCCCCCGCACACAGACTTCCAGGGATATAGAACACATGTGCTGAGGAAATGCCATAAGGCTCCATATGACATGAGTGGGTCAGCATGGACTGGCAAACACCACACACACACCCACACCCAGTACCCACTCCTCCAGACAGTGTGAGTGTGTGAGCACTGATTATAGTGGAACAGACTGTAAAATCAGGATTGACCTGCTGAAGTCCGAACACACTGCGCAATCCCTCACATTCCACAAGCAGATCTATAGGGAATTCTCTCTCTCTCCCATCTCTCTTTTTCCCTCCCTCTCTCTTTTGCTACCTCTGGCTCCCTTTGGCACGTCCCCACAGCTCCACAGCTCTGAGCTCTGGTCCCTCTGAGGCTTGAGTGCATTTCTGCATTTCTCTCTCAAAGTAATATATCAGCTGAGTGAAAGAGGAGAGGAGCAGAGAAGGGACCAGCGGAGAGATAAACATGAGGAAAATATAAGAGGGAAAAATGAGGAGAGAAAAACAAGGCGGAAAAGAAGAAAGGAGAGGAGAAGCTGGGGAGAACAGGATAAAGGAGAATAAAATGGAGAAGAAGAGGGAAAGAGAAAAGACGGGAGGGACGGAGAAGAGAAGAAGGCGAAGGGAAAGCAGGGCGTAGAGGAGAATAGAGTAGAGAAGTCCAGAACTGAGTAGAAAAATGAGAAAGAGAGTAGATTGGAGTAGATGGAGTGGAAAGATGAATAAAGGAGAGGGGAATGGAGAAGAGGGCAGAGAAAAACAGAGGAGTGAGGAGAAGAAGGGGGCAACAGAGAAGTGTGGGGCAAGTTATAGAGAACCAAAATACAGGAGAGTCCGTGGGAGGAGTGGAAAAGTGTAGATGAGAGGTGATAAGAAAAGAAAGGGGGATAGGATAGGATTGGGTAGGGTCGAGTTGGATAGGACAGAATTGAATTGGATTGGATTTAATAGGGTAGGGTTGTATAGGATTGGATTGGATCGGGTAGGGTTGGATAGGATAAAATAGGATAGGATATGATTGCATAGGATAGGACTGGATTTAATAGGGTAGGGTAGTAAAGGATAGGATAGGATTGGATTGGATAGGGTAGGGTTGTATAGGATTGGATTGGATTGGATTGGATAGGGTAGGGTTGTAAAGGATAGGACTGGATTGGATAGGGTAGGGTTGTAAAGGATAGGACTGGATTTGATAGGGTAGGGTTGTATAGGATAGGATAGGACTGGATTTGATATGGTAGGGTAGTAAAGGATAGGATAGGATTGGATTGGATAGGGTAGGGTTGTATAGGATAGGATTGGATAGGGTAGGGTTGTATAGGATAGGATTGGATTGGATTGGATATGGTAGGGTTGTATAGGATAGGATAGGACTGGATTTGATATGGTAGGGTGGTATAGGATAGGATTGGATAGGGTAGGGTTGTAAAGGATAGGACTGGATTGGATATGGTAGGGTTGTATAGGATAGGATAGGACTGGATTTGATATGGTAGGGTGGTATAGGATGGGATTGGATAGGGTAGGGTTGTAAAGGATAGGATTGGATTGGATAGGGTAGGGTTGTATAGGATAGGACTGGATTGGATAGGGTAGGGTTGTATAGGATAGGACTGGATTGGATAGGGTAGGGTTGTATAGGATAGGATAGGACTGGATTTGATATGGTAGGGTCATATAGGATAGGATTGGATTGGATAGGGTAGGGTCGTATAGGGTAGGGTTGTATAGGATAGGATAGGATTGGATAGGGTAGGGTTGTACAAGATAGGATAGGACTGGATTTGATAGGGTAAGGTTGTATAGGATAGGATTGGATTGGATTGGGTAGGGTTGTACAGGATAGGATAGGACTGGATTTGATATGGTAGGGTTGTATAGGATAGGATTGGATTGGATAGGGTAGGGTTGTATAGGATAGGATTGGATAGGGTAGGGTTGTATAGGATAGGATTGGATTGGATTGGATATGGTAGGGTTGTATAGGATAGGATAGGACTGGATTTGATATGGTAGGGTGGTATAGGATAGGATTGGATAGGGTAGGGTTGTAAAGGATAGGACTGGATTGGATATGGTAGGGTTGTATAGGATAGGATAGGACTGGATTTGATATGGTAGGGTGGTATAGGATGGGATTGGATAGGGTAGGGTTGTATAGGATTGGATTGGATTGGATAGGGTAGGGTTGTAAAGGATAGGATTGGATTGGATAGGGTAGGGTTGTATAGGATAGGATAGGACTGGATTTGATATGGTAGGGTCGTATAGGATAGGATTGGATTGGATTGGATTGGGTAGGGTTGTACAGGATAGGATAGAACTGGATTTGATATGGTAGGGTTGTATAGGATAGGATTGGATTGGATAAGGTAGGGTTGTATAGGATAGGACTGGATTGGATAGGGTAGGGTTGTATAGGATAGGATAGGACTGGATTTGATATGGTAGGGTCATATAGGATAGGATTGGATTGGATAGGGTAGGGTCGTATAGGGTAGGGTTGTATAGGATAGGATAGGATTGGATAGGGTAGGGTTGTACAAGATAGGATAGGACTGGATTTGATAGGGTAAGGTTGTATAGGATAGGATTGGATTGGATTGGGTAGGGTTGTACAGGATAGGATAGGACTGGATTTGATATGGTAGGGTTGTATAGGATAGGATTGGATAGAGTAGGATTGGATTGCATTGGATACGATAGGGTTGTTTGGGATTGGGTAGTGTAGGGTAGCGTAGGATAGGATTGCATAGCATAGCACAGGCGAGTAGCGGTGAGGGGAGGAGAGGAGAGAAAAGAAAGAGAGAGAATTAGGCAGATGTAATGGGTGTGCTGGGTAGGAGAAGCAGGAGGTGGTGAAGGACTGATATGTTTTTGGGATAAGGAGTGCGAGCACACAGCCGGTGGTTTACTTTCCCTTAAAGAGTCAGCTTGCTCTCGCTCAGCTCGCTCTCTCCTATACACACCAGGTTTCAGTTAGGGGTCTGTGCTGGGCCTCGTTTGCTCAGAGGCTCCCGAAAAGTCGGGGTCCCCTGGCAGCGCCCCCCATATCCGCCCCCAAGTGTTTCTTTAACTTGGCTTTACGCTGCACGGAGAAATCAAAACAAGCTGTATGAAACGTGTGGCCTGAAAAGGAAAGCCTGGAATTCCTGGCGTGTTCCACAACACACTACAACACCAGCAAAGAACCTGAACCCTATGGAACACATGCGGTGTTCTAGAACAACCAGTACGAGCTTCCCTACCTCCAGAATGCTCCAGAATGGAAATGGTTTCCTAAGTTCTGAGGCACTCTGAAATCCTCTATACATTGGCCAACCCTTCAGGGCACATGCATTTTATAGAACTTAGGAAGTGATCTAGAACAGCCAATGAGCAGCATACCTATAATCTAGAATGTCTTGTCTCTAGAATGTTCTGCAATAACCAAAACAAACCAAACATCATACCTCACTCTGCTCAATGTCTAGAGCACTCTCTAAACACGCGTATGCCTTGTGGGAAAAACGGAACATTCTAGAATCAGTCCTCAGGACCACATATGTAATCTAGAACTGGCATCTTTTCTGGAATGCTCTAGAACCCCCAGTGTTTGTGATTCAAAGCGCTCTACCCATAGCTCTAGAACTCTCTGCAAAACCATTCAGTCCAACAGAGAACCTGAACTAGCTGGATGTCCCTGTTCTAGAACACACCTGCCTGTAATCTAGCAGTGGTCTCGAATCCTGTGGTTCCAACATGTATCCAAATAGCTGGCCCACCCCTTACTTAACTGTAGTACAACATCCAGCCAATCAGGAACCAGGGAAGAGGCTAATTAGCTAGAGAGGCGTGGCAAACTCTGCTTAGAACTAGGCTCTGTTAAGCTCTACGAGTCTCTGTCCCAGATTTCCAGAATACTCCAGAATGCTCAGAGAACATGCTCAACAACAAACAGCATGCCTATAATCTAGAACAGCGGTAAACCTCCTGGACCTCAGGGTCCTTTCAGACGCTTAGTGTTTTTGCTCCAGCACAAAGGCAGGAAGGAAAAATGGGTACCGCTTGGGGGTTCCACCTGAGGACCAGGTTGGGAAACACTAATCTAGTACATCCAAATGCCGTACAGCACACGCTGGCAGGTGAATCCAGAAAAGCTGTAAATCTTATTTTAGTAGTGGAACAGCCCGGGCTTTTAAAGCCACACGGGGAGGAGGAACATGTCCGTCCTGATGTGGAGTTAATTCAGTGCATTAATTTCTCTGTTCGGCTCTGGCTGTGGTCCTGGGTGGATAAGTGCCAGCACTCGTCTCTGCAGCGAGCAGCGTTGCCCGAGTTTACTCTATCGCCTCTGGCCAATTTTGCACCTGTCGATGAGAATTAAACTCCCAATTTCTCTGTTTTTTTTCGGAGCCGTGTTAGGAAACTGTTCCGTTGAAGTGATTTGGCAATTCCGTACCGGAGGTTTTAAAGCGTGAAGGTTACGTTTAAAGAGGCCTGTAATCACGGAAAAGCCCATTCTCCTCGCTAGGGCCTGATGAGCTATGAGAACATTCTTAAAGTTCCAAAGCGTGCCGTTAGCTCCCCAGTCCACGCTTGGAAGCTACGCATAAGGACAGAGCCTGTTTTGGATTCTTCACGGTTGTGATGTTACAAGCAGTATGCTGTGTTCAAGACTCTCCCCTTAGTCTGGTGTCATTGAGGCAACATGCCAGACGTCTCGGTATGGAGCTGTAGAGGTTCCTAATGGTGTCCTGTGATAATCCATCCCATGCAGTTTGAACATCCTCACACAGTTCCTGCAGATGGTGCGGTAGGGGTGGAGGTGGAGTGACACCAGGTCGTTCATCTTGGTGCTGACCACGGTGCCTCCACACACGGATTCGTTGGGCGTCTCCACCAAGACTAAAGCGGGACTCGTCACTGAAGATGACCCGCTGCCATTCTGAGTCACTCCATGACAGTCTGGTACGACACCACTGCAGTCTTTGGTGACGGTGACGTGGTGTTAAGGACAGTCGTGGTAATGGTCTGTGTGCATGTACGGCTGCGTGGTGCAGCCGTCTGCCAATGGTGCTGGCACTTGCCGGATGACTCATGGAGGACACCACTGCTCACTGAATGTCCGCCATTGAGGCTGTTGGGTCACTCAGGTACAGAGACAAGGCCCATCCTTACTTACCTCACATGCACAGCCAAGCCTGAAACTTGAATCACTGGCATGTCTCATGATGTCAAACCTCCCCACCAAGTTTCATTCCTGTGGGTGCAGCTATTCCTTTGATAATGAGCATACAGAGATGGGCATTATGGCAAAAATATGATATCGTGATACAGCCAGAGTGGAATGTGGTATATTAGGAAATCTCATCAGCTGGAACTGTTTGGTGTTAGCCCGTAGAGTCTTTAAGCTAACCATAAACATACATTAGTTGGGTGTGTCCAAACTTTTGACTGCTCGTGTTTATGTTTGCCTTACAGTAACAAAAACAACCGGTTCAGTTTTCTCAGAGATGAAGAGATGTTGGAAACCGGTCTGATAAATATCTAACTAGGCCTAATAAGGGACGGGCTTTATCTCTGTACCTGACTGACCCAACAGACACGATGGTGGACAGTCAGCGAGCAGCGATGTCCTCCATAAGTCCTCCTGTGGTGCCGGTCACGGAGTGCCTCAGAATGGCAGCGGGTCATCTTCAGTGACGAGTCCTGCTTTTGTCCATGTGTGGAGACACCGTGGTCAGCCCCAGGATAAACAGCTTGTGGTCACGCCCCACACGTCCAGAAGGCCTGGTGTCCCTCCACCTCCACTTCTACCGCACCATCTATAGGAACTGTGTGAGGATATTTAGGCTGTATGGGATGGATTACCACAGGACACCATTAGGAACCTCTACAGCTCCATACCGAGACGTCTGGCATGTTGGGTTAGCAAACATGGCGGCCCGATGCCATATTGAGAGACAGACTTCTGTATGTGTAGCTCAATAAATATTGATCATATCTAAATATATCATCCTGGTAACCTTAATCTTCCTTCCCAACACCACTGCAGTCCCACACCTCCTTCTGGGTGCAGCTGTTCTTTAGATGATGAGTTACTGCCATAACTAAAATCCACCAAACGTCATTGGAGCGGGGTTGCACAACCCTTTGCCCATAACCGTATAGGCTCTTTGGAGTTAGGAGGTAAAGTGCTTTAAGGTCAGCTTCAGCAGAAAGGTTTTAAAGTGCCTCTGCTTTCCCTGGAGTTTGTAATGAGCGCTGGTGATACCCTGCGTGCCGAGCCAGCATGGAGCCACTCTAACGGTCAGGAAATTTATGCTAGAGTGCCCAACATGTCAAACCCAACTGTGCGAGTTAGCCTGACCTTTACCGTGTAGGACTGCATAACACACAACACGAGGACTCTAAATAAGGGCATGTTACCAGTTTATGAGGGCACACAAAGGAAACACGCCCTGAGGGAGGACCGTGGTGACACTGTCTACATCACACGAAAGAACAGACCCAGTCCTAAAATGGGCCCAGATGGAGAAAAACAGCACAGGGTGATAACACTAGGGGCAGAAGTCAGAAACCGCCCCTCGTTCACCCCACCGTCAGTCAGAATGATGAAGCACCTGCTGTTACTATTTACACGTCATTCAGTTTTCATAACCTACTGTTAAATACACCACTGCTGTCTGAGGAAATACATGTATCTCCGTTTTGATCGGTTTGCACACATCATCTGAACACAGCAGCTGCTGTTTACACTATATGGACCAATATGGCCCAAAGGGGCTTGGTTAAAAGTCCGGTTCCATTGACTTCCATTCAAGTTACACAAGGTTTTTGGCCTCTCACCATTTTGGAGATACTTGTTTCTCTCTTTACATATACAGGGGTTGGACAATGAAACTGAAACACCTGGTTTTAGACCACAGTCATTTATTAGTATGGTGTAGGGCCTCCAATACAGCGTCAGTTGGTCTTGGGAATGACATATACTGCGTCCTGCACAGTGGTCAGAGGGAGTTTAAGCCATTCTTCTTGCAGGATAGTGGCCAGGTCACTACGTGATGCTGGTGGAGGTTCGTCCTTCTTGGTGGTATGCTGACATTACCCTGGATACCGTGGCTCTTGATACATCACAAAGACTTACTGTCTTGGTCACAGATGCGCCAGCAAGACGTGCACCAACAGTTTGTCCTCTTTTGAACTCTGGTATGTCACCCATAATGCTGTGTGCATTGCAGTATTTTGAGCAGGACTGTGCTCTTACCTGCTAACTGAACCTTCACACTCTGCTCTTACTGGTGCAATGTGCAGTTAATGAAGATTGGCCACCAGGCTGGTCCAATTTAGCCATGAGACCTCCCACACTAAAATGGCAGGTGTTTCAGTTTCACTGTCCAACCCCTGTACACTGTAAGCTGTTTTAGATGCTCACCTGAACACTGAGCTGATCTCTACCTGCACTGCACACTTTATATACCCACCTACTGTTTACAACCACATCCTTCACTTACCTGCACACCTGGCTACGTCAACACACTGTACGTCCTATATGTGCCCTTACACTAAGCTGTACTCCACCTTCCAATGTATGCTAACTGCTGTTTGGACCTCATTCTGACGCTCAGCTGCACATTTTGCATGTGTCTTACTGTTCATGTCCTGCTATTCATCCAGTCTTTAATCGCGGCACTGGAGAAGCAGCCTGACTGTGTTTCGTTATACCCTACGAGCTTTTCCCTGCCAAAGTCTCCAGGGGGCTTCTTTCTTTTCTCTCCTTAATGAAGTAGTTTTACTGAATTTCTGTAAAGCTGCTTTGAGACAACATCAGTTATAACAAGCGCGATATGAATAAATTAGATTTTGATTTATTAGTTTAATGACTATCACTACACAATCAATACCGAGTGCTTGATGGCCGTTTCCACCACATATGAAACAAATGAAATGTCGATGCACAGAGCTATAGATCATTGCCTCTCGGTTTGTGTCAGTTAGTACTGTAGGGGCATAATCTCAGACCTCCAGTTACCCTCTACTTCCATTAACTTCCCTGATGAATGAGGTTGATTTGGAGATACAAGATTTTGTTCTGACAGCAGTGATGTGTTTATACATATACACCAATTCGCCACTTTATTAGGTACACCTCCGTGTATCTACACTCACTGTCCAATCTATCAGCTCCACTGACCCTATAGGACACGCTGTAGTTCTACAGGTACAGACTGTAGTCCATCTGTTTCTCTGTGTACTCTATTACCCTGTTCTTCAATGGTCAGGACCCCCACAGGACCACCACAGAGCAGGTACTATGTGGGTGGTGGATCATTGTGCTAGTGTCTGTTGTGCTGGTGTGAGTGGATCAGACACAGCAGTGCTGCTGGAGTGTTTAGACACTGTGTCCACTCACTGTCCACTCTATTAGACACGCCTACCTTGCTGCTCCACCTTGTAGATGGACAGTCAGAGACGATAGCTCATCTGCTGCTGCACAGTGCAGGGTTGGTCATCCTCTAGTCCTTCATCAGTGCCCACAGGACGCTGACCACAGGACGCTGCCCACAGGACGCTGTTAGCTGGGTGGTTTTAATTGGTGGACGACTCTCAGTTGAGCAGTGACACTGAGGTGTCCAGCAGTCACTCTGTGTCTGATCCACTCACACCAGCACCACACACACTAACACACCACCACCACCATGTCAGTGTCACTGCAGTGCTGAGAATGATCCACCACCCACATCATACCTGCTCTGTGGTGGTCCTGTGGGGGTCCTGACCATTGAAGAACAGGGTAATAGAGTATACAGAGAAACAGATGGACTACAGTCTGTACCTGCAGAATTATAAGTGGGGTAATAAAATGGACAGTGTGTGTAGAAACAACAGGGTGGTGTACACAGTGTCCTGTATATTAACACTAGCTTAGTTATGCTAGCTGTAGCTGTGTGTTACCTGGCCGCTCTGCACGTGTCCATTAAAGTCGTTGTTTCTAGGCGGTAGGAAGGATTCATGTGTGGTTGTTTTCTCCGTTCGTGGCATGCTGGGGTCTCCATCCTCCACGCCATTGGTCTTGCGCACACACAGAACCTTCCGGAAGCTCTGCTTGAAGTTGTCGGACAGGAAGCCGTAGAGGATGGGGTTTGCACAGCTGTTGGCGTATGACAGGATGACGGCGAAGAAGTAGATGCCCACCATCAGGCTGTTCTCCGGCAGGATGACGATGAGGTTGACGATGTTGATGATGAAGAATGGCAGCCAGCAGAGAACGAACACCACCACGATCACCACCACCATGCGCGTCACCTTCCGCTCAGAGCGTCTCCGCTTGGTGAATCCCGCACGTGCGCCCGATGACTTCACCTTTAATTGATAGATCAATTAATGTCACTTAATTACATTATAGAACATTTTACACAGACACCTGTAATTCAAAGTGATCCGACAGACTAAAGACCCAGGCCTGGTGGCAGTTAGCCACGTGGTTAGCTAGCTAGTAGGAACATTTCCCAAAAAACTTAATATAATAATACACTCATAATCATAAAACAGTTGCACCCTGAAGGCTATTTGATAGCCAATGCTATTTAAAAGGCCTACTGGATGTGTCCCGCATCACAACAAACGTTCATCTTGGTGCTGACCACGGTGCCTCCACATATAGATTCTGTGTGCATGTAGTCCTGCGTGGTGCAGCCGTCTGCCAATGGTGCTGGCACTAACAGGATGACTCATGGAAGACATCACTGCTCGCTGAACATCCGCAATCAGGGCTGTTGGGTCAGTCAGGTACAGAGATAAGCTCCGTCCTCGCTTACATCACACGCACAGCCGAAAGAAATTTGGATCATTGGCATGCCTCACAATGTGAACCCTACCTACCAAGTTTCATTCCTGTGTGTTGATTTCTCCTGGGTGCAGCTGTTTGTGCAGATATTTTTTAATGAGCGTTTTCGCATTTTCAGGTTATTACGGTAACAATACACACATACAGTGTAAGTACAGGTTTTGAGACTTTAGGAAGGCTTGATTGATTCATACTGGTTCCTTAGCAACAACACTACAAACAAAAACTAAAAGCTGTGCCTTAAAGTGGCCAAAGCTAACATGCTAGCTACAAGCCAACATGCTAGCTACAAGCTAACATGCTAGCTACGATCCAGCATTACAACATGGCACATATCGATACAGTACAATGCATTTCAGTGCACAATATGCTATACTGTGCTAAGACCCCTACTAGCTAGCTGAGCGCTAGTGAGGAAGCCTAACGTTTTCTGAAAGCAATTTTTTGAGAAAAAATTAAAAACACTAATTCCGTGTATGCTAGCTCGCTAATGCTTGCTAATGTATTTGGGGGTGAAGCTATCTGGATCTGTTAACCTATTGTTAGGAAAGGGCCATTTAAACTTGCCCATACAGGGGCTTCTTCCAGCTAGGGCTTCCGGATGTGTGTTTACACGCACTCAATGATCCAATCATTTAATCAATCGGATTTTAGCAGTAATCTGATTATTGACAGGGGCATGTAAACATCAGATTAAGACCTAGAAATCTGTTTGAGAAATCTGATAATGAGAGCTGGACTTCAGCTCAGTTATCTGGTTCTATTCAGAGCACATACCATGTACACTTACTCTGATTTCTTTCATATTCTCTGCGTATGTGTGTGGAAACAGAGCGCCAAGTTTACACATGATGGCAACCAAACACTTATGTGGTGACGCTGAAACCAAATACATGGTTGATGGAATGTGCGTTTTAAATATCTGTCATCCTCTAGATGACGTATGTTCATATTTTCTTAGTCTGTGAGTTTACTGGACAGTTGCAAATCTGATTTATGTAGACTGGGAGTTATCTGATTACTCAAGTGGAAGTAAACGCGCTGATCAGATTACTGACAAAATCTAATGTTCTTCAGTTATCGAGTTATTAAGTGCATGCAAATGCGCTCATTGTCTGACTGAGGGCCTACTGGAAAAGTCTACAAGTAGAACAGCGAACAAAGACAGACCAGAGACTAAAAAGGGTTCACCTTGACGATGATGAGCAGGTAGCACATGCATATGACCAGCAGTGGGCCAAAGAAGCCGAGGATGGCCGTGTACAGGATGAAGGCCATCGACCAGACGTCCCGCGGCTCTGGCCAGCTCATGTTGCATGAGTAGAATGTGTCCTGGACGTCAGAGAAGATGACCACCGGCAGAACGACCACGAAGGAGATGGCCCATACCGCGGCACTCACCGCCTTCGCAACCCGCGGTCGGCGCCACTTGGTGGAGCGAATTGGATGCACCACGGCCAGGTAGCGGTCGATGCTCATGACGGTCAGGCAGAAGATGCTGGTGAACTGGTTCAGAGAGTCTGCCGTCATGACCACGCGGCACAGGAAGGAGCCGAACGGCCAGTAGGAGAGCACGTTCTGCGTGGTCAGGAACGGAAGGCCCAGGATGTAGAGTTCGTCAGCCACGGCCAAGTTCAGGATGTAGATGTTGGTGACTGTTTTCATCTTGGCGTAGCGCAGGACCACATAGATGGCCAGCGTGTTTCCGATGAGCCCCACGATGAAAACCGTCAGAGATATCACCGCCGTCACCATGGTGCTGCTGCCCTGGAACGGCATGCTCTGGTCCGACACGTTAGCGGACAAGTTCCCCATGAGTCCCGGCATCCTCGGCACAGCTGTCGTTCCCAGGACTCCCGTGGCGTTCAAGGTCCCCAGGAGGGGGCCCTCCCATCCGGATCTGGCCCCCGGCTCCATTCCTGATCCGGGTGGAGGAAGAGAGAGCCAGGAACAGAGGGAGCAAAAAAGATGCGGAACGGAGGAGCGATGGAGAAGCGACACGTCAGTGAGTCCTGGACGCCCACAAGCTGTTGTCAGGGTCTGGACGTCTGGGTGCTGTGAAAAGAGAGCGCGAGAGAGAGAGAGAAAGCGCAAGAGAGAGAGAGAAAATGAGAGAGAGACAAAGTGTGAGTTCAGAAAACACCCACCGCACAGATTGTACCTGCTTTCCATGCAGCGTTAGTCAGCGCTGCTGCGATTTAGTGGAGGTGGCTGCTCCGTGCATGCATCCGCAGATCTCCTGCAGACGCATCTCATCTCAGAGACCCAAAGTGATGCCCGACAGGTGGGGCGGGGTCGTAAACAACCTTGTCCCCCGGGCATAAGGTCACAATAACTTCCTGTACGTATACACAGATTAGAGGACCTGCAAAATAGTAACTTTACAGGAGAGAGAAAAAACCTTCCTCGCTTTGAATGGAAGTCAATGGAACCAGAGGTTTTCCCAACTCATTTTGGGACATTTCTTTACGTCCATTTATCATGGAATTTTAGCAGCATGGAAAAAGGGGCTGGTTCTTTCGGATTCCATGCAAAAATAAAAAGGGACAACAATTACGGTTGCAAGGTTTTGGTGTACCAGTGGCCACACACGGGCATCCAGAAGCTGCTAATCTCGGTGGAGAGCTCAAACGTAGCTAATTCCATAAAAAACGAAACACTCAAATGTTAACATTGGGTCGTTTTTGAGCAACCAAGCTTCCAGCTAGTGTGAAGCAACCACTTTCCAACAGAACTCGACCTTAAAAACAAGGATGAAGTTGGGAATATTGTTCGAACTCTGCCGTTCCACCTTAAATGGCGCAGCAGTTACATTCTGGCGCCTCGAACGGCGAAATTCGAACAAGAATCTGGCTAATAAACAAACCGACTTCACCTCCGTGTCCTGAAACCTCTTTTCCCCTTTCGCTTCTGTTCCAAAACCAGCATGAAATGGAGACAAAGTGGGTGAAAAGGTGAAGAAACAGAGCACGACTTGCCTTCTCCTCGCGCTCGCGGGCTTTTATTTCTCCTCAGAAAACAGCAGCAGCAGTCTCGAGAGGGGAGCAAGAATCTACAGCCTGCCTTAGCGCACACAGCAGCGCTTCAACTCCGAGCCAGTGACAGCACATCGCTATGTAGGAAGAGACTAGGAACACCGACCGAAATTCCAGCCCGAATATTCCAGCCTGTCATCCACTCGCGCGCGCGCTGTAGACTGAGGACTCCTGGAGCTCCTGGAGCTAATTGTTATCAGAGGGCGTTTAGCGAGGCAGACCTGTAGAGCTGCATTCTCAGAATCAGGTTTCTGTCAGGATCTCGGCTCTATAAACTTCGCCAGGGCTGGATTCGTGTCTGCAGTGCTGGAAGTCCAAATGAATGAACACCTACTGAGTTTAGTTCCAGCTGAGCATAAAATAAAATCAACGCTGTGAAATGATGGCAAGTAACACAGCTGAGTAAATATTATTACTACTGCGCAAACAATGCAAAACGCCTACAGTGCTGAATCTGCGTGTGCAGTGTTGGATTACAAAGCACTGACAGTTGTGAATTAGCATCCGCCGTGTTGGATTCCAAAACACGGATAGTGCTGAATTAGCGTGTGCAGTGTTGGATTACAAAACATGGACAGTGCTGAATTAGCGTGTGCAGTGTTGGATTACAAAACATGGACAGTGCTGAATTAGCGTGTGCAGTGTTGGATTACAAAGCACTGACAGTTGTGAATTAGCATACGCAGTGTTGGATTACAAAGCACTGACAGTGCAGAATTAGCATCCGCAGTGTTAGATTACAAAACACTGACAGTGCAGAATTAGCATCCACAGTGTTGGATTACAAAGCACTGACAGTTGTGGATTAGCATCCGCAGTGTTGGATTACAAAACACCTACAGTGGTGAATTAGCGTATGCAGTGTTGCATTACAAAATACTGACAGTCCTGAATTAGCGTGTGCAGTGTTGGATTACAAAGCACTGACAGTTGTAAATTAGCATCCACAGTGTTGGATTACAAAACACTGACAGTGCTAAATTAGCGTGTGCAGTGTTGGATTACAAAGCACTGACAGTTGTGAATTAGCATCCGCAGTGTTAGATTACAAAGCACTGACAGTTGTGAATTAGCATACTCAATGTTGGTTTACAAAGCACTGACAGTTGTGAATTAGCATCCACAGTGTTGGATTACAAAACACTGACAGTGCGGAGTTACCATGTGCAGTGTTGGATTACAAAGCACTGACAGTTGTGAATTAGCATCCACAGTGTTGGATTACAAAACACTGACAGTGTTGAATTAGCATCCGCAGTGTTGGATTACAAAAGACCTACAGTGGTAAAGTAGTGTTTACAGTGTTGGTTTGGAATCTGCAGTGATATTAAAACAGATTGGATTAGCATCTACAGTGGTGGATTAGCATCTGTAGTGTTGGATTAGCAACTACAGTGTTGGATTAGCATCTACAGTATTGGATTAACATTTGCAGTGTTTGTTTACTGTCTGCAGGGTTTGATTACTACCTGCAGCACTGGATTGACATCTACAGTGTTGAATCGGAATCTGCAGTGTTGGATTAATATTAGCAATGTTTGATTACTATCTGCAGTACTGGATTAGCATCTACAATGTTGGATTAGCATATGTAGTGTTGGAGTGGTTAATACCTCTACCCACCAGGAAGCTACCACCCCATGTAGGAGACGGGGGTTCAAATCCAGTGTTGGATTAGTATCTACAACTAAAACAGCTGTGAGGTGTTACAGATGAAGGATTAAAATCGCACATTCTGACTTTCATGTACTGTACACTGTTAGTGTACACCATGACAACAAACCTCTCGCCAGTCCAGTCAGCGTTAGACTAGACCTCAGCTTTGTTTAGCTTTGTAATACACTGACGTGAGACGTCTCTGTTTTTACTGGTGCTGAATCGCTGAGAAAAGGGAGAGATGCAGAGAAAGAGAGAGAAATAAAGAATAGCAGAGAACAGAGAGAAAGAGGGAGTAAGAGAGAGAGACAGAGAGAGAGAGAAATAAAGAATAGCAGAGAGAACAGAAAGAAAGAGGGAGTAAGAGTGAGAGAGAGAGATAAAAAAATAGGAGAGAGAACAGAGAGAAGGAGGAAGTGAGAGAGAGAGAGAGAGAGAGAGAGAGAGAGAGAGAGAAATAAAGAATAGGAGAGAGAAAGAGGGGGTAAAATAGATAGAGAGAGAGAGAGAGAGACAGAGTGAGAGAGAGATAAAGAATAGGAGAGAGAACAGAGAGAAAGAGGAAGTGAGAGAGGGAGAGAGAGAGAGAAATAAAGAATAGGAGAGAAAAAGAGGGAAAGAGCCCAGAGATAACAGTTGTGTATGAAAAAAGGAGAATGAAAGGGATAGAGAGAAAGAGACAGAAAGACTGTTAGAGAGAGAACAGTAAGAGAGAGGGACAGAGAAAGAAGGTAAGAGAGGGATAGGTAGAAAGAGTAAGGAAGAGGGATAAAGAGAGAGAAAGACAGTCAGAGAGAACAGTAGAAGAGAGGGATGGAGAGAGAGAGTATGAGAGAGGGATAGAGATAGAGGGGGAGAGAAAGAGAGGGATAGAGCAAAAGACACGCACGCAGAGGGAGAGAGAGAGACACAGAGAGAGGTAGAGAGAGAGACAGAGAGAGAGAGAGAGAGACAAAGAGAGAGGAGGGGAGAGAGAGAGAGAAAGAGAGGAGGAGAGAGAGAGGGAGAGAGAGAGAGAGAGAGAGAGAGGGATACCTGCAGCGAGTTGGTGTCTCGTGCTGACGCGTGTTGTTAGATTCCTGCACAGCTTCATTCACACACGTGCTGTAATCCAGATCAGCGCTCAGCAGCGACCCGCACACTCCTCTTCAGCACCCGCACACTCCTCTTCAGCACCCGCACACTGCTCTTCAGCACCCGCTGGATTAGTTACTCAGACCCACTACAGGACATTCCTGCTCCCGCACCCGCTGAACAGTCTGTGAGCTCGCCTGTAGGTGTACGGAGAGTGTGTGTGTGTGTGTGTGTGTGTGTGTGTGTGTGTGTGTGTGTGTGTGTGTGTGTGTGTGTGTGTGTTCTTGTCCTGCTATCCTTGTGAGGACTTTACAGTAATAGGACAACATGATATTGTTCCACACCTGAGGTCATTTGGCCGGTTCTCATTGTGTCCACTTATCAAGACACTCGTGCCTGTACATGTTGTTACCACATACACTCACCAGCCAGTTAACAGGGTTTACCTACACTCACTATCCATTCTATCACTGACCCTATAGGACACTCTGTAGTTCTACAGGTACAGACTGTAGTCCATCTGTTTCTCTGTATACTCTATTACCCTGTTCTTCAATGGTCAGGACCCCCACAGGACCACCACAGAGCAGGTATGATGTGGGTGGTGGATCATTCTCAGCACTGCAGTGACACTGAAGTGGTGGTGGTGTGGTTAGTGTGTGTGGTGCTGGTGGGAGTGGATCAGACACAGCAGTGCTGCTGGAGTGTTTAGACACAGTGTCCACTCACTGTCCACTCTATTAGACACTCCTACCTTGCTGCTCCACCCTGTAGATGGACAGTCAGAGACGATAGCTCATCTGCTGCTGCACAGTGCAGTGTTGGTCATCCTCTAGTCCTTCATCAGTGGTCACAGGATGCTGCCCACAGGACGCTGCCCACAGGACGCTGCCCACAGGACGCTGCCCACAGGACACTGCCCACAGGACGCTGCCCACAGGACACTGCCCACAGGACGGTGTTGGCCAGATAGCTGTGTTGGTGAACGATTCTCAGTCCAGCAGTGACACTGAGGTGTCCAGCAGCACTGCTGTGTCTGATCCACTCACACCAGCACCACACACACTAACACACCACCACCACGTCAGTGTCCCTGCAGCACTGAGAATGATCCACCACCCACATCATACCAGCTCTGTGGTGGTCCTGTGGGGGTCCTGACCATTGAAGGACAGGGTAATAGAGTATACAGAGAAACAGATGGACTACAGTCTGTACCTGTAGAACTATGGATAGCCCTATAGGGTCAGTGGAGCTGGTAAAGGACGCTGAGTGTGGATACAGGGAGGTGCTCAGGGAGAGCATGTACTGTGTATATGTGCAGTAGGTCGGGGAGCCTGACTCACTAACTGACTGTCAGAAGTACGAGGATCTGGAGAGGGAACATCAGCAGTTGGTGATTTGGGCCGAGTCCACTGAGGGAGGAGCTGGAGTTCGACCTCAGGCTGAAAACATATAAAGAACACATGTTCTGGATGCTGCCGTGCAGAAATAGCGCCTCGGGGGCCCATTTAATGCTGGATCCCATTTTCCTGCTTTTCCTGAAATGAAGCTTTTGATGTAGCAAGTAAACATTCCAGTAAACACTCTCCAGTACATACTGCCCTATGTGGAAGCTCATACTCAGTATTGTGTAAACACTACCCGAATGTGTAATCCCGCTTCGCTGCTGTTACTCCGTTCGTGTAGATTTTGATTTGATCACAGCAGTCGGCCGTTACACTGTATGAGAATGTCATGGTGGTGGTGCAGTGTTTCTTTTAATTCCATCCAAATCCACCATGTCAGTAACGTTTCACGGACACCGTTAGTGGGTGCCAACACTTTTACTTTAAACTAAAACTAATCACAGAAATATTCCCAGATTATTATATTACTCCGCTAATTGTGCTACAAAGTGTGCTAAAAATAAAAGGTTGTATAGTATGTACTTGAAATATACAATGAACCATGGAAATAATCCCAGATTATAATAATCCCAGGTCAAAAAAAGAGCCATAGGATTAATGTCAGGTTATGTTAATCTTGTGCTATGCAATTAACCATAGAAACAATGTCAGGTTATATTAATCCCATGTTAAAAAAAGAGCCATATAAATAATCCCAGGTTATAATAATCCCAGGTTAAAAAGAGCCATAGAAATAATCCCAGGTTTAAATAATCCCAGGTTTAAAAAGAGCCATAGAAATATTCTATTAATATGGTGCTATAAAAAAGAACCATAGAAACAATGTCAGGTTATATTAATCCCAAATTATAAAATGAACCATAGAAACAATGTCAGGTTATATTAATCCCATGTTAAAAAAAGCCATATAAATAATGTCAGGTTATATTAATCCCATGTTAAAAAAAAGCCATATAAATAATGTCAGGTTATATTAATCCCATGTTAACAAAGAGCCATATAAATAATCCCAGGTTATAATAATCCCAGGTTAAAAAATAGCTATTGAAATAATCCCAGGTTTAAATAATCCCAGGTTAAAAAAGAGCCATAGAAATAATCCCAGGTTCTGTTAATATTGTGCTATAAAAAAGAACCACATATACAATGTCAGGTTATATTAATCCCAAATTATAAAATGAACCATAGAAACAATGTCAGGTTATATTAATCCCAAATTATAAAATTAACCATAATAATAATCTTAGGTTATAATAATGTTAAAAAAAGAGCCATAGAATAATCTCAGGTTATATTAAGACCATGTTAAAAAAGGAGCCATAGAATAATCTCAGGTTATATTAAGACCATGTTAAAAGGAGCCATAGAATAATCTCAGGTTATATTAAGACCATGTTAAAAAGAGCCATATAAATAATCTCAGATTATATTATTTATAAATGACATATAACATTTATAGAGGATTGCCCATTCAGTCTACAGTACTTTAGCCCCCCTCTGAAGTGGTCCAGCGTGTTGTTCCTGTGGATGGACTGGAGTCCCACAGTTACTGGAAGGGAAGACGTTAATTAAACGTTGTGCTGTTCCTGGCTGTCAGGAAGCAGATCGATCATAACCGTCTTCCTAAGCTTCCATACACCCGAGCAGAGCATCAGCGTGCCTCCTCCCTCTCCTCCCTCATGTCCCGGCGGGGTGTTTCACCCACTGCATAGACCCATCCTGACATTACAGGCAGGGGAAGAAAGCGATCGTAGCAGAAGTGCTGGATATGGCCACAAGCATCACGCCAGCACTTCCAGAGACACGCGACACAGGCAGAAAGCTCCTCCTGATGGTCATCCAGGGAAGTTAGTCCAAACAAGGATGATGGAAATACACAGAAACAGAAGGAATTCGGCCTTTACTGCCAATTTAGCTGAAACTGATTCCAAGTTTTCGGCCGTTACCGAGTCAGTCAGAAGGAATTCTGCACAGGCCGGAACACTGATATCTAGCAACTTCTGAAAAACTGGTCTCTCTTCTGTTCCCTTGGACAAATGAGTGGATACTACAACAGGAATGCAATAAATACAGTAAGTGGGGAGCAAAGAACTCAGCCGAAGCAGTTCCAGAAGGTCTGCTGTGTAAAGCCACGGCTGATAGACTTTCACCGCTAGGCAGCTTTATAAAGGACAGTGGGCTGATGTTTCGGAGTACCTCAATCCATCCAAATCCGCCGTGTCAGGAACGTTTCACAGGCAGCGTTAGTGGCTTACTCGGCTATAAAACTTCTGTGCTATAAAACTGTTCTGAAGGTATGTTATACAATTAGATATAGCAATAATCCCAGGTTATATTAATCCCATCCTGTGAAACCAACCACATCAATAAAAAATGAATGGATGAATAAAATGAACCATCGGAAGCGTGTGCTATAAAATAAATCATAGAAATAACCCTAGGCCAACTATAGAATTAATCCCAGGTTATATTAAACTCATGTTATAAAAAGAACAATAGAAAAAATAAGACCATCTTATATAAAGCCCATGTAATAAAACAAACCATAGCGATAATCCCAGGATATATTAACTCCATAGTGTAAAACCAACCCTAGAAATAAATAAAAAATATAATTGATAAATTAAATGAACGTAGAAATAATCCCATGTTATATTAAACTTGTTCTATAAAATGAACCATAGAATAACCCTAGATTATATTAATCCTATACTGTAAAGCCAATTATAGAAGTAATCCCAGGTTATATTAAACTTGTGTTATGAAAAGTACAATAAAAAAATAATCCCAGGTTATATTAATCCAATGTTATAAAACAAACCATAGCGATAATCCCAGATTATATTAACCACATAGTGTGAAACCAACCATAGAAATAAAAAAAATTGATAAATGAAATGAACATAGAAATAACCCCATGTTATGTTAAACTTGTTCTATAAAATGAACCATAGAATAACCCTAGATTATATTAATCCCACACTGTAAAGCCGATTATAGAAGTAATCCCAGGTTATATTAATCCCGTGTTATAAAATGAACCATAGTGATAATCCCAGGTTATATTAGCCCCATACTGTGAAACCATAGAAATAATGTAAAATTATATGTTTTCATTTGCTGGAAAATTACCATTTGAAATAATGCCAGGTTATACAAATCCCGTGTTATATAGAAATAACCAAATAAATAATCCCAGAATATTTTAAACCCATATTAAAAAGAGACATAGAATGAATATCGGGTTTTAATTATCTAGTGCTATAAAATAAACCATAGAAATGTATTAATCCCATACTATCCCATCAACTATAGAAGTAATCCCCGGTTATATTAATCCCATACTATTGGATCAACTATAGAAGTAATCCACGGTTATATTAATCCCATACTATTGGATTAACTATAGAAGTAATCCCCGGTTATATTAATCCCATACTATTGGATCAACTATAGAAGTAATCCCCGGTTATATTAATCCCATACTATTGGATCAACTATAGAAATAATCCCTGGTTATATTAATCCCATACTATTGGATCAACTATAGAAGTAATCCCTGGTTATATTAATCCCATACTATTGGATCAACTATAAAAATCATCCCCTGTTATATTAATCCCATACTAGTGGATCAACTATAGAAGTAATCCCCAGTTATATTAATCCCATACTATTGGATCAACTATAGAAGTAATCCCCGGTTATATTAATCCCATACTATTGGATCAACTATAGAAGTAATCCCCGGTTATATTAATCCCATACTATTGGATCAACTATAGAAGTAATCCCCAGTTATTTTAATCTCATACTATTGAATCAACTATAGAAGTAATCCCTGGTTATATTAATCCCATACTATAAAACCAACCATATAAACAAGTAAAAAAAAAAAACATAAAACGAACCATAGAAAGATGTTATAATACGTTTGTGCTGTAAAATGAACCATAGAAATAACCCTACTCCAACTATAGAATTAATCCCAGGTTATATTAAACTCATGTTATAAAAAGAACAATAGGAAAAATAAGCCCAGGTTATATTAATCCCATGTTATAAAACCAACCATAGTGATAATCCCACGTTATATTAATTCCATACTGTGAAACCAACCATAGAAATAAATAAAAAATAAACTGATAAATAAAACAAACCATAGAAATAATCCCATGTTATATTAAACTTGTGCTATAAAATGAACCACAGAATAACCCTAGATTATATAAATCCCGTACTGTAATGCCAGTTATAGAAGTAATCCCCGGTTATATTAATCCCATACTATTGGATTAACTATAGAAGTAATCCCCGGTTATATTAATCCCTTACTATTGGATCAACTATAGAAGTAATCCCCGGTTATATTAATCCCATACTATTGGATCAACTATAGAAGTAATCCCCGGTTATATTAATCCCATACTATTGGATCAACTATAGAAGTAATCCCCGGTTATATTAATCCCATACTATTGGATCAACTATAGAAGTAATCCCCAGTTATATTAATCCCATACTATTGAATCAACTATAGAAGTAATCCCTGGTTATATTAATCCCATACTATTGGATCAACTATAGAAATAATCCCCTGTTATATTAATCCCATACTATAAAACCAACCATATAAACAAGTAAAAAAAAAACATAAAACGAACCATAGAAAGATGTTATAATACATTTGTGCTGTAAAATGAACCATAGAAATAACCCTACTCCAACTATAGAATTAATCCCAGGTTATATTAAACTCATGTTATAAAAAGAACAATAGGAAAAATAAGCCCAGGTTATATTAATCCCATGTTATAAAACCAACCATAGTGATAATCCCACATTATATTAATTCCATACTGTGAAACCAACCATAGGAATAAATTAATAAATAAACTGATAAATAAAACGAACCATAGAAATAATCCCATGTTATATTAAACTTGTGCTATAAAATGAACCACAGAATAACCCTAGATTATATAAATCCCGTACTGTAATGCCAGTTATAGGAGTAATCCCAGGGTATGTTAATTCCATACTGTGGAACCAACCATAGGAATAAATTAATAAATAAAATGCACCATAGAAATAATCCCATGTTATATTTAACTTGTGCTAAAACTACTTTCTGTGGTTGATTTTGACTGTGAGTGTATAAAGACTCTGAGCACACTGAAATAAGTTGCATTACAATGGTGGAACATTTCATAATCCTGCCCCATTATTTTTATCTAATCAGTCACATCAGAATAAGCCTTATCTCCCCAACTGTTTATTAGTCTCTCTCAGCTCATTCTCGCTCCCAGCTTGCCCCACTGTGGTACCAGGCGGAGACGGAGGCGTTAATGATCTCAATCACTTCACAGTTTTGCACAGTTCTGGGCCTGCAGCCCTGCTGACCGGTTCTCGAGCACCATGGACCTAATCGACATGCTTGGAGGAGCCTAGCAGGCTTCGTGTGTCATGCTGTCTCCTGACAACGCTCAGCCATTTGGCTCTCCTGTTTTTAGCCTTGCTAACGCACTATAGTCCATGTTTAATATAGATAACCATGAGTCATACAGTGTCTCAAACCACATAATCTAGTGTATTAGAGATTACTGAACATCTAAACACAGTCTGAGGCTGGTATGCGATGATTTAGACAGGCAGATAGCAAATTGGTACCATTGGTGGTGGAACCCTCCATGTTAGCTTTATTAGTCACAGTGTAAACCACTATTTTAAATTGTTCAGTATCTACTATAAATTATTCAGTGTCTGCTATAAATTATTCTGTAACTACTATAAACTAATCCGTATCTGCTATAAATTATTCAGTATCTACTATAAATTATTCAGTAACTACTATAAACTATTCAGTGTCTGCTATAAATTATTCAGTATCTACTATGAATTATTAAGTATCTACCATAAATTATTCAGTAACTACTATAAATTATTCAGTGTCTGCTATAAATTATTCTGTAACTACTATAAACTAATCCGTATCTGCTATAAATTATTAAGTGTCTACCATAAATTATTTAGTAACTACTATAAATTATTCAGTGTCTGCTATAAATTATTCTGTATCTACTATAAATTATTCAGTAACTACTATAAACTATTCAGTGTCTGCTATAAATTATTCAGTATCTACTATGAATTATTAAGTATCTACCATAAATTATTCAGTAACTACTATAAATTATTCAGTGTCTGCTATAAATTATTCTGTAACTACTATAAACTAATCCGTATCTGCTATAAATTATTAAGTGTCTACCATAAATTATTTAGTAACTACTATAAATTATTCAGTGTCTGCTATAAATTATTCTGTAACTACTATAAACTAATCCGTATCTGCTATAAATTATTAAGTGTCTACCATAAATTATTTAGTAACTACTATAAATTATTCAGTGTCTGCTATAAATTATTCTGTAACTACTATAAACTAATCCGTATCTACTATAAATTATTCAGTATCTACTATGAATTATTCAGTATCTACTATAAATTATTCAGTAACTACTATAAACTAATCTGTATCTACTATAAATTATTCAGTATCTACTATAAATTATTCAGTATCTACTATAAATTATTCGGTAACTACTATAAACTAATCCGTATCTATTATAAATTATTCAGTATCTACTATAAATTATTCAGTATCTACTATAAATTATTCACTAACTACTATAAACTAATTAGTATCTACTATAATTTATTTAATAACTACTATAAATGATTTAGTAAATACTATGAAGTATTCAGTAACAATTATAAAGTATTTAGTATCTACTATAAATTATTCAGTATCTACTATAAATGATTCAGTATCTACTATAATTTATTCAGTAACTACTATAAATTGTTCAGTATCTACTATAATTTGTTCAGTAACTACTATAAATGTTTTAATAAATATTCAGTAACAATTATAAATGATTCATTATATGCTATAAACTTTCCAGTAATTACTATAAACGATATGGTATTATAAATTGCTTAACAACTACTATAAATAATTCAGAAACTGCTGTGAATATTCAGTATCTATAATAAACTGTTTATGAACTACTATAAATGATTCAGTACATACTAGAAATTACTCTGGAACTACTAAAACATATTCAGCAGCTAATATAAATTGTTTTGTTACTACTTTATTCTGTATTTACTATTAATTATTTATCTACCAGAAATGATTACTGGTTAGTAACTACTATGAATTATACATTTCACATACAGGATCATCTATAGTATAGTATGGTATAGAACAATACAGTATGTAGTGTATTACCGTATAGTCTATTGTAGCAGAGTATGGTATAGCATAATATTTCCCAAATCTGTACAGGAGGGACACGCTAAAGAAATTATATCACATTCTGTCCAGATGCGACAAGACTAGCATTTACATAACATCTTTCATTCCTGTGGACATGATGGAGACATTTGAGTCAAGTCAGTTTGATACAGGACTTTCCGGCGTTGGCTGGACATTTGGACGGTTGTTCCTGGGTCATTTTGGTCAGGGCTCTACAGTGAATGAGCAGAGTAAATGGGTGGTGATTTAGCTCCCACTGAAATCTCACAGCAGCAGATGGTGCCTTTCATCACGCAACAAGCTGCAGGCGTCTGTGGTCACACATACACACGCACTGCAATAGAGGTCTATCCATTGACTCTCTCTCTCTCCTATTCACACCTGCACAAACATGCAGACAGGGACGGGATGTAGCGGAATACAAGCTGAGGGAAAACATATTCAGATTATAGCAAGTCTGCAGGTATTCAGGCCAAATCAGCGTGATCAGTTATTAATCTCAGCGTTACTGAGCTCTGCTAAAGTCTGAGTAGACTGATAAATCAGTGTGATGATCGGTTATTAATCTCAGCGTTACTGAGCTCTGCTAAAGTCTGAGTAGACTGATAAATCAGTGTGATGATCGGTTATTAATCTCAGCGTTACTGAGCTCTGCTAAAGTCTGAGTAGACTGATAAACCAGTGTGATGATCGGTTATTAATCTCAGCGTTACTGAGCTCTGCTAAAGTCTGAGTAGACTGATAAATCAGTGTGATGATCGGTTATTAATCTCAGCGTTACTGAGCTCTGCTAAAGTCTGAGTAGACTGATAAATCAGTGTGATGATCGGTTATTAATCTCAGTGTTACTGAGCTCTGCTAAAGTCTGAGTAGACTGATAAATCAGTGTGATGATCGGTTATTAATCTCACTGTTACTGAGCTCTGCTAAAGTCTGAGTAGACTGATAAATCAGCGTGATGATCGGTTATTAATCTCAGTGTTACTGAGCTCTGCTAAAGTCTGAGTAGACTGATAAATCAGTGTGAGGATCGGTTATTAATCTCAGCGTTACTGAGCTCTGCTAAAGTCTGAGTAGACTGATAAATCAGTGTGATGATCGGTTATTAATCCCAGCGTTACTGAGCTCTGCTAAAGTCTGAGTAGACTGATAAATCAGTGTGATGATCGGTTATTAATCTCACTGTTACTGAGCTCTGCTAAAGTCTGAGTAGACTGATAAATCAGCGTGATGATCGGTTATTAATCTCAGCGTTACTGAGCTCTGCTAAAGTCTGAGTAGACTGATAAATCAGTGTGATGATCGGTTATTAATCCCAGCGTTACTGAGCTCTGCTAAAGTCTGAGTAGACTGATAAATCAGTGTGATGATCGGTTATTAATCTCACTGTTACTGAGCTCTGCTAAAGTCTGAGTAGACTGATAAATCAGTGTGATGATCGGTTATTAATCTCAGCGTTACTGAGCTCTGCTAAAGTCTGAGTAGACTGATAAATCAGTGTGATGATCAGTTATTAATCTCAGCGTTACTGAGCTCTGCTAAAGTCTGAGTAGACTGATAAATCAGTGTGATGATCGGTTATTAATCTCAGCGTTACTGAGCTCTGCTAAAGTCTGAGTAGACTGATAAATCAGCGTGATGATCGGTTATTAATCTCAGCGTTACTGAGCGCTGCTAAAGTCTGAGTAGACTGATAAATCAGTGTGATGATGATCGGTTTATTAATCTCAGTGTTACTGAGCGCTGCTAAAAGTCTGAGTAGACTGATAAATCAGTGTGATGGGTCGGTTATTAATCTCACTGTTACTGAGCTCTGCTAAAGTCTGAGTAGACTGATAAATCAGTGTGATGATCGGTTATTAATCTCACAGTGTTACAGAGAGCTCTGCTAAAGTCTGAGTAGACTGATAAATCAGTGTGATGATCGGTTATTAATCTCAGTGTTTACTGAGCTCTGCTAAAGTCTGAGTAGACTGATAAATCAGTGTAGCTGTGATGCATCGGTTATTAATCTCAGCGTTACTGAGCTCTGCTAAAGTCTGAGTAGACTGATAAAATCAGTGTGATGATGATCGGTTATTAATCTCAGCGTTACTGAGCTCTGTGCTAAAGTCTGGATCGGTAAGAGCTGATATTTAGTAGACTGATAAATCAGTGTGATGATCGGTTATTAATCTCAGCGTTACTGAGCTCTGCTAAAGTCTGAGTAGTCTGATAAATCAGTGTGATGATCGGTTATTAATCTCAGCTTTACTGAGATCTGCTAAAGTCTGGGTAGTCTGATAAATCAGGGGGATGATCGGTTATTAATCTCACTGTTACTGAGCTCTGCTAAAGTCTGAGTAGACTGATAAATCAGTGTGATGATCGGTTATTAATCTCAGCGTTACTGAGCTCTGCTAAAGCCTGAGTAGACTGATAAATCAGTGTGATGATCAGTTATTAATCTCAGCGTTACTGAGCTCTGCTAAAGTCTGAGTAGACTGATAAATCAGTGTGATGATCGGTTATTAATCTCAGCGTTACTGAGCTCTGCTAAAGTCTGAGTAGACTGATAAATCAGTGTGATGATCGGTTATTAATCTCAGCGTTACTGAGCTCTGCTAAAGTCTGAGTAGACTGATAAATCAGTGTGATGATCGGTTATTAATCTCAGCGTTACTGAGCTCTGCTAAAGTCTGAGTAGACTGATAAATCAGTGTGATGGTCGGTTATTAATCTCACTGTTACTGAGCTCTGCTAAAGTCTGAGTAGACTGATAAATCAGTGTGATGGTCGGTTATTAATCTCACTGTTACTGAGCTCTGCTAAAGTCTGAGTAGACTGATAAATCAGTGTGATGATCGGTTATTAATCTCAGTGTTACAGAGCTCTGCTAAAGTCTGAGTAGACTGATAAATCAGTGTGATGATCGGTTATTAATCTCAGTGTTACTGAGCTCTGCTAAAGTCTGAGTAGACTGATAAATCAGTGTGATGATCGGTTATTAATCTCAGCGTTACTGAGCTCTGCTAAAGTCTGAGTAGACTGATAAATCAGTGTGATGATCGGTTATTAATCTCAGCGTTACTGAGCTCTGCTAAAGTCTGAGTAGACTGATAAATCAGTGTGATGATCGGTTATTAATCTCAGCGTTACTGAGCTCTGCTAAAGTCTGAGTAGACTGATAAATCAGTGTGATGATCGGTTATTAATCTCAGCGTTACTGAGCTCTGCTAAAGTCTGAGTAGACTGATAAATCAGTGTGATGATCGGTTATTAATCTCAGCGTTACTGAGCTCTGCTAAAGCCTGAGTAGACTGATAAATCAGTGTGATGATCAGTTATTAATCTCAGCGTTACTGAGCTCTGCTAAAGTCTGAGTAGACTGATAAATCAGTGTGATGATCAGTTATTAATCTCAGCGTTACTGAGCTCTGCTAAAGTCTGAGTAGACTGATAAATCAGTGTGATGATCGTTTATTAATCTCAGCGTTACTGAGCTCTGCTAAAGTCTGAGTAGACTGATAAATCAGTGTGATGATCGGTTATTAATCTCAGCGTTACTGAGCTCTGCTAAAGTCTGAGTAGACTGATAAATCAGTGTGATGATCGGTTATTAATCTCACTGTTACTGAGCTCTGCTAAAGTCTGAGTAGACTGATAAATCAGTGTGATGATCGGTTATTAATCTCAGCGTTACTGAGCTCTGCTAAAGCCTGAGTAGACTGATAAATCAGTGTGATGATCAGTTATTAATCTCAGCGTTACTGAGCTCTGCTAAAGTCTGAGTAGACTGATAAATCAGTGTGATGATCAGTTATTAATCTCAGCGTTACTGAGCTCTGCTAAAGTCTGAGTAGACTGATAAATCAGTGTGATGATCGGTTATTAATCTCAGTGTTACTGAGCTCTGCTAAAGTCTGAGTAGACTGATAAATCAGTGTGATGATCGTGATGATCTGAGGACCTTACTGAGGACTGCTAAAGGAGGTGTGGGAGTGCAGTGGTGTTGGGAAGGAAGATAAAGGTGACCAGGATCAATAACTGATGATAAATTTAGACTGATATGATCAATATTTATTGAGCTACACATACAGAAGTCTGTCTCTCAGTATGAGGTCTGGTCGCCATGTTTGCTAACTCAACATACCAGACGTCTCGCATGGAGTTGTAGAGGTTCCTAATGGTGTCCAGTGATAATCCATCCCATGCAGAAATGGTTCTTCGGATTGATGGTGAATGTGCTGTATATGGTTCTACCCTGTTCAGATAGAGGATCTTTAGTGGTTATGCACCAAATAAAGTGGTTCTTTAGAGAGCCATAAAAACTTAAAGAACCATTTTCATTCTTAAACTGTTCCATGCATGGTGAAATGGTTCTTCAGGTTGAAGGAACATGTATTGTATATGGTTGTACATGAAGATTGATCTTCAAGGGTTCTTTAGAATGTATTGATGATGTGATATATGTGGGTTCTAGCACCAAAGAGGGTTCCTCTGTTCCTCCAGGCTTGACATTCCATTTTCATGCTGTACAGATAAAACCATGTACCATATAGAACCTTAGAACATATACAACACATTCTACATCGATCTGAAGAACCATTTAACAATGCAGAGAACCCATGAAGTATGCAAGTGGTTCTCCCTCTATTAGAGAGTGTGCTAGCCTGGCCTGCATGCAGAGGGCAGGAAGTGAAGACTTTCAGGAACAGCAGCAGTGATCGATGGAGGCCAGCGTTCCAGCGAGCGTGCTGCATTGACTGGTCTGAGGAGGTGAGGAAGGTAGTTACTGATATCGACTGAACACTGATCTTATTGTGCTCCTAATGACGTCCAGGTGTTAGTGACAAGGCGACCGCGGTGTCCTCACTCAGTTACACAGAGCAGACGCACAGACCGAATACTCTCACATCCCCACTGCACCACTGAGCAGCACAGGGCAGCGCCTAGGACCTTCCACAGGCTCCACCTAGCGGCCAGAGCAGGAACTGCAGGACACCTTCACTGACTGTCCATCAAACACAACTGACACAGCATACAGTCTGATCTTTCTCTCTTTTCTCCCCATCTCTTTCTATATCTCCCTCTCTCTCTCCCTCTCTCTCTCACTCTCCCACTCTATATCTCCCTCTCTCTCTCACTCTCCCACTCTATATCTCCCTCTCTCTGTGTCTCCCTCTAACCCTCTCTCTCTCTCCCTCTCTCTATCTCCCCTATCTCTTTCTATATCTCCCTCTCTCTCTCTCTCCCTCTCTCTCTCACTCTCCCACTCTATATCTCCCTCTCTCTCTCACTCTCCCACTCTATATCTCCCTCTCTCTCTCACTCTCCCACTCTATATCTCCCTCTCTCTCTCACTCTCCCACTCTATATCTCCCTCTCTCTCCCACTCTCCCACTCTATATCTCCCTCTCTCTCTCCCTCTCTCTCTCACTCTCCCACTCTATATCTCCCTCTCTCTCTCACTCTCCCACTCTATATCTCCCTCTCTCTGTGTCTCCCTCTAACCCTCTCTCTCTCTCCCTCTCTCTATCTCCCCTATCTCTTTCTATATCTCCCTCTCTCTCTCTCTCTCTCCCTCTCTCTCTCACTCTCCCACTCTATATCTCCCTCTCTCTGTGTCTCCCTCTAACCCTCTCTCTCTCTCCCTCTCTCTATCTCCCCTATCTCTTTCTATATCTCCCTCTCTCTCTCTCTCTCTCTCCCTCTTTCTCTCACTCTCCCACTCTATATCTCCCTCTCTCTCTGTCTCCCTCTAACCCTCTCTCTCTCCCTCTCTCTCTCCATCTCTCTTTCTCCCCATCTCTTTCTATATCTCCCTCTCTCTCTCCCTCTCCCACTCTATATCTCCCTCTCTCTCTGTCTCCTTCTAACCCTCTCTCTCTCTCCCTCTCTCTATTTCCCCTATTTCTTTCTATATCTCCCTCTCTCTCTCTCTCCTCTCTCTCACTCTCCCACTCTATATCTCCCTCTCTCTCTGTCTCCCTCTAATTCTCCCTCTCTCCCTCTCTCTCTCCCTCTCTCTTTCTCCCCATCTCTTTCTATATCTCCCTCTCTCTCTGTCTCCCTCTAATTCTCCCTCTCTCCCTCTCTCTCCCTCTCTCTTTCTCCTCCATCTCTTTCTATATCTCTCTTTCTCACACACACTCTCTCTTTCACTCTCCCACTCTATATCTCCCTCTCTTACACTCTCATTCACTCTCTCTAAATACATCTTCCTCTCCCTCTGACTCTCTCTTTCTTTCTATCTCTCCTTCTCTCTCTTTTGTTCCCTCTCTCTCTATATATAGCTTTCTCGCTGTCTCCCTCTCTCTTTCACTGTCCCTTTCTCATTTTCCTCCTCTCATTCTCTATTATTAATCTTTTTCTCTTTCTTTCTTTCTTTCTTACTTTCTTTCTCTTTCTTTCTTTTTTTTTTCTTTCTTGATCTCTATTATTTCTCTCTTTATCTCCTTCTTAAACTTCTTTCTCTCATTATCCCACCTCCCTCCATCTCTTGTTTATTCCTGAGACTGTTTGTTTGTTTGTTTGTTTGTTTGTTGGTTTGTTTGTTTGTTTGTTTGTTTGTTTGTTTGTTTGTTTGTTTGTTTGTTTGTTTGTTGGTTGGTTGGTTGGTTGGTTGGTGTGTTTGTTTGTTTGTTTGTTTGTGTTTTCTCCCTGCTGCTTGTCCAGTGTGCTGGCCGGGGTTCTGCGGAGA
Organism: Prochilodus magdalenae; assembly: GCA_024036415.1. Taxonomy (NCBI): domain Eukaryota; kingdom Metazoa; phylum Chordata; class Actinopteri; order Characiformes; family Prochilodontidae; genus Prochilodus; species Prochilodus magdalenae. The sequence goes on along the minus strand of JAMWET010005909.1, from coordinate 32,824 downwards.
ACCTGGAACATCACATTATAGACTCCTACTCATCCAGCAGCACTGATCCCTGATCCACTCACACCAGCACAGCACACACTAACACACCACCACCACCTCAGTGTCACTGCAGTGCTGAGAATGATCCACCATCAACATACTACCTGCTCTGTGGTGGTCCTGTGGGGGTCCTGACCATTGAAGAACAGGGTAATACAGTATACAGAGAAACAGATGGACTCCAGTCTGTACCTGTAGAACTACAGAGTGTCCTGTATGGTCAGTGACGGTGAAACAGTGGGGGCAGCTCTAATCATTATTCTGGCCACCCTGTACGTGTGTGGGTCTGTCCTAATGAAGTGTGTGTGTGTGTATGTGTGTGCGTACGTGTGATTGTAAGCGTGTGGGTGCCCGCTAGCTCACCGGCTCCGCGTGCGTCATAAATGCTAGACCTAAAAATAGTGGAACGTCTATATCACGGACCCTCACACGCTCTCATCAACTCTCATAGGCAGACAAGAACTCTAGCTTCACACCGTGTCCTGCCGGTTCCCTACACAGACATCGTACCAGATACAGGGTGAGGAAGACACTGGCACGGGAAGACCACACAAACTCAGACAGGTCATGTTAGCTCAGGGGATGATGAGGGCAAACTCTCTGTGAAGGTGGTTCTTTATGGTTCTTAGGTAAAGACAGTGGTTCTATACAGAACCCTGAACGTTCATACCCCTTTTCTACCAACAAAGTGCCAATGCTGGTGCTGGTACCAGAGCCGGTGCTGGCTCCCAGGGCGTATTAAACCCCTTAAGAACGGGCACTGCTCTGAGAACCCAGTGATTCTGTATATGGTTGTGGGCGGTCCTTAGTCGGGGCAATCCAAATAAACAACATGGCGGAACCAAAAATGGAAAATGGTGCCGTAACCAACTTTGCATGGTGACAGCAGCGCCTCACCACTTTGCCATTTGCGTTGCGAGTTCCATGGTTCCAGATGAGCGAGTTCATGGGACTGGAACAGCACCGACGTGTTGCGTTGGGAAAGGTAAAGAGCAGTTTGAGATTTTGGCACTGGCCCCGGTGCCATGTCGGTGGAAAAGAGGGTAGCACTTCCTATAAGGCATGTATTCCATTATAAGCCTTTATAAACACGCTTATAACCAGTGGTCATGTGGTAACAGTGCTTGGCAAGCATGTTTATAATGTAACACATGTAACATGTAACACAACTGTCACTATTTAGTATAATGGGATTTGAGTGGATAGCAAGCCATCAGGCTTATAAAGCATGTATAATACATATTAGCACTTATAAACACATTATAAGCACATATGGAGCCATCACTGAGTGCTTCAGGTGATTGATACCTGACATATGTGAACAGTACGACAGTGGACATTCAGATATGGGTAACCTAAAATATCAGTCACTTGAAGTACTCAGTGATTGTAATTTGTTACATGTTTATAACATGTTAATAATTGTTAATAACTATTAGAATAACTCCTATTATCATTTTCTCAATCAGCTCAGTGTAGGTCTCAGTGTAAGACTCTAGTGTCTCTCCGACCACCAGTCTTTAATAGAAGCTCATTAACTAGTCTAACACCAATGTCTATTTGAATGATCATAAGCACAGAACACTGAAGGAGAACAGGTTCTATTAGCTAGAACCAAGTGACTGCTGTACCCTGATCTGTGGACTCGCTTCACACTTCTGTCATTTGGACATGTTATGATTTTATGCTCACATGAGTCAAAAGGAAGGACAGGTTTGGCCATGATGTGGTGGAGTTAAAGTACAAAGTACAGTACAGATGCACCAACACACTAGTACACTAACACCTAACACTGACTGAGTTAGTGTACACCAACACACTATGTACAGCACACTAATGCATTACACTTACTGAGTTACTGTACACCAACACGCTACTTACAGCACACTAACACATTACACTTACTGAGTTACTGTACACCAACACGCTACTTACAGTACACTAACACATTACACTTACTGAGTTACTGTACACCAACACAGTACTTACAGCACACCAACACATTACACTTACTGAGTTACTGTACACCAACACATTACTTACAGCACACTAACACATTACACTTACTGAGTTACTGTACACCAACACATTACTTACAGCACACTAACACATTACACTTACTGAGTTACTGTACACCAACACACTACTTACAGCACACCAACGCATTACACTTACTGAGTTACTGTACACCAACACACTACTTACAGCACACTAACGCATTACACTTGCTGAGTTACCGTACACCAACACACTACTTACAGCACGCTAACGCATTACACTTACTGAGTTACCGTACACCAACACACTACTTACAGCACGCTAACACATTACACTTACTGAGTTACCGTACACCAACACGCTACTTACAGCACACTAACACATTACACTTACTGAGTTACCGTACACCAACACACTACTTACAGCACACTAACGCATTACACTTACTGAGTTACCGTACACCAACACACTACTTACAGCACACTAACGCATTACACTTACTGAGTTACCGTACACCAACACACTACTTACTGCACACTAACGCATTACACTTACTGAGTTACCGTACACCAACACACTACTTACAGCACACTAACGCATTACACTTACTGAGTTACCGTACACCAACACATTACTTACAGCACACTAACGCATTACACTTACTGAGTTACCGTACACCAACACATTACTTACAGCACACTAACGCATTACACTTACTGAGTTACTGTACACCAACACACTACTTACAGCACACTAACACATTACACTTACTGAGTTACTGTACACCAACACACTACTTACAGCACACTAACACATTACACTTACTGAGTTACTGTACACCAACACACTACTTACAGCACACTAACACATTACACTTACTGAGTTACTGTACACCAACACACTACTTACAGCACACTAACACATTACACTTACGGAGTTACTGTAGACCAACACACTACTTACAGCACACTAACACATTACACTTACTGAGTTACTGTAGACCAACACACTACTTACAGCACACTAACACATTACACTTACTGAGTTACTGTACACCAACACACTACTTACAGCACACTAACACATTACACTTACTGAGTTACTGTACACCAACACACTACTTACAGCACACCAACACATTACACTTACTGAGTTACTGTACACCAACACACTACTTACAGCACACTAACACATTACACTTACGGAGTTACTGTACACCAACACACTACTTACAGCACACTAACACATTACACTTACTGAGTTACTGTACACCAACACGCTACTTACAGTACACTAACACATTACACTTACTGAGTTACTGTACACCAACACAGTACTTACAGCACACCAACACATTACACTTACTGAGTTACTGTACACCAACACATTACTTACAGCACACCAACACATTACACTTACTGAGTTACTGTACAGCAACACGCTACTTACAGCACACCAACGCATTACACTTACTGAGTTACTGTACACCAACACACTACTTACAGCACACTAACGCATTACACTTGCTGAGTTACCGTACACCAACACGCTACTTACAGCACGCTAACACATTACACTTACTGAGTTACCGTACACCAACACGCTACTTACAGCACACTAACACATTACACTTACTGAGTTACTGTACACCAACACACTACTTACAGCACACTAACGCATTACACTTACTGAGTTACCGTACACCAACACACTACTTACAGCACACTAACGCATTACACTTACTGAGTTACCGTACACCAACACACTACTTACAGCACACTAACGCATTACACTTACTGAGTTACCGTACACCAACACATTACTTACAGCACACTAACGCATTACACTTACTGAGTTACTGTACACCAACACATTACTTACAGCACACTAACGCATTACACTTACTGAGTTACTGTACACCAACACACTACTTACAGCACACTAACACATTACACTTACTGAGTTACTGTACACCAACACATTACTTACAGCACACTAACACATTACACTTACTGAGTTACTGTACACCAACACATTACTTACAGTACACTAACACATTACACTTACTGAGTTACTGTACACCAACACATTACTTACAGTACACTAACACATTACACTTACTGAGTTACCGTACACCAACACGCTACTTACAGCACACTAACGCATTACACTTACTGAGTTACCGTACACCAACACACTACTTACAGCACACTAACGCATTACACTTACTGAGTTACCGTACACCAACACACTACTTACAGCACACTAACGCATTACACTTACTGAGTTACCGTACACCAACACACTACTTACAGCACACTAACACATTACACTTACTGAGTTACCGTGCACCAACACACTACTTACAGCACACTAACACATTACACTTACTGAGTTACCGTGCACCAACACACTACTTACAGCACACTAACACATTACACTTACTGAGTTACCGTGCACCAACACACTACTTACAGCACACTAACACATTACACTTACTGAGTTACTGTACACCAACACACTACTTACAGCACACTAACGCATTACACTTACTGAGTTACTGTACACCAACACGCTACTTACAGCACACTAACGCATTACACTTACTGAGTTACTGTACAGCAACACGCTACTTACAGCACACTAACGCATTACACTTACTGAGTTACTGTACACCAACACACTACTTACAGCACACTAACACATTACACTTACTGAGTTACTGTACACCAACACACTACTTACAGCACACTAACACATTACACTTACTGAGTTACTGTACACCAACACACTACTTACAGCACACTAACGCATTACACTTACTGAGTTACTGTACACCAACACGCTACTTACAGCACACTAACGCATTACACTTACTGAGTTACTGTACAGCAACACGCTACTTACAGTACACTAACACATTACACTTACTGAGTTACTGTACACCAACACACTACTTACAGCACACTAACACATTACACTTACTGAGTTACTGTACACCAACACACTACTTACAGCACACTAACACATTACACTTACTGAGTTACTGTACACCAACACACTACTTACAGCACACTAACACATTACACTTACTGAGTTACTGTAGACCAACACACTACTTACAGCACACTAACACATTACACTTACTGAGTTACTGTACACCAACACACTACTTACAGCACACTAACACATTACACTTACTGAGTTACTGTACACCAACACACTACTTACAGCACACCAACACATTACACTTACTGAGTTACTGTACACCAACACACTACTTACAGCACACTAACACATTACACTTACGGAGTTACTGTACACCAACACACTACTTACAGCACACTAACACATTACACTTACTGAGTTACTGTACACCAACACACTACTTACAGCACACTAACACATTACACTTACGGAGTTACTGTACACCAACACACTACTTACAGCACACTAACACATTACACTTACGGAGTTACTGTACACCAACACACTACTTACAGCACACTAACACATTACACTTACTGAGTTACTGTAGACCAACACACTACTTACAGCACACTAACACATTACACTTACTGAGTTACTGTACACCAACACACTACTTACAGCACACTAACACATTACACTTACTGAGTTACTGTACACCAACACACTACTTACAGCACACTAACACATTACACTTACTGAGTTACTGTACACCAACACACTACTTACAGCACACTAACACATTACACTTACTGAGTTACTGCACACCGACACACTACTTACAGCACACTAACGCATTACACTTACTGAGTTACTGTACACCAACACGCTACTTACAGCACACTAACACATTACACTTACTGAGTTACTGTACACCAACACACTACTTACAGCACACTAACACATTACACTTACTGAGTTACTGTACACCAACACACTACTTACAGTACACTAACGCATTACATTTACTGAGCTACTGTACACCAACACGCTACTTACAGCACACTAACACATTACACTTACTGAGTTACTGTACACCAACACACTACTTACAGCACACTAACACATTACACTTACTGAGTTACTGTAGACCAACACACTACTTACAGCACACTAACACATTACACTTACTGAGTTACTGTACACCAACACACTACTTACAGCACACTAACACATTACACTTACTGAGTTACTGTACACCAACACACTACTTACAGCACACTAACACATTACACTTACTGAGTTACTGTACACCAACACACTACTTACAGCACACTAACACATTACACTTACTGAGTTACCATAAAATTGCCGTTATGTTAATGACGGTTGGTTTGTCAGACATTAACCCAGTGGTTAGATCATAAAGGTGAGGCGCTCGCTAGGTGAGGCGCTCGCTGGGTGAGGCGTGTTTGGCTGTACTTAGAGGACAGATATCTCACCCTTCAGTGATGAGCCAGAAACTCATTTTCCATTCTAACACCCTTCAGCCCAATCACAGGAAAGCAGGGGCAGCAGAGAGAATTCAGCAGCAAGAGATGGACAGAGCTGTGAGACGGACGCCAGCAGCGCTAGATCTTCAATATGTTAGCACAATGGCCAGACTGAGTGGTCAGTGAAGTTTAATGAGTGTTGTGTAATACGTGGAGCTGATGTCAGGATAGTCTAGGTTACTGGATAACAAAATGACATTTATACATAACACTATGGCAACCTGAAAATTATTAGATCCTCAGACAAAACACGAGTCACTGTGCATGTTTAAGGTGGTAGTACCTTCAGTCTCCTGCAGATGGCGCTCCACACGGATGCTGGGGCTATAAATACTTGCGGGGTGGGAGTGACAGGATTCATAGATTGGGAATAGGTGGTACAGTGCAGGGAATGTCTCGTTCCATGTGTGGTAAATGTCTCCAGGAGAATATGTTAATGATTGACTGAAAGAGTGACTGCATTGTGCCAAAAATGAATCACAGCTGATTTATATTTTTCTTATCTGTTATAAAAAGCCCATTGTGATGTCATATGCTCAAAATAGTCTAATGTGACGTCATGTGCTCAGAAAAGTTCACTGTGACGTCATGTGCTCAGAAAAGCTTATTGTGATGTCATATGCTCAGAAAAGCTTGTTGTGGTGTCATATGCTCAGAAAAGCTTGTTGTGATGTCATGTGCTCAGAAAAGTTCACTGTGGTGTCATGTGTTTAGAAAAGTCCACTGTGATGTCATGTGCTCAGAAAAGCTTGTTGTGATGTCATATGCTCAGAAAAGTTCACTGTGACATCACATATTTAGAAAAGCCCATTGTGATGCCATATGCTCAGAAAAATTCAGTATGATGTCATGTGCTCAGAAAAGCTTGTTGTGATGTCATATGCTCAGAAAAGTTCACTGTGGTGTCATGTGCTCAGAAAAGCTTGTTGTGATGTCATATGCTCAGAAAAGCTTGTTGTGATGTCATGTGCTCAGAAAAGTTCACTGTGGTGTCATGTCCTTAGAAAAGCTTGTTGTGATGTCATATGCTCAGAAAAGTTCACTGTGACATCACATATTTAGAAAAGCCCATTGTGATGTCATATGCTCAGAAAAGCTTGTTGTGATGTCATGTGCTCAGAAAAGTTCACTGTGGTGTCATGTCCTTAGAAAAGCTTGTTGTGATGTCATGTGCTCAGAAAAGCTTGTTGTGATGTCATATGCTCAGAAAAGTTCACTGTGGTGTCATGTGCTCAGAAAAGCTTGTTGTGATGTCATATGCTCAGAAAAGCTTGTTGTGATGTCATATGCTCAGAAAAGTTCACTGTGACATCATGTGATCAGCAAAGTTCACTGTGACATCACATATTTAGAAAAGCCCGTTGTGATCTGACTTCTCACCATCAGGGGAAACAAAACAGAGGTGTATTTAATATGTCTTAATTTTGCAGGCAGATTATTTCATATCTAATCTGCTAAGAAACGAAGACATAAGGGGGTCCTCGACGACTCACAGGACTGTGGCACAGTAGCTAAAGCAGGCCCCCCAAAAAATCACCATAAAGATGAAATGAATATCTGAACTTTATGTGTAATAAGGCAGAAGGGTAAGTGGACACGCGAGAGAGACTGAGAAAGAGAGAGAGGGGGAGAGACAGACAGACAGAGGGACGAGGGGAGGGGTATTAAATGACAGCTGACCTTATATAATGTCAGAACAGATTAGCCAGGATTTGTGTGTTCTCTATTGCAGAGACACTGAGAGAAAATGCATTACACCAATCTGTGGAGACAGGTATGCATATGAGAGAGAGAGAGAGAGAGAGGGAGAGGGAGAGAGAGAGAGAGAGAAATGTATTTGTATAAGTAGACATATATATGGATCGATGGGCATATGTATGTATAGATGATGGATGTACAGCATGAATGGATTGATCAATTAATGGACTGATGGATGCAGATATGGATGAGAGGAGAATTGTAGAAATGGGGGGATGGCGGGATGTGTAGGAGGATGAATGAGTCGAAAAAAATGAATGAAAGGATGGATGATTGATGTAGAGATAGATTGCAGCTTGTATAAATGGATGAAGGGAGAAATTTATGGCAGGATGGATGAGTATTGAAAGCGTGAGTGGAAAAATGGATGAAGGATGGAATATAGATGGACTGACGGATGGTTATACAGATGGATAAAGGCACTGATAGATGCAGGGATAAATAAATCTTAGATGTATAGATGAGTAAAAGGATGGATGGATAAATGGATTGATGGATGCATTTATAGATGGATGAGGGGGTTTTAAAATGCAGGGATACATTCATTATGAATGGATGTGTAGATGGCAACATAAGTGGAGAATGTATGTATAAAGTGATGGATAGATGGATGGATGGCTTAAGAAATGAATGGATGGATGAATGGATGGATGGGTGGATAATAGATGCAGACATAAATGTATAGATGGATGTACAGATGGATGGAGGGATAGACTCATCAGCTGTTGAAGGGAAGGAGGCGTGTGCTGTGGCTCCTGAGTCAGAGCTGTGCAGATAACTAGTCCTACTGCAGGTCTACCGCACAGTCCAGTCAGTGTAGGATGGACGGATGGATGGATGGATGGATGGAGGGATAGAGGCGTGTGGATAACCAGTCCTACTGCAGGTCTACCGCATGGTCCAGTCAGTGTAGGATGGACGGATGGATGGATGGATGGATGGATGGAGTGATGGATGGAGGGATAGAGGCGTGTGCTGTGGTTCCTGAGTCAGAGATGTGCGGATAACCCGTCCTACTGCAGGTCTACCGCACAGTGCAGTCAGTGTAGGATGGATGGATGGAGTGATGGATGGAGGGATAGAGGCGTGTGCTGTGGCTCCTGAGTCAGAGCTGTGCAGATAACCAGCCCTACTGCAGGTCTACCGCACAGTCCAGTCAGTGAACACACTCTGTGTTGGTGTTCAGACGTTCGACTCTCTTCACCACTGAAATGGAAAAGGTGAAGGATCTGCTATGTTTACTGAGCACACTCTCTAACCTCCGCTTCAACCCTCTAACCTCCGCTCCGCCATCTTTCATCCGAGGTGAAGTACTCAGTAAGACCGGAATACCTCCGGCATTCCACGGCATTCCTCTCCGGATCTGCTGCTGGATAAACGAATACGTCTGCAGGTTTCAGTGGCTCTGAGGACGGTATCTGTCCTGTACAGCCAAAATAACTCCTCATAGAGCTCTCACCTTCAACAGCCGAGATCCAGCACTTATGAGAATAGACAGGATGGAGGATGGATAAATGGAGGGATGATAGATGAAGGATGGAAAATAGTTGGATGGATGGATGGATGAATATAGTGATGACTGATAAATGTATAGATGGATGAAGTAATTTATTAATCAATTGATAGGTGTAGGGATGGGCGGATATGCCGATGGATGAATGGATGGACAGATGGATGATGGATGGATAAATATATTGACAGATGCATAGATGAATATACTGATATATATTGGGGTAAAGATAATGGATGGATAAATGGATGTTGATGGATATAGAAAGGTATTGATGGGTGGATAGATGAATGGATGAATCCCTTGATGAATGGATATTGAGGTGGATGGATGGGTGTAGAGTTGGATGGACAGATGGATGGGTGAGAAGGATGGGTAGGGTGTGTATGTGTCCTCCTGCTCTGTGACTGACGCTGTTTCAGCTCGGTTGTCTTTCTTCTCCACATACAGAGTATTCTCTCAGATCCCGGTCACTGCTGCGAGTGGGAATGCTGACTGGGATCCAGAACAGATGGGGAGTTTTCCAGAGATTCCGTCTCTCCACTCACACTGGGCTGTGTTCAGTGGATCGGTGTGCAGTCAGCGGTCACCTGTACCTAATGGCGCATGCACAGGTACACTGAGAGCCTCATGGGCTTTTAAGGTGAGTACCAGCTGTGAGTACCCAGCTTCCAGCCCAGCCTGGACTCACTCACCCTCGGACTCGTACTGGACTCACTCACCCTCAGACTCGTACTGGACTCACTCACCCTCAGACTCGTACTGGACTCACTCTCCCTCAGACTCTTACTGGACTCACTCACCCTCAGACTCTTACTGGACTCACTCACCCTCAGACTCGTACTGGACTCACTCACCCTCGGACTCTTACTGGACTCACTCACTCTCAGACTCGTACTGGACTCACTCACCTTCAGACTCGTACTGGACTCACTCTCCCTCAGACTCTTACTGGACTCACTCACCCTCAGACTCTTACTGGACTCACTCACCCTCAGACTCGTACTGGACTCACTCACCCTCGGACTCTTACTGGACTCACTCACCCTCGGACTCTTACTGGACTCACTCACCTTCAGACTCGTACTGGACTCACTCACCTTCAGACTCTTACTGGACTCACTCACCCTCAGACTCTTACTGGACTCATTCTCTCTCTTTCTTATTCCATCTTACTGCTCTCTTCTCTTCTCTTCTCTTCTCTTCTCTTCTCTTCTCTTCTCTTCTCTTCTCTTCTCTTCTCTTCTCTAGCTCCTCCATGTATTTCTCTTTCTGCCTCTTTTCTGTCATCAGTTTTTCTTCCCATGCAACCAGAATATTCTCTGTCTGTCACTCTCTCTTCCCCCTCTCCCCCGTTTCTCTGCTCTGCTCTTTTATCTGTAGTAGCTGGAGGGGTAGTGAGATGTTAATAACATCCAGAGAGATGGATGCGGTTCTCACACTGGGACGTTCTGATTGAACTCGGATGCGTGATTATTCATCACAGGCGATTGGGGCCGGAGGATCCCATCAAACACTGTCTGCTTGAGTCGAAGCCCTTTGGACACCCACGCGTTCACACTCGTCCGCAGACTGCTGGCCCTCGTTTCATTCCCGCTGTTGTCTTCTGACATAAATGAGTCTTCCAGTGTTCAATTCAGCTCTATACGTCCCTCTCTAAAACAGCTCCCTCACAGAACACTAGAACATGAAGCGGTTACAACTACACCACCCAGCTCCACCCAGAACCAACCTACAGGATCGAAGCTTGGTGGGCAGCTCTGACGTTGTGAGATATGCCAATGATTCCAGTTTCACACTCCACCTTAACACCACACACTACGTGCACACAGACGGTTACTACGACCGTCCTGAACACCACGTACTACATGCACACAGACCGTTACGACGACCATCCTGAACACCACGCACTACATGCACACAGACTGTTACGATGACAGTCCTTAACACCACGCACTACATGCACACAGACTGTTACGATGACCGACCTGAACACCACGCACTACATGCACACAGACCATTACGACGACCGGCCTGAACACCACGCACTACATGCACACAGAAAGTTACGATTGTCCTGAACACCACATACTACATCCACACAGACCATTATGACGACTGTCCTTAACACCACGTACTACATGCACACAAACCGTTATGACGACCGCCCTTAACACTACATACTACATGCACACAGACAAGTACGACGACTGTCCTTAACACCACGCACTACATGGACACAGACAAGTACGACGACCGTCCTTAACACCATATACTACATGCACACAGCCTGGTATGACGACTGTCCTTAACACCACACACTACATGCACATAGACAAGTATGACGACTGTCCTTAACACCACATACTACATGCACACAGACAAGTATGACGACTGTCCTTAACACCACGTACTACATGCACACAGACCGTTATGACGACTGTCCTTAACACCACATACTACATGCACACAGACAAGTACGACGACTGTCCTTAACACCACTTACTACATGCACACAGACCGTTACGACGACTGTCCTTAACACCAAGTCAACGTCACTAAAGACTGTAATGGTGTTGTACCAGACTGTGATGGCCGCTATGCTTTGTAGTTGGTGGGCCTTGGGGTGGGAAAAAGCGGAGGACCCCTGGTGTAGGAACGTGGAATGTGGCTACATGGTTGGAACATGGCTACATGGTACCTACACTGTGCTCATTTGTAGACGTGACACAAAAGCAAGCAGGGTCGTTCAGTGTTGGGTGATGGGGCCAGTTGGCAGGACTAGGACACTCCGGGACAATGTGTAGATGGATCTTGTGGAAAACGTGTGGTTGGAAGTGACCTGCCAGATTCTCAGAGATATCAGTCGCTCCAAATGGCCGTAGGATTATTTGCTTCTATATTAATACCATAATACATTTTTCCCCATTGCCCTGCCGATCTCTGCTCTGATTGGCTAGCCTGTTTTCAGGCTCATTAAAACAACAGTCGGTGCTGAAACACTCTTTACAGCTTCAGCCTAAATGGGGCGGGGCTAAGTGCTGTAGGCTGAAGTGGTGGATGCATGTACACGTCCAGGTTTTTGTGACATCACAAAAACCCCCAACTGTTGTTGCATTATATCTACCATATATGGACTGAGCACATGCCACACTGTTTACATACGGCATCAGACTCTTTCAGTTCATGAAACATATTCATATTCATAGTGCAGGCCCTTCAGAACATAGCCAGCTGGAAGCCTCGGTTCCGTTTCCCCGCATCTCTACTATGTACAACATTAACAGCTAATGGACGGTAAACACGTCCCGGCCTATATGATTCTGAGGTGAGTGGAACAAACGTGGAAACCGGATCTTTGGCCAACGCCGCGCTTTCACTGATCTCTGTCTCGTCAGACTTCCTGAGCAGCTTGAACATCTCCAAACGCAACGCTGTGATCAACATCAGCAACAAGCTGTCAGAGCACAGCAACACAAATCCTCCCCCGTCTGCCCAGGAGCATCTTACACGAGGCCAGGCTGCAGCGCAGATGACACAGACAGGGATGGGGATCAGATCCAGATCTTCTGACAGGTTTCTGGCAGGCTTCCGTCTGCTTCAGCTCGGCTCCTCTGTTTAATCTGCCTTCCTGCTGGTCCTCCTCTCTGTTCTGCTAGTCCAGGTGGCCCAGGAGAGGACAGGTCTTCAGTCTTAGTTCCTCTCAGAGTTACTTCCTGTAGATCTCATGAATCTTCTTCATTTGAGTCTTGGTTCCTCTCTGTAGTTTGTCTTCACGCTCTAATGGAGTTCCTTCATTTGAGTCTTGGTTCCTCTCAGTAGTTTGTCTTCATGCTCTAATGGAGTTTATTCATTTGAGTCTTGGTTCCTCTCTGTAGTTTGTCTTCACGCTCTAATGGAGTTCCTTCATTAGAGTCTTGGTTCCTCTCAGTAGTTTGTCTTCATGCTCTAATGGAGTTTCTTCATTTGAGTCTTGGTTCATCTCGGTAGTTTGTCTTCACGCTCTAATGGAGTTCCTTCATTTGAGTCTTGGTTCCTCTCTGTAGTTTGTCTTCATGCTCTAATGGAGTTTCTTCATTTGAGTCTTGGTTCATCTCGGTAGTTTGTCTTCATGCTCTAATGGAGTTCCTTCATTTGAGTCTTGGTTCATCTCTGTAGTTTGTCTTCATGCTCTAATGGAGTTTAATAGAGTTCCTCTCAGTAGTTTGTTATCGTGCTCTAATGGAGTTTCTTCATTTGAGTCTTGGTTCATCTCGGTAGTTTGTCTTCATGCTCTAATGGAGTTTCTTCATTTGAGTCTTGGTTCCTCTCGGTAGTTTGTCTTCATGCTCCAGTGCCTCTTACTCATGCTCTCATGAAGTTCCCAAATGTAAGTCCTGGTTCCACTCAGAGGTTCTTCCTTATGCTCTAATGGAGCTTCCTTGTGTGTGTCTTGTTTCCTTTCAGTGGTTCTTCTCCATGCTCTAATGGAGTTTCTTCAGTCTTGGTTCCTCTCAGTGGGTCTTCCTAATGCAATCGACTTACATTTTCAGATTTGGCTTCTCTCTCTTCTTGATGCTCTCAGAGTTTTAAGCAGTGAGTCTTGGTTCCTCTAGGTGGTTCTTCTTCATGCTCTAATGGGGTTTCTGCAGTGAGTCCTGGTTCCTCTCAGTGGTTCTTCTTCATGTTCTAATGGGGTTTCTCCAGTGAGTCTTGGTTCCTCTAGGTGGTTCTTCTTCATGTTCTAATGGGGTTTCTCCAGTGAGACTTGGTTCCTCTCGGTGGTTCTTCTTCATGCTCTAATGGAGTTCCTCTTTTGCTTCTGTCTCACAATTGCACTTTCCCCATGTGTGTTATGCTTGCTCTGAGTGGTTCTTTCCCATGCTCTCATGGAGTTTCCCAATGCGAGTCGTGGTTCCTGTCAGTGGTTCTTCCACGTGTCCTTGGGATGTTTTCCCTTTTTACTCATGTTCTCATGAAGTTTGTCCTCAGTTCCTTTCAGTGTTTCACTTTCTTCCTCCTAGGGCATTTCTTCTCAGCATGCTTCTGCTGGCAGCAGCCCTTGGCGGGGGCTTGCCCCCTGTTTGTGGAAAGCTGCTTTGGGACTGTATCGGTGGCAGATCATGCCATAGGAACAAAACTACACCGCGTGTAATTGAATGGAGTGAGGGAAGTGGGGCTCCCCCTTGTGTTCATCACGAAAGGTACACACTGTTGCCCCCTCGTTCATCCAGAGCGGCACTCGCTGGAAACCGAGCAGCAGTAGCTGACTGCAGACTGCAGGGGTATTTTAATGCTGGTATGTGGGAACAAACGCGATTCCCTCTCAGCTTTGAGGTTAAAGGGGTCGGAAATGCTGCAGCTCGTGTTTAAACTACAGACTGTTCGCTTGAAAACACATACGGACACAAATCAGCCGAAATGGAGCGTTAAACAAACCCTGCGTTCCTGAAGACTCAGGACTCAGACTCCTCAGGCTGACGTACCCGCATTCAGACTGGGCCTGACGCGCTATGATTGGCTAGTGCCATCGCACCTCCTGCGCTGGGATTGGCTAGA
>JAMWET010005909.1:0-12500 GCA_024036415.1 Prochilodus magdalenae | reverse complement strand
GCAGTGTTCTAGAATGAAACAGTTCTGTAGGATATAGCAGTGTTCTAGAATGAAACAGTGCTGTAGAATATAGCAGTGTTCTAGAATGAAACAGTGCTGTAGGATATAGCAGTGTTCTAGAATGAAACAGTGCTGTAGAATATAGCTGTGTTCTAGAATGAAACAGTGCTGTAGGATATAGCAGTGTTCTAGAATGAAACAGTGCTGTAGAATATAGCAGTGTTCTAGAATGAAACAGTTCTGTAGGATATAGCAGTGTTCTAGAATGAAACAGTGCTGTAGGATATAGCAGTGTTCTAGAATGAAACTGTGCTGTAGAATATAGCAGTGTTCTAGAATGAAACAGTGCTGTAGAATATAGCAGTGTTCTAGAATGAAACAGTTCTGTAGGATATAGCAGTGTTCTAGAATGAAACAGTTCTGTAGGATATAGCAGTGTTCTAGAATGAAACAGTGCTGTAGGATATAGCAGTGTTCTAGAATGAAACAGTTCTGTAGGATATAGCAGTGTTCTAGAATGAAACAGTGCTGTAGGATATAGCAGTATAGCATGCAGTGCTTAGGATATAGCAATGAAATGAAACAGTTCTGTAGGATATAGCAGTGTGTCTAGAATGAAACAGTTCTGTAGGATATAG
Source organism: Prochilodus magdalenae (assembly GCA_024036415.1). Lineage (NCBI taxonomy): Eukaryota > Metazoa > Chordata > Actinopteri > Characiformes > Prochilodontidae > Prochilodus > Prochilodus magdalenae. The sequence continues at coordinate 11,862 of JAMWET010005909.1, read as the reverse complement.
CAGTGTTCTAGAATGAAACAGTTGTAGAATATAGGATTCTAGATACAGTGGCTGTAGTGCGTGTCTAGAATGAAACAGTTCTGTAGGATATAGCAGTGTTCTAGAATGAAACAGTGCTGTAGGATTATAGCTGTTCTAGAATGAAACAGTGCTGTGAATATCTAGTGTTCTAAAATGAAACAGTGTTCTATATAGCAGTATATAGCAGTGTTCTACAATGAAACAGTGCTGTAGGATATAGCAGTGCTCTAGAATGAAACAGTGCTGTAGGATATAGCAGTGTTCTACAATGAAACAGTGTTCTAGAATATAGCAGTGTTCTAAAATGAAACAGTGTTCTAGAATATAGCAGTGTTCTAGAATGAAACAGTGTTCTAGAATATAGCAGTGTTCTAGAATGAAACAGTGCTGTAGGATATAGCAGTGTTCTAGAATGAAGGTGTGTTCTAAAGCAGTTCTGTATAACTGTGCTCTAGAATATAACAGTGTTCCAACATATAACAGTGTTAGGGAGTTACAAATGTTAGGGAGTAAAGCTGAGCTGTCTAGAGTAAAATCTAGTGTTGAAGGAACAGAAAGGCACATAAGCGTAAATCTGGTTTCATTGTTGTTTGGATTCTTCAGTGGATTCTAGCTAATGTTAACATTTAGCTTAGCAGCAGAGCTACAAGTGTATCCAACTCGCAGGTTCGCAACTGGGACTAACTGGGCGTGATTGTAGCAATGCTGAGAGAAATCACACCCTGTTAGCAGTTAGCAGGGGCCTACAGTGGTGCGACCCATGCGCAGATCGGTGCAGCCTAGCTTAACATGCTTGGTTGTTCTAGATCTAATAGATACCAAAACCTACAATTACACATGCTTGGAAAAAGCAGTGTTGAGCGAGAGTTGAAATTGAGTGCACTGTCCTGTATCGTTTATCTCAGGTAATTTTATGGCTTTGCCGGTGGCGGTTGGCCGTTGATTACCTACCTGTTAGGGTGTTACTAAAGCGTTTGAGATGTGGGTTAGGGGCTGTAGGTATCGATCTATCGGTCATCATCATTTTGAAGTTCCCTCATCACTATGGGGGGCCCAGCCCTAATAAGAGCAATCATGTGGTCATTAGTGGCTGGGTTTTTGTTGAAAACCCGATATGAGAGCCTTTTGTGCTTTAGGGCCCGATGCTTTAGGTCCCAATGCTTTAGGTCCGATGCTTTAGGGCCGATGCTTTGGGCAGGGCCGATGCTTTAGGGCCGATGCTTTAGGGGGCCGATGCTTTAGGTCGATGCTTTAGGTCCTACGATGCTTTAGGGGCCGATGCTTTATTAGGGCCGATGCTTAGGTAGGCCGATGCTTTAGGTACGATGCTTTAGGTCCGATGCTTTTGGAGGGCCGATGCTTTAGCGCCAATACGTCTATGCTTTAGGGGCGCGATGCTTTAGGGGCCGATGCTTTAGGTCCGATGCTTTAGCCGGGCCGAGCTATAGCGCTTTGCTTATAGGCGCCGAATGCTGCTAAGGTCCGATGCTTTAGGGGCCGATGCTTTAGGTCCGAGTGCCCTTTTGGATAGGCTCCGATGCTTTAGGTCCGATTGCTTTTAGGGCCGATGCCTTTGGGAGGGGCCGATGCTTTAGGGCCGATGCTTTAGGGTCCGATGCTTTAGGAGCCGACCGATGCTTTAGGGCACGATGCCGATGCTTTAAGGGGCCGATGCTTTAGTACGCGCAATGGCTATAGCTCTAGATTGGTCCGACCTAGGTGCTTTAAGGGGCCCGATGCTTTTAAGGTCCGATGCTTTAGGTCCCGATTCTGTAATTGAGACTTGTCTCACTGAGGGCCGGGAGAAAAGCCAGTGTGTGCTTCACTGCAGAAAATGAGCTGTTGCTGTTTTGGCTTAGAGAAGGTCAGAGGTTTCAGAGGTGCGATTGAGTGGGCTGGAATGGATGAAGGTCCTTGGAGACAGTTGCTGTGGTTTTGCTAAGCCCAGTGAGACTCACAGACACGCTTCTCTTGGTTTGTTGCACTGTAGGAGACTGTAGGCACTACTGGCTGCTCTCGCCTACACTACCGGGCATCACCACACTGTGTTTTATTGTTTGCTTCTGATTATAAGATATAGCTGAACAGGTCAGTATTAAATCACTACAGCATGCCCACTATACTCACCGACTCCAACCAACGCTGTAACAGCCCACAACCCAGCCGTGACTTTAAGAGTCCAGGGTTATTGTTTTTGTTTATTAGATAACACATTCTATAGATCCATAATTAATGTATGTATCTCTGATTTACAGTCTGTAATGGGTTCAGACAGAACTTTTTCCAGTTGGTTGCTATAAAAAACAGACTAGGTAAATAATGTTATTCCAGTCTGCACAACAAGACTACATTTGTCAGTAATCATTTTCACCAAATTTAAATCAGAATTAAATATCCTACTACAGATTTTTCTTTGAGGAACTGAAAGTGAGTCTCCAGTAAAGAATGGAAGCTGTAATAAACCCTAACACTCAAGAACACCAGTTATTCTGGGTCATTTTCAGTTCAGTCTAGGTAGCAGTGTTCTAGAATATGACAGTGTTGCAGGACAAACAGCGCTGTACAATGTAGCGGTGTTCTAGAATATAACAGTGTTGATACCAGGGATGATACTCGTTACAGGGATGATGCTTGTTACAGGGACAGATGCCATGCTCGTTAACTCACAGGAGGATGATGCTCGCCTTACAGCGGGGATATACTCGTTTACAGGGGAATGATACTCGTTACAGGGATGATGCTCGTTTACAGGGATGATACTCGTTACAGGGGGGGCATACTCGTTTACAGGGATGATGCTTCGTTACAGCGGGATGATGCTTGTTTAAAGGAATGATATACTCGTTACAGGGATGATGCTCGTTACAGGTGGGGGATACTCGTTTACAGGGATGATGCTCGTTACAGGGGGGAGGATACTCGCCTGGTACAAGCGATGATGCCTCGTTTACAGGTGATGATGCTTGTTTAAAAGGAATGATTACTCGTTAGCAGGAATGATCCTCGTTACAGGGATGATACTCGTTACAGGGATGATGCTGGTCTACAGAGATGATACTCGGTTACAGGCCGATGATGCTTTTGCTGTTACAGAGATGATGCTTTGTTTAAAGGAATGATTACTCGTTACATGTGGAATGATATACTCGCCTCGTATACAGGGATGATACTCGTTTACAGGGGTGATACTGATTACAGGGATGATACTCGTTACAGGGATGATGCTCGTTACAGGGATGATGCTTGTTTAAAGGAATGATACTCGTTACAGGGATTATACTCGTTACAGGGATGATACTCGTTACAGGGGTGATACTGATTACAGGGATGATGCTCCTTACAGGGATTATACTCGTTACAGGGATGATGCTCCTAACAGGGATTATACTCGTTACAGGGATGATACTCGTTACAGGGATTATACTCGTTACAGGGATGATACTCGTTACAGGGATGATACTCGTTACAGGGATGATGCTCGTTACAGGGATGATACTCTTTACAGGGATGATACTCGTTACAGGGATGATGCTCGTTACAGGGATGATACTCGTTACAGGGATGATACTCATTACAGGGATGATACTCGTTACAGGGATGATACTCATTACAGGGATGGTACTCGTTACAGGGTTGATGCTCGTTACAGGGATGATACTCGTTACAGGATGAATGATGCCCCTCGTTACAGGGATGATGCCTCGTTACACAGGGGGATGATACTCATTACAGGGATGGTACTCGTACTTTACAGGGTTTGATGCTACCTCGTTACAGGGATGATACTCGTTACAGGGATGATGCTCGTTACAGGGGCATGATACTCTTTACAGGATGATACTCGTTACAGGGATGATTCTCGTTACAGGGATGATACTCGTTACAGGGATGATACTCGTTACAGGGATGATACTCGTAACAGGGATGATGCTCGTTACAGGGATGATACTCATTACAGGGATGATACTCGTTACAGGGATGATGCTCGTTACAGGGATGATGCTCGTTACAGGGGGGATACTCGTTACAGGGATGATACTCGTTACAGGGATGATGCTCGTTACAGTGATGATGCTCCTTACAGGGATGATGCTCCTTACAGGGATGATGCTTGTTTAAAGGAATGATACTCGTTACAGGGATGATGCTCGTTACAGGGGGGATACTCGTTACAGGGATGATGCTCGTTACAGGGGGGATACTCGTTATATAGGGATGAATGCTCGATTACAAGGGATGATGCTTGTTTAAAGGGAATGATTTTACTCGTTACAGGGATGATACTCGTTACAGGGATGATGAAATACTCGTTACAGGGATGATAGTGCTCGTTTGTTACAGGGATGGAATAACTCTTTACAGGGGATGATACTCGTTAAAGGGATGATGCTCGTTACAAGGATGATACTCGTTACAGGGATGATACTCATTACAGGGATGATACTCGTTACAGGGATGATACTCATTACAGGGATGGTACTCGTTACAGGGTTGATGCTCGTTACAGGGATGATACTCGTTACAGGGATGATGCTCGTTACAGGGATGATGCTCGTTACAGGGATGATACTCATTACAGGGATGGTACTCGTTACAGGGTTGATGCTGCTCAGTCGTTACAAGGGATGATACTCGTTACAGGGATGATGCTCGCTCTTACAGGGATGATACTCTTTACAGGGATGATAACTCGCTTACAGCAGGGTATGATGCTGCTCGTTACAAGGAGGATGATACTCGTTACAGGGGATGATACTCGTTACAGGGATGATGCTCGTTACAGGGATGATGACTCGTTACAGGGGGCTGATACTCTGTTACAGGGATGCCTCATGATATGATACTTCGTTACAGGGACTGATGCTCTCGTTTACAGGGATGATGCTCCTTACAGGGATGATGCTCGTTACAGGGATGATGCTTGTTTAAAGGAATGATACTCGTTACAGGGATGATGCTCGTTACAGGGGGGATACTCGTTACAGGGATGATGCTCGTTACAGGGGGGATACTCGTTACAGGGATGATGCTCGTTACAGGGATGATGCTTGTTTAAAGGAATGATACTCGTTACAGGGATGATACTCGTTACAGGGATGATGCTGGTTACAGAGATGATACTCGTTACAGGGATGATGCTCGTTACAGGGATGATGCTCGTTACAGGGATGATGCTGGTTTAAAGGAATGATACTCGTTACAGGGATGATACTCGTTACAGGGATGATACTCGTTACAGGGGTGATACTGATTACAGGGATGATACTCGTTACAGGGATGATGCTCGTTACAGGGATGATGCTTGTTTAAAGGAATGATACTCGTTACAGGGATTATACTTGTTACAGGGATGATGCTCGTTACAGGGGTGATACTGATTACAGGGATGATACTCGTTACAGGGATGCTGCTCCTTACAGGGATTATACTCGTTACAGGGATGATGCTCCTTACAGGGATGATGCTCCTTACAGGGATGATGCTCGTTAAAGGGATGATACTCGTGACAGGGAGCTGATGAATAATTGACTGGGTTACAGGGCGATGATACTCATTACAGGGATGATGATACTCATTACAGGGGATGATAGACTCGGTTACAGGGATGATGCTCATTACAGGGCATGATACTCATTACAGGCGATGATACTCAGTTTACAGGGATGCTCCATGCTCGTTACAGGAATGATACTCCTAGCTTACCTGGGATGATGCTCGTTACAGGGATGATGCTCGTTAGCTATTAGGGATGAGTATACGACGCATGAAGCTCGCCTACAGGAATGATACTCCGTATACAGGATGTGGTACTCGTTACAGGGTGAGTGATGCTCGTTACAGGTATGCATACTCGTACTACAGGGATGATGATACTCATTACAGGGGTGATACTGGTTACAGGGCGAGTGATACTCGTTACAGGGATGATGCTCCGTTACAGGCATAGATGCCGTCGTCTTACAGGGATGGTACTCGTTACAGGGATGGTACTCATTACAGCGATGATCAGACTACTTATTTCCAGAGTTTATGAAGAGGTTTTCCGCAATGCGTCTTCTGTGCTACAGCTGAACTCTGTACAGTCTGCTGTCTGGTGCATGGTAGCCTTTGGACACCACAGTAGTCTGTTAAATCCGCTCCGTGTGTTTGCTTTCCGGCGGGCGTAAACTGACAGATTCTAAGCAAAAAAAGTGTGACGTAGGCTCTGCGCTGCCCCTCTGTTGGAGCTGAAAGTTCAGACATTCCCATAGTTTTGACTTAAGGAATATGTAGGAGTTTCCTGAGTTTCCACCAGGCAAAATGGCAAAGCTGCTGCCCATATTTTTATTCTGCAACTTTTGAGCTCCTCTCTCTCTCTCTACTCTCTCTCTATCTCTCTACTACCTCTCTCTGATCTGGATCAGCACGGTGATGCTGCTAAGCAGTGGTGCTGCTCTGCCATAGCAACAGTTCTGGTTGGATCATACCAGTTTGCCTGCTGGACTTAGCTATGCTCCGATAAGGTTTTCCCGTCTCAGGCGCCGGCCTCATGGCTCCCTACTCCAGTCTCCCAGAATCCACCGGGGACTCTCTGTTACCCACAATTCCTCCTCGGGGTCCTGGCCACGCCAGGCCCCCGAGAATGATGTTTATACAATACTATACTACCTGAGGCAGCGGATGATGCTATGTCGGAGGAGCTCGAGCGAATAGATATGTGAGGCATCCGTGATGCATGAGGGTCGAGAGAGAAATATGAGAGCCCGAGACAGCCATTATGCAGCGCTTCTGTGAATCTTCAGCTCCTCTTTTTCAGATGATTTCTGGAAGTCCGCGGCCCTCAATGCTCTGTGTGGGTGTGTGTAGTATGCCAACAATGTGTCGTGCGGACTAGAGAGCTGTTTTAAAGTCTGAATTTTGCTGGCCATATGCGTCGGAGAGAGGTTATGTTTTGTTGCCATGGTGACGCGTGGCCTGATGACATCACCTCCCAAACAGAAGCACGGACATTCCGTGAAAACTAGTCATAAATACAGAAAAAGACCATTAGAAGCCGAACGCAATAGGCAGTAGAGCAGAGCCCCGTTGGTTGTAGGAGCGGGCCCGGAGATACGGTCCTTTGCAGAGGTTTGGGCGCTCCTGGTCCGGTTCCGCGTTTGTCTCGGTTCTCGGAGTGGGAAATAAGTAAACACGCCCTCGGCCGAGAACACACCTCAAGGCACGGTCGCCGTTTACGAAAACATCAGCGTGGGGAGAGGAGAACTCCGTAAAAACCCTATTACCGGCCCCGTACAGAAGTGCACACTGTGCGTCTCGTTTATGTTTTTCATCAAACAGCTGCACCCAGAAGGAAGTGTGGGGCGCGAAGTGTGGAAGCGCTGTTGGGAAGGAAGATAAAGCTTACCTAAGGAGCGATAGACGATGATAAATTTAGACTTTATTGAGCTACGCACATACAGAAGTCCGCTTCCTCTCGCGGTATATGGCTGTCGGGCCGCGAAAGGCCATGTTGGGCTAATGCCAACATCCCAGATGACTCAGGCATGAAGCATGAAGCTGTGGAGCTTCCTAAATGGCGTCCTGCGAAAACGTCATCATTGGCACGTCTCATGAAGTCAGACCTACCCACCAAGTCATCATCATTCCTGTCCCGTCGACTCCATCTGGGTGTATAGCTATTTGTGCAGCTGTTCTTTTGAGGACGACGTACTGTATTCACCTCCACATCAAGTCATAGCGCCAGACCAGGGGCGCCCCAAACTTTTGCACACAGTTCTGTAATTGGTGTAATGTAATCGTGAGAACTCCATGATTCATGCTTGTTGTATTAGCCTGTAAATGCTGGATGATGAATGAAGCCATTCGAGGCCTAAAAGCTGCGCCGCTGCCTACACACCAACAATAGCCACGCCGGCCCTTTCATCCGGCCGGCCGCAGCCTACGACTCCGACTTTTTCTTTTTTTTTTTTAATGAGCCTGGGCCTGTAACCGTACTCGGCCTGCTTCCCGGCAACGCTGCCTGACCGGCGATCACCGTTATATCCACCAATTCAGCCCTGGCCCGGGCTCCACTCCTAGCCCCTGCTGCCCTATGCTATCCGGGCGAGTTTGGCCATTTTTTTTTTGCCTTTCTTTGTGAAACGGGACTTTGCAGTATACGGGCTTGGGGGCTGGACATACCCTGCTTATCGGTGCTGGGGAGAGGGGACAGGACATCTACGGAGCGAGGGAGTTATGTAATTTGCTGGGGCGCGGATCCTAAACGAGCGGCGGTAGCAGACCTGTTTTTATTTTGGCCGATGGCTTACCATCTCTGCCTGCATCGCTCTCCGCGATAACAGCGAGCGCGAGGAGACATGCGCGATTGAAGAGCGAGTAGGCGGCGGGCCCGAGTGCGCGAGTGTGCCTGCGAGAGTGAAAAGGAGGAGGGCTTGTTCTTGGCAGCAGATGGTAGATTTATTTTTTAGGCTTATTCTCATTTGTAGAAGAAGAGCCCTGTCTCCACCCTCAATAAAGCCGTCTCTCCTCCATCATATCTGAGTCTGTTCATTCCCCGAGTGAAAAAAATCAGCCTCTCAGGAGATTGCATCCCGCCCCGGCTCTCTTTTGTACCCGTCGATACCAACCGGCGGGACAGGGGGCTTCTTAATAATCCGCGGGCAGATGACACGTCTTATTAAAATACTCGTCCAGAGGCAGAACGAACATGCCCTCCTCATCAATGATGGGCCCGTATGTTGTTCAGGCTGTGTAGCTGTAGCGTAGTTAGCTAGTAGTTAGATATGCCAAGTGTTCAGGTCTCTTCTCTTAGTCTGGGGCTAGGGTGGATGCGGGTTTGTACCGTCCTCCTGAGGGTGTAGGCTAGAGGTGGTGCCCACCACAGAGCAGGTATGATGTGGGTGGTGCGATCATTCTCTCAGCACTGTAGTGACACTGACGTGGTCTGAGTAGGATGATGTGTTAGTGTGTGTGAGTGGTGCTGGTGTTGAGTGGGATCAGACCACAGCAGTGCTGCTGGAGTGTTTGAGACACTTGTGTCCAACACTCACTGTCCACTCTATTAGACACTCCTACCTTGCTGCTTGCTCCACCTTTTTATGTAGCACGGTACTAGACAGTCAAGAGACGATAGCTCATCTGCCCTGCATGTCTGCACAGTGCAGTGCTGGTCCTCCAATAGTCCTTCTTCTTCTTCGGGACGGTCACACAGGATGCTGTGCTCACACAGGGTGACACCCACACCACAGGGCGCCGCTCACAGGGTGACACCCACAGGACGCGGCGCACAGGACACTGAACACAGGATGCTGCCCCCAGGATGCTGCCCATGGGTTACTGCCAACAGGACGCTGCCCAACAGGACGCTGCCCAACAGGACGCTGCCCAACAGGACACTGCCCAACAGGACACTTGCCTAGAGGACCATGCTCACAGGTTGCTCCCCACAGGACACTGAACACAGGATGCTACCCACAGGACACTGAACACAGGATGCTGCCCCCAGGACACTGAACACAGGATGCTGCCCCCAGGATGCTGCCCACAGGTTACTGCCAACAGGACGCTGCCCAACAGGACGCTGCCCAACAGGACGCTGCCCAACAGGACACTTGCCTAGAGGACCATGCTCACAGGTTGCTCCCCACAGGACACTGAACACAGGATGCTGCCCACAGGACACTGAACACAGGATGCTGCCCCCAGGATGCTGCCCACAGGTTACTGCCAACAGGACGCTGCCCAACAGGACACTGCCCAGAGGACCATGCTCACAGGTTGCTGCCCACAGGACACTGAACACAAGATGCTGAACACAGGATGCCGCCCACAGTTTGCTGCCCCCAGGACTCTGCCCCCGGGTTGCTGCCCACAGTTTAGCCCTGCCCCCAGTGATGCCCTGCACACAGGTTTTTTTTTTTTCCTGCCCCACAGGATGCATGCCCCCCCCCAGGACGCCTGACCACACAGGTTCCTTTTCCCCCACAGGATGCTACGCCACCCTAGGACGACGCTGCCCACAGGACAGGTTCCTGGACCCCACAGGATGCCTGCCCCCAGGACGCCGTGCCCCACAGGCATTCCTGCCCACAGAGGCAATGCTGCCCCCCACGATCGCTGCCCACAGTAGGTTCCTGCCCACAGCATAGATGCTGCCCCCCAGCGACGCTGCCCCACAGGTTCCTGCCCACAGGACGCTGCCCACAGGATGCTGTGTCTGATCCAATCACACCAGCACACACACTAACACACCATCATCACCATGTCACCTGCCAGTGCTTTATACCCAGCTGAAGATGGGATCCATATGATCCACCCACAATCGTTACCTGCGCGTGTGGTGGTCCTGTGGGCGGTCCTAGACCACTGACAAAGAACAGCGGTAAATAGGCGTGATAGATACCTGTACAGCATGCTGGTAGGAAGGGGATTGACTAAAAGGCCCGAACCGAGTGGTGATTAGTGAGTTGAGCCCCGACTGTAACCAAGGATGTGTGCAGTCTCTCTCACACCATGGTCACAAGCGCCGCTGGTCTTATTACAAGCACTAACCCCCACATGAACATTACATCCCTGTGAAGACACTAACACACTGCCTTTCCCTCACACTAATCAGCTTCACGGGCCATGTTAGCAGGGCCGGTCAACGCAATCATACCGCACCACTAGATTCACTGGGACGTCATATAGCACGAAGCTTCTCAGGCTGCTGACCTCAGGGACCATACTCTTACTGACTCATGCGATTCAGTGCATTTCAGTCAGCAGACGCAGAAGGTTCTTCAGTGACTCACAGGCGGAAGAATCGCTGCGTGTGGCTATAGCTGAGACCGAGTCATTTCCTAGAGACTAGGCTTCTGCCACCATCACGGAAAAAAAAAAAGAAAAAAAAAAGAGCTTCCACCCAGCAAGGAATCAATTCCGACTATATGTACAGGACCACCATAGCTTGGTGGATAGGTTGAGTCTTCATAGTAGACATGCCAAACGATACCAACGTGTTCACGCGATAGCCGGCACATGTGACACCTAGATTCTGATGGGACGCCATAAGGTTTATAGCCCAGGGTGTTTGCAACATGTTTTCTTCCATTCTCACCGGTGCTGTGTTCGTTGTTGTGCTGTTTTTGGGGGGAGCCATGCCGTTTGCTGGCTTTTTCCCTCAGACGAAGAGATCCGTAGCCCAATTCGATGCCAGTTTGGATATAGCCTCAGGGTATTTTCGGTACCGTATTGTAGGACCCTATATGGTAAGCGCCGGCATGCGTTAACTTGATGACCCGATATTACCGTAGCATGCTGTAGGAGAAAAATGAATGGTTCGGTTGCTGCAGGGGATAGATGAGAGGCACGCCACCAGCCGAACCACTCAGGTGCAGCAGGAGCCCCTCTATGAAGTCATTCCTGTTAGTGCAGCACCATCGCGCAGACGGCTTTTTACCACACGCAGGACATTACACCGTACGCAGCACCGCTTACCGCACAACTTGTCTCTTAACACCACGTCACGTCACCAACGACTGCCAGTCGGGTGTCGTACCAGACTGCATGGAGTGCCTCAGAATAGGCCAGCCGAGTCATCCTTCAGTAGACTGAGCCTCCGCGCTTGTTAGCTGCTTGGTGCGGGTATCGCCCAAGACATGAGTTAAGGAGATAATATTATATATACCGTGTGTGTCCGGCAGGCCACACCTGTGGTCAGCACCGAAGTATGAACGGGTTTTTTGCTTGGTTTTTTTGTTCTTTTTTTGTTTCTTGCTCACACCTCCAGAAGGCCTACTGTCACTCCACCTCCACCCCTCTTACCGCCACCATCAGCAGGAACTCTAGAGGAGGATATCAAGCTGCAATGGCGATGCCGAT
>JAMWET010005908.1:365000-385526 GCA_024036415.1 Prochilodus magdalenae | reverse complement strand
TCACCACCAGTGTGAACAGTTCTGACTTTATCTACACACCAGACCACATCTTTTCACACCAGACCACATCTTTTCACACCAGACCACATCTTTTCACACCAGACCACTCTGAATCTGCAGTACAGAACCACAGCAACAAGGCACTGAGAGAGGTTATCAACCCGAACGGCTGCTAAGTTCTCCTGAGTTAACGTTTAATTGGTCTGTCAACAATATAAAACCCCAGCAGGAGAGGGAGAGAGGGACAGAGTGAGAAAGAGAGAGGGGGTGTGGGGCAGAGAGAGAGAGAGAGAGAGGAATTTTAGTAGAAGCCACAGCTATTGTTCTCTGACCTTTCCAAAACAGAGTCTGGTTACTTCACGTGGGAATACACTTCCTTACAGTAGCGACTGTTTCAGTACTGCCTGTTTCAGTAGTGACTGTTTCAGTAGTGATGTTTCAGTACTGCCTGTTTCAGTAGTGACTGTTTCAGTAGTGACTGTTTCAGTAGTGATGTTTCAGTACTGCCTGTTTCAGTAGTGACTGTTTCAGTAGTGATGTTTCAGTACTGCCTGTTTCAGTAGTGATGATTTAGCAGTGGTTTAAGTAGTGATGGTTTCAGTAGTGATGTTTCAGCACTGCCTGTTTTAGTAGTGACTGTTTCAGTAGTGATGTTTCAGTAATGCCTGTTTCAGTAGTACTGTTTCAGTAGTGATGTTTTAGCAGTGGTTTAAGTAGTGATGGTTTCAGTAGTGACTGTTTCAGTAGTGATGTTTCAGTAATGCCTGTTTCAGTAGTGATGATTTAGCAGTGGTTTAAGTAGTGACTGTTTCAGTAGTGACGGTTTCAGTAGTGATGTTTCAGTACTGCCTGTTTCAGTAGTGATGATTTAGCAGTGGTTTAAGTAGTGATGGTTTCAGTAGTGACTGTTTTTTTAGTAGTGATGTTTCAGTAATGCCTGTTTCAGTAGTGATGTTTCAGCACTGCCTGTTTCAGTAGTGACTGTTTCAGTAGTGATGTTTCAGTAATGCCTGTTTCAGTAGTGATGTTTCAGCACTGCCTGTTTCAGTAGTGACTGTTTCAGTAGTGATGTTTCAGTAATGCCTGTTTCAGTAGTGATGTTTTAGCAGTGGTTTAAGTAGTGATGGTTTCAGTAGTGATGTTTCAGTACTGCCTGTCTCTGTAGTGTCTTTTTCAGTAGTGACTGTTCTGGTGGTGACTGTTTCAGTAGTGAAGGGTTCAGTAGTGACAGTAGAACTCACATGACCAGCAAACACGGCTTTGAACAGCTGTACACACACTAATCACATTTTGCACTAAAAAACAGGAAACTTACTTCAGTACAGTGCTAACTGCTCACCATGTGACCAAAAGGGACTCCTGCTGTAAAACACAGGGGCGTGGCTAAAATAAGGTCTGCCTGCCGACTATAACTGTGTTTCAATAATGACAAACACATGGCACAGCATTTTTTAAATACTCTTTTTAATTTACCTTTTTAACTCAGGATAAATATAAATCTCCAACTTAAAAAAAAAAGTTAATAATATTTTCAGATTTAGGTACGGATAAATGTTGAGTGTGTATATATTTAGTTATTTATTATTTATTTATTATCTCTACTGGAGTCTTGGGTTTAAATATATCAGAACATCCTCCTTCTAAAGATCTAAGACATGAACACTCTTTCATTCTGAGATCTGTGGTTTGTTTAATCTGAGTAGTTTTTAACTGTGGGAGCTACACTGTACTATTGTTCATCTGGGCACTAAGTGTTTATAATAATTGATATTAAGTAAGTAGCTATGTAAGTATGTTGGTCAATGTGTTCAACCAACTTTGTTCTCCAAACTAACTCACACAACATCAACTACATTTCTGAAATTGTGTTTCTGTTTATTCTAATATATATATATATATATATATATATACACACACACACACACACACACACACACACACACAATCTTCTGTAGTATATATACACACTAACACAGAAGGTGGTCCTCAAATATGTAAGACCACCTCTCAAGCCCTGAGCATTATGGGGGATAAGCTGGGATGGGGGTTGCTAGAGGCCAGTGATGAGCTGAACACACACACACACACACACACATTTCTTTTTTAGTATCAGCTGTATTCAAAACTCCCCCCATTCATATGCAGCCCACACTGCCCCACCCCTAAAACTCAATACTCCCAAAGCAGGACAGCGGGGACAGAATTCTCCATGAATATTTTCTTAACATTCCCATCATTCCATCATTCCCATCATTCCATCATTCCCAGCTGGGTCTGGAACCGCATCTGTCTGCTTTAGATCCCGCTGTGAACAGACCTCAAACATTAAACTGTAAGACTGGATGGAGGACTGATTCTGCGGGTGTTACCCTGTGCAGACATCAGGCTTCATCTGACACCACACTGGCGCAGGTACAGCCAGAGTGCCTCTGTTAACACCTCCACACCAGACACAGCGCCTCACCTGAGCTTATGAGGTCGCTAATTGGACCCTAGAGCCCTGGGAACATGTGGTGTGGACTGATGAGTCACGGTACCAGTTGTTCTGGGCTGATGGTAGGGTTTGTGTGTGGACCAGACCCCATGAAGCCATGGACCTCACGGTACCTCAAGGCTCTTTGACCGGTGCCGCTACATTTAACTGCTTGGTGAACATTTGCAGCCCTTCATGGCCTTCATGTACTTCCACAGTGATGGGATATTCCAGCAGGATAATGCACAAGTAGATCAGAAACTTTTTCTTTATAACCTGACAACTAGTTTTAGCACTGGAGCTAAGAGGCTAATGTAGCCGAAAGCAATGCTACACCACAAGGGTCTGGCTTCAGTAACCTAACTGCTAACGGCCTACAGCACACTGATCTATAAACAAGTTCTACACGCAGCAAAACACCACATGACAAAAATGTATGTAACCACATAATCAGCTTTATTGGAAGTTACTTACCTCACATGCGGTTAGCTCAAAGCTAGCAACATACATAAGCTTGTTAGCTATGTTATCATGCTAACCCCAGCGCTAAAACTAACAAATAAAGCTAATGTCTAATAAAACTAATGTCTTCAGAGACCAATAAATGTTTTGACTAAATGACTTAAATAAAAAAACAAGGTTCTTCAGTTGTTCTTTGGTAAAGACAGTGGTTCTGTGTGGAACAATGAACACTCCAAGAACAATTTGCATGCTTAAGCGGTTCTTTTGCATGCTGAAATGGTTCTTCAGATTTGTGGAGAATGTTTTGTATGTGGTTCTATACAGCTAAAGTGTTCTGCTATGCCTGGCATTAGCTCTATTTGGTGCTATATGCAGTAGAACCCCATACAACACAGTAATCTGAAGAACCATTTCACCATGTAACGGACCACATAACATGCAAATGGCTGTCTGAATACTCATAAAGTTATACTGAACTATTGTCTTTTCCAGAGAACCCTTGTAGAACCTTCTTTCATAAGGATTTGTTCCCCCAGCTGCTTCTGTAACTGTGTGGAAGACTCCGGTTCTAGACGACCGAGTAGATCATCCACCTCACATACACAGTTTTAAACTCCTACTGAGAGACTTCTCTGCTCTTCACCGTCAGAAGAGAAACCCAAACAATGGAGGTCACCAACGGCTGTTCATAATGGACACCAGACGCCAGCTCACACGCCTGTTACACACAGAGCGGGTCTCATTAGCATGTGAATGGCCTGACCTCTCTCCCCTGTAGCGGATTACCGCACAGTTCAGCCAGACTAACGTTCATTCAGCCGCAGGTGGGAAGCAGCAGCCTGGATTCCACCACAAACAAACATCAGCTCCTTCAAACTGACGGAAGGTGAAGCCTCCAGGAACCAGTCATCCCTCCGGAGGTCCACATATACCATTCAATTTCCCCACCTCTCTTTATCTCTTACAAGCACACAGGGTCTTTAAGTTCCGGCCCTTTAAGACTGATATATGCAAATGAGCTCTGTTCTGATTCGTCACTCTGTAAAGGGACTAAAAAACTTTCTGCAGGAGTGGGCGGTGCTAAACTGATGTGGACAGAACATTTGTATAGCTAAATTCAGCTGTTGGAACCGGTATCCAGTCAGTAGTCAGTATCGATCCATACCCTAAATTCAGCTGTTGGAACCGGTATCCAGTCAGTAGTCAGTATCGATCCATACCCTAAATTCAGTTGTTGGAACCGGTATCCAGTCAGTAGTCAGTATCGATCCATACCCTAAATTCAGTTGTTGGAACCGGTATCTGGTCAGTAGTCAGTATCGATCCATACCCTAAATTCAGCTGTTGGAACCGGTATCCGGTCAGTAGTCAGTATCGATCCATACCCTAAATTCAGCTGTTGGAACCGGTATCTGGTCAGTAGTCAGTACCGATCCATACCCTAAATTCAGCTGTTGGAACCGGTATCCGGTCAGTAGTCAGTATCGATCCATACCCTAAATTCAGCTGTTGGAACCTGTATCTGGTCAGTAGTCAGTATCGATCCATACCCTAAATTTAGTTGTTGGAATCCGTATTGGATGAATACGCCATATCAATCCATACCCTAAATTTAGCAGTCGGAATCTGATCAGACTGATCAGATCAGTACTGTGTATCGATACATACCCTGAAATTTAGATGTTAGAATCTGTATTAGATCAGCACTCACTCAGAGCCATACCTTAAATTCAGCAGTCAGAACCTGTGTCGGATTATCAACCCTTATACTAAATTCAGCTGTCGGAATCCGTATCCAATCAGGGCTCTGTATCAATCCATACCATGAGCTCAGATATAAATAACAGCCCACAGTCCAAGTTCAGCTGTCAGAACTGGTATCAAGTCAGTACTCAGTACCAACCTGTACCCTAAAATCAGTTGTCCAAACTTGTATGGGCTCAGTACAACATATCAACCCATACCCTAAATTCAGATAACAGAGCCAGTACTGGGTCAGTACTCAGTACTCATATTCCAGGGAGAGAAAAAAAGTTGGACTGTTGCCTTCCTACTAATACTACTGCTAATGCTAATATCACTGCTGCTAATAATAGTAAAGATCTATTAATACAGAACCGTTTACAAAGCCAAGGTCACTTACAGCACATCAGCTGTAAAAATGTGTCAGTACCCGCACACACAGACACCCACACCCACACACACCACCGAAACAATGGAGCTCACTCGACTGCAGCACCCACTCTCTCTCTCCCAAGCTTCTCTCTGTGTGTCTCTCTCTCGCTCACCCCACTGGTCAGTACGGACGGTCCATCGGCTGCAGACATCCAGGATGTTCCAGCCTCCTCCTCCTCCACGGTCCGGCGGGTCAGATTAAAGTCCGAAGGGTCAGATTATAATCCAGCAGGTCACGTCCAACGCACACACAAACATACACGTGTGCTCACACACACACACACTGAGATTAGAGTCCGGCGGACGGCCACTGACAACAGCACAACACCGTCGCTCACATTACACACCTGCTCCGCTCGCACACTCTGACACACACACCCACCGTGGCTCCGCTCGCACACCCTGACACACACACACCCACCGCGGCTCCGCTCGCACACCCCGACACACACCCACCGCGGCTCCGCTCGCACACTTAAACACACAGCCAATACAGCTCCGCTCGCACGTTCAAACACACACTCGCGCGCGAGCACACATCAACACACCGACGCTAACGATCCGGCAACAGTTGTTGGGCTTCTGGCCACTCCCACTCCCTCTCTCTCCCTGTCTCACCTCCTTCTCTCTCCCTCTCCCTCTCCCTCTCTCTCTCTCTCTTTCTCTCTCTCTCTCTCTCTCTCTCTCTCTCTCTCTCTCTCTCTCTCTCTCTCTCTCTCTCTCTCTCTCTCTCTGTCTGCAGTTGCTAGGCAACTATTCAACTGGGCCATCCCCTAGCAGTGACATCATACAGAGTGTGTGAATTGCACCACACACACACACACACACTTACACACGTGTGAAATGAAGCATGTTCACACAGTGACAGCCTGAACCATAACGTATAAATAACTTTAGATTTATTTATTCATTCATTCATGTACGAGTGTTCAGCGTGTCCGCTCTTCATCTTCATTACAGCCTCCATTCTTCCCAGGAGACTCCCCTCCACCTTTGCTTCTTCTCACCATCCAAATAACCCCAAACACATTCAGTGGTGTTGAGGTTCTGGACTCTAGGGTGACCAGTCCATTGAGAGAACACCAGCAGTTTCTTTGTTGGATGTGTGTGTCTCCTTTTCTCAGTAAGGAGCTTCTTGAACATCTACACCTCCTTTCAGACCTCCATAGTGTTGAGGTCTCTTCTCAAAGTGAAGGGATGTACAGAAACAGATCTGACGCAGGAGTGCAGCTTGATGTTCTCCTCTCTCTCTCAGAGAGGAGAGCTTTAGGAGCTGGTTATCTGATGGGGACAGTGTTGGTGGGTCTGGCAGGTCTTCCAGGTGGTTGTTAGGAGTCCCAGTTTCTCCGTAGCTCCAGTTTTGTGCAGGAAGATTATACTTCAATGTAACCTCCTCAAAATAACTTTTGTCTTTGATGGTGCCACTTGCATTTCCAATTTGGCGCTGGCGTTCTGGACTGGTTTGATTTCACCCCAAAAAAGTGGGCGGGGCTGTCAGGACCACAGGGAAGCAGTGGTGCACAGTAACTAAGTAACTGGAATTAGTTACTGTACTTAAATAGTTTTTCCGTGTAGCTGTACTTTACTGGCGTATTTCCAGTTTGGATGATTTTTATTTTAACTCCACATTTGAGTCAAATATCTTTTTACTCCACTACAATCTGTGAAATTTGTTGTTGCTTTTGGCTTATATGGATGTAAAACAGATGCAATATAGGAAAACTATATATATAATTATATAATATTATTTAACTCAAGTGCATGGTTTGTGTATTTTGTCCACCACTGCAGGGAAGAGTCGAACCGCCTATCCTACAACTATAAATATTAAACAGCACTGTGGCTAGGAGAGAAAAACTAGTTAGCATTAGCTAAGCTAGCCTGCTAAAAGCTTTACCCAGCATTGTGCTAATCCGATAACAGCTTTACCGAACACAGAGGAGAGGGGAGCTGGCTATAGTGTTAGCTTTGCTAGCCCGCTAACAGCTAGCCCGTCACAGAGGAGCTGTTTGGCGTTAGCAGTATATATATATATATATACACACACACACACACACACACACACACACACACACACATATATATATATATATATATACACACTAAAATACTAATATATATAGTATAGTAGTTCATATATATCTTTATATACTGTATATGGATATTAGTAGCTTATGTATATATTATGTATATGTACTACATATGTGTATTAATAGTTAATATATATCTTTATATAATATATATAGCCAGACGCTTCCTCTCAAACCAGCAAATCCATAAAAATATCACATACAATCCCGAAGTACAATTACATAACTCACTCAGGTCTGACACCAGAACGATCGGTTCTCTGCACACTGACTGAGAACAGTTATGTACTGTATAATGAAGTGATGCACATAGCAGAGTTCTGTCCGCTTCCTCCTACCAAACTTGTAGGAGGGCTGTCGAATGATCACATTTATTAATCATTATTTATGTTTGTCTAATTTGCAGTGCACTGCTTTATAACCATGCGCATATACAATACAGCTCACCAACGACTTCAGTATTAAAATTCATTGTGTAAATGATATATATATATATATAGCAAGAGAGTGAGAGATTCTCCATCTGTATCACAGCTGCCCCACTTTCTCTGCACTCCCAGGAGATCAGTGCAGTTTCATTCACACCAGTACAGACCTAACTGAGAACCAGAAGCAGCCTGCACATGCACACAGCACACCTAGCATGCACACGCACACAGAACACCTAGCATGCACACACACACACAGAACATGCACACAGCACACCTAGCAAGCACACACACACAGAACACCTAGCATGCACATGCACACAGAACATGCACACAGCACACCTAGCAAGCACACACACACACACACAGAACACCTAGCATGCACACACACACACAGAACACCTAGCATGCACACGCACACAGAACATGCACACAGAACACCTAGCATGCACACACACAGAACACCTAGCATGCACACGCACACAGAACATGCACACAGAACACCTAGCATGCACACACACACAGAACACCTAGCATGCACACGCACACAGAACATGCACACAGAACACCTAGCAAGCACACACACACACACAGAACACACACCCAGCCTGCACATGCACACAGCACACCCAGTTTGCACACGCACACAGCACACCCAGTTTGCACACGCACACAGCACACCCAGCATGCACACGCACACAGCACACCCAGTTTGCACACGCACACAGCACACCCAGTTTGCACACGCACACAGCACACCCAGCATGCACACGCATACAGCACACCCAGCATGCACACGCACACAGCACACCCAGTTTGCACACGCACACAGCACACCCAGCATGCACACGCACACAGCACACCCAGCATGCACACGCACACAGCACACCCAGCATGCACACGCACACAGCACACCCAGTTTGCACACGCACACAGCACACCCAGCATGCACACACACACAGAACACCCAGCATGCACATGCATACAGCACACCCAGCATGCACACGCACACAGCACACCCAGCATGCACACACAAAGAACACACAGCACACCCAGCATGCACACGCACACAGAACACCCAGCATGCACACGCATACAGCACACCCAGCATGCACATGCATACAGCACACCCAGCTTGCACACGCATACAGCACACCCAGCTTGCACACGCACACAGAACACCCAGCATGCACACGCACACAGCACAGCCAGCATGCACACGCACACAGCACACCCAGTCTCTCTCTACAGCCAGTGTGTAGTGTGTCTGTTCTGGGGTCCTGTAGAAACATGGTGGTGGTAGTCTCTGCTGGAAGACGAGCTGCTCTTATGTAGATATAAAGATACTAAGATAAGGAGGTAATTCTACACTACAGATTACATATCGTTGCTGTCCAAAGAAAAATAAGTATCTCAGGAGAGGGCAAAAACATAATCTGATTGTAATGTAAGTCAATGGAACCAGACGTCCTTCCGAGCAGGTTTGGGCCATTACTGTCGGTTCATTCATCATCAAATGTTCACACTATGTAAATACCAGCGTGTGATCAAACTGCAGCATAAAAGCAAAAACTGACAAAAATGGAGATACATGTCTTTCATTGGACAGCGACGATATCTATACACTACCAGTGACAGGTACTTCACCTACAGGTTATTCACCCTACAGGTTACAGGTAATTCACCCTACAGGTTACAGGTAATTCACCCTACAGGTTACAGGTAATTCACCCTACAGGTTACAGGTAATTCACCCTACAGGTTACAGGTAATTCACCTACAGGTTACAGGTTATTCACCCTACAGGTTACAGGTAATTCACCTACAGGTTACAGGTTATTCACCCTACAGGTTACAGGTAATTCACCTACAGGTTACAGGTTATTCACCCTACAGGTTACAGGTTATTCACCCTACAGGTTACAGGTAATTCACCTACAGGTTACAGGTAATTCACCCTACAGGTTACAGGTAATTCACCTACAGGTTACAGGTTATTCACCCTACAGGTTACAGGTAATTCATCCTACAGGTTACAGGTAATTCACCCTACAGGTTACAGGTAATTCACCCTACAGGTTACAGGTAATTCACCTACAGGTTACAGGTTATTCACCCTACAGGTTACAGGTAATTCACCCTACAGGTTACAGGTAATTCACCTACAGGTTACAGGTTATTCACCCTACAGGTTACAGGTAATTCACCCTACAGGTTACAGGTAATTCACCTACAGGTTACAGGTTAATCACCCTACAGGTTACAGGTTATTCACCCTACAGGGTACAGGTTATTCACCCTACAGGTTACAGGTAATTCACCTACAGGTTACAGGTAATTCACCTACAGGTTACAGGTAATTCACCTACAGGTTACAGTTATTCACCCTACAGGTTACAGGTAATTCACCTACAGGTTACAGGTTATTCACCCTACAGGGTACAGGTTATTCACCTACAGGTTACAGGTTATTCACCCTACAGGTTACAGGTTATTCACCCTACAGGGTACAGGTTATTCACCTACAGGTTACAGGTTATTCACCCTACAGGTTACAGGTAATTCACCTACAGGTTACAGGTTATTCACCCTACAGGTTACAGGTAATTCTACACTGGTGTGATGACTGGTAAGAATGACCAGTGGTCTATGAATGGTCTGAAGGTTCCAGAGCTCAGTGTGTCCTGATTTGTTCTGCTGTGTGACTGTACAGTAATACAGCCTCACTCATCTGTATTCACCCCGAGTTCAACCTGCAGAGTCTCTCTCTCCTCTATTTCTCCTTTCTACAATCACTCTCTCTAATATACTGTACATATATCCCACAGCTCTCTCCCTCTCTCTTCCTCTCTCTCTTTGTCTGTCTGTCTGTCTGTCTGTCTCTCTCGCAATCACTCTCTCTAATATACTGTACATATATCCCATCGCTCACTCTCTCTCTCTCTCTCTCTCTCTCTCTCTCTCTCTCTCTCTTTCTCCTGCAGCAGTTTGGGTCTTTGATCTTGCTGTAGAGAATCTGGTGCTTCAGGATATTATATTTATTTACAGTGTTTGCTATTCATTTCTCAGTATGAGAGGGCGGGAGAGAGAGATAGAGATAGAGAGAGAATGAGAGAAATAGAGATAGTGTGAGAGGGAGAAAGAGAGAGAAAGAGAGAGAGACAGAGAGAGAAAGAGAGAGAGAGAGAGAATGAGAGAAATAGAGATAGTGTGAGAGGGAGATAGAGAGAGAAAGAGACAGAGAGAGATAGAGAGAGACAGAGAGAGAGAGAGAGAGAGAGAGAGAGAGAGAGAGATAGCTGTAATAACAGGAAGTGCCTGTGCCTGTACTGTAGTAATAACTGATGGAGTTTTCCATGTGCAGCTGAATCGTTTTGTTGATGTGTGGTCTAATTCTGTACTGCACTGGAATAAACAGGACCCCCACAGGACCCCCACAGAGCAGGTATTATGTGGTTGGTGGATCATTGGTGCTGGGTATTATGTGGGTGCTGCTGGACACCTCAGTCTCACTGCTGGACTGAGAATCGTCCACCAAGCAAAACTATCCAAACAACAGTGTCCTGTGGGCAGTGTCCTGTGGGCAGTGTTCTGTGGGCAGTGTCCTGTGGGCAGTGTTCTGTGGGTGGCGTCCTGTGACCACTGATGAAGAACCCGAGGATGACCAACACAAACCATGCAGCAGCTGATGAGCTGCAACAGTTTAGCTCCATCCATTCAGCCCACAGCAGTTCAGCTCCAACCCTCTGGCCCACAGCACTTTAGCCCCACTCATCCGGGCCAAAAACACTTTAGCCCCACCTCTTTGGCTTACAGCAGTGTAGCTCCACCCATCTGTCTTATAGCAGTTTAGCTCTATCCATTCAGCCTACAGCAGATCAGCTCCACCCCTCTGGCCTACAGCACTTTAGACCCACTCATCCGGGCCAAAGCACTTTAGCCCCACCTATTTGGCTTGCAGCAGTGTAGCTCCACCCATCTGTCCTATAGCAGTTTATTCCCAGCCATTCAGCCTCTAGGATTTTAGCTCTACCCATCATACAGTAATTTAGCCCCACCCACCCAGCCTACAGCAATGCAGCCCCACCCATTCCAGTTTATCCATCTGCCCTACAGCAGTTTATCACCAGTTTATCCATTACACAGAAGTTATTAGGAGTATTTCAGTTCAGACTGCTATTTGAATGACGCACAGCCAATCAGAACAGAGCTTATTTGCATATAGTGATGATTCAGTGTTTCATAATACTTCATTCATTGAGGTGCAGAATTTAAATAAATGTAAATAAGCAGCATTGACACTGTAACCCCTCCCTTAAAGCTCCACCCACTGGCCACATCATCAAAAACTCTCCCTTATAGCTCCACTCACTGGTCACTTTATCAGAAACTCCTCCCCTATAGCTCCACCCATAGGTCACTATCAAAACCCCCACTCTTAAAGCTCCATCCACAGGCCACTTTATCAGAAACCCCTGAGACTGCTGAGGTCAGTCTAAACTGAATGGCCATCTAAATCCTGAATGGTCAGTGTGGTCAGTATTAGAGAGCGCTGACTCCTCCTCCTGTCCTGCATGTGTGGGATAAGGATGCTACTCTTAGCCTCTGTCTTATCCTATTACACTGTTCTCAATCAGGTCCAGTACAGTGATTAAACATGATCAGCTTTAACCCCCACACACACGCACACACACGTGTGCACACACACACACACGTGCACACACACACACACAAACACACACACACACGCGCGCGCACACACACGCACACAAACACACGCACACACAAACACACACACACACACACACACAAACGCACACACACGCACACACACACATGCTATGTGGTAATCAGTGGATCTGTTCTTATTCCCTAAATGCTCTGCCATGTTCGAGAACAGTGCTGCACACATCCATGCTGTGACACACATGCACACTAGGGGGCAGTGAGCACACTTGCCCTATCCGTGGTCCCAGGGAAGCAGGGGGGCTGGTTGCCTTGCTCAAGAACACTTCAGTCGTGTCCTGCTGGTTCAGGGAATCAAACTACTAACCTTCTGGACACAAGGCTGGTTCTTTAGCCTGCAGTGTACGACTGACCCCCTGGGCTGCCCCTTTGGTGGTGTGCGGCAGGCTTTAATGTAAAAGCTGAGCGTGTCCTTTGGTGGGCGGAGCTCCCAAGCCGCCACTGAGTCACTCTCACACTCTATTCTTTCACCTCGTTTGTCCTCTCTTGCTCTGAGTGCCACCTAGTGGTGATCTCCCGAGGCAGCAGCCACCAACTCTCTACAGTGTAAGGAAGTAGGATGGGCTTATTTGGCTCAATACGCTAATTAGGTTGTTTGGTATGTGGGGAATTCAACATGCTGTCATTTTAAAGCCCATTCACCTTATTACTGATCAGCGCTCACCCTCCTGAGGAACCACAGGAGCCTATAAACCTGATTAAGCTGCTTTTGTCTGAAACCGTATTTCTCAGTGTCTCCAAACTTCTGACAGAGTGCAGCTCTCACACAGGACTCACTACGGATGCTGCAGAGTATGATCGTCAGTGATGAACAGAGATAATAACGATGTTAATGAAGAGCTGAATGAGGTTTCTATTCCGTATTGATCTGAGCGATGTGATTCTGTTTGGTCAGCTGCTTCAGTCCCCCGCCCTCACACAGCAGCGGAGTCATCACAGCTGTAGGAAACCCGCACTTACTAAAGTTACCTGCTGCTGACCTCGGAGATGTGACAGGGACAGGCTGGAGGGATGTTCCTCCACATCCATCCATTCGTTAATCTGTCTGTCCGTTAATTCTTCCATCCCTTTATCAGTTCATCTGTCCATCAGTCCATCCATCCATCCATCCATCGGTCCATCCGTCAATTTGTCTGTCCGCCCATCAATCAACCAATCAAACAATCAATCAATCCATTCATCAGTAAATCAATCTGCCTGTCAGTCAAACCATCCATCAATCAATCAACCAATCCATCCATCCATCCATCAATCAGTCAAACAATCAATCAATCTATCCATCAGTAAATCAATCTGCCTGTCAGTCAAACCATCTGTCAATCAATCCGTCTGTACATCCATTTCTCAATTCGTCCGTCCATCTGTCGGTCCGTCCATCAATCAACCAACCAATCCATCCATCAATCAGTCAAACAATCCTTCCATCAGTCAATTAATCTGCCTGTCAGTCAGTCCGTCTGTCAATCTATCCATCAAACCATCAATCCATCCCTCTACCATTAGGACAGGAACCACAAGCCCGAAACTGGCCTTTTCCTGGAATTCCACCATTTAAAGTTCCTTAAAGACCCAGCTGTTGCATTCAGGCCCGGTTTAGATGCCTGTGTGAGTGATGCTGGGGGAGAGTAAGGGGCAGGCCAGGCTTAACTACAGTTTCACACCCTCATTAATCTGTTTACACAGTCCTGGAATAATCCCGCCTGGAATAATCGCGTTTACTGTAGGAGGAGAACAGAAGCTGGATTACAGTTTTTCTCAGTCGACTTGGTACATTTCTCACATCATGGTTTACATCGGCATCACAACAAGTGCATTTCAGCAGTTAGTGCAAACAGCAGAACTCAATGTACCTCACTCAGAATGCTTCGTTCAGGCCTCAATAGCAAATATTTACACTGATCAACTTCAGTACCATCAGAATGTCTAGTCTGTGTATCATTGTCTATTAATAAGGCAGTCAAAAAACTTGTTGTCAGTGCAGCAGTGTACAGTGTTTCTGATGGAAACTAGCAAAATACAAACTTACACAGAACACAGAGTTACACATGACTGTATGTGGGAGACTGGCAGCAAGAAGCTGAACTGAAATCGAATACATACATATATATACAGTAATATTCTTTTACTGTGTTGTTTGGATTGCAAATTATTGGCCAAAAAAATCCAATAGAAATTCAGGAAAGACATAGCAGCACACACTGTGATGTTTCCTCCCCGTTGGGCTGGCACATCAATGGTAGCCCTATGGCCAATGATGCTTTGACCATGGCTTCTGCATTTTGCAAGGTTGAAGCCAGCCTCACCCAGACGTGTAAAAGTGTGGAGTGGTTCACTTGATTCCAGCTCCATGATACGCTGCAGTCGTGGCTGGGTCTTCCAACATGACAATGACCCAAAGCACACAGCCAGGATAACCAAGGAGTGGCTCCGTAAGAAGCATATCAAAGTTCTGGAGTGGCCTAGCCAGTCTCCAGACCTAAACCCTATAGAAAATCTTTGGAGGGAGCTCAAACTCTGTGTTTCTCAGCAACAGCCCAGACACCTGGCTGATCTGGAGAAGATCTGTGTGGAGGAATGGGCCAAAATCCCTGCTGCAGTGTGTGCAAACCTGGTGAAAAACTACAGGACCTCTGTAATTGCAGACAAAAGCTACTGTACCAAATATTAACACTGATTTTCACAGGTGTTCAAATACTTATTTGCAGCAGCAACACACAAATACATTATTAAAAAATCATACATAGTGATTTCCGGATTTTTTTTTAGATGTCTCTCACAGTGCACATGCACCTAAGATGAAAATTTCAGAACCCTCCATGATTTCTAACTGGGAGAACTTGCAAAGTCGCAGGGTGTTCAAATATGAAGTACATGTAATGTTCTTTTCGGACAAGAATCATTTCAGCCGTAGGAAATATGTCAGTATGCATAAGGGCTTTACCTGTACATACAGGTACCGTAGCTCTTTCACCCTGTCACCTTTTCTTTGAAATGGAACATGCTCATCCAGTGTCATTTCAGAACCCGGTCAACGGTGGAGGTGCTTACAGATTGAATATTTTGAAAAACCTTGTTGTCCTGTATAATGGCTTGCTGGATACCTGTCAGCCTTATGGCATTATGACCATAGCACATATAACCTCCTCTCGTTGAGGTGTGAAAATGGGACCTCTGCCCCCCGCTGTGAGCTAGTCATACAGTCCTATATGGTATAAGAATCAAAAATGCAAAACATAAGACTGAATGACATTTCAAAATTGATGTCAATGTCCTCTCAGCCTTCCACCCCGCAGCCCTTGGCTGTTCACCCTGTACATGGCCTTGTCTTTCCATTGTGAGACGTTGTAACACTTTTGTGTATTTTGTGTCTGTATATGTTTGTCAATTGAAGGTTCATGAGATGCACCTCTGACCTATGGTTGAGAGCTATTGGACCATTGGGTGATCAAGACCTTCACAGATTCCCCTTCTTAACTGAAAGCAGAGATGCACATAAGAACAACTAAGGACAATCGATTAAGGATAAATTACCTAAATTTACCCAAAGGTTTCATAGAAATGTACATATTATACCAACATGTTTAGCACTTTTGCATGTAATGAGCTAGGCAATGACCTAAAGCCTAACCATAATGCTAGTATGATGTGCACAAGTGACAAGGAGCTGTGGAGATTGAATGAACAGTTTTGAGAATTTCTGATCTGAGAAATGAACCAAATCAACTGAGAAAAACTGTAACACAGCCGACTCTGTATGATCATCTCAGTGCAGCATCATTACATACTCCTGTTAAACACTGCCCCCTCGTGGTGAAGGACCAGCGCTGCACCAACCTGCTCACTCCGGGGCTTTAACAGCAGAACAAGCTTTAACAGTGGAGAACCCTATACACGTACCACCACAGTCAGAGTGAACAGATCGTTTTATACACCGGTTCACATCAAACAGTCCATCAGCAGCATCCTCATCACCCAGTCAGAACTACCGCACGCCTGACTAAACCCAGCACTGCACTACTGCTCACCTGCTGTTCCAATCAGCTTCTCCAGCGAACACTACTACAGACATACAGAGCTGACCTGCACCAAGAACAGGGACCAAGACTCAGGGATAATAATCTCAGATAACAAAAGAAAGAAAGAAAGAAAGAAAGAAAGAGGAAAAGAAAGAAAGAAAGAAATAAAGAAAGAAAGAGGAAAAGAAAGAAAGAAAGAAAAATAAAAGAAAGAAAGAAAGAAAGAAAGAAAGAAAGAAAGAAAAGAAAAATAAAAGAAAGAAAGAAAGAAAGAAAGAAAGAAAGAAACAATGAAAGAAAGAAAGAAAGAAAGAAAGAAAGAAAGACAGACAGAAGGAAAAGAAAAATAAAAGAAAAAAAGAAGGAAAGAAAGAAAGAAAGAAAGAAAGAAAAATAAAAGAAAGAAAGAAAGAAAGAAAGAAAGAAAGAAAGAAAGAAAGAAAAAAAGAGAAAGAAAGAAAGAAAGAAAGAAAGAAAGAAGGAAAGACTGTTCAGGGATCTGGTATGGTTTGGTCTGGATTGATCTTCACCAAACAAAGCAGACAGCAGTGACACCCAGCGGTGACCATCACAGCGGTGACCATCACAGACATTTGAACCTGGAGCTTCAACATCTCTCTCCAGCAAACGAGTCCAACAGCTCCTTCAGCTCCCTGGAGCCGGACTGATTAGCTCAGGCTTTACAGGTGACTCAGCAGTGCACATCCACCACATTACAGCCTATTAATAATCTCCTCACACGACTTTCACACCCTGATCCGTAACAGTTCCTCCACAGGTCACCACCAGCAGCGAGCTGAGGGATCCAGCACAGCACTGTGGTCAGCACAAACACAAATCACTGAACCGAGGCAGCGCTTCCACGTCACAGGCCACACACAGCAGAGACACAGAACTCCTCACCTGGTAGTAATAGCCGTTATCCGTCTGATACGGGGGTCTGTCGATGGGGGGCGCTCCCAGGGCGGTCTTCAGAATCTCCTCACACCCTGAAACACATCAGCAGTTCTAATTCAAATTTAAACCCAATATCTGGATCACTCTGGGTTAGGGAGCACACACACATACTAGAGCTGCATGCACCATCCACTAAAACACATTCATCTACAGCCCCAGATGTGTTTACATGTTGGATATGGATGAATCGAGATACCCGGATGGTGTTCTACTCCAGTCAGATGTTCTAGTGTACAGGGGGAGCTATCCTTTTAGTCTACTGCATCCCATCATGCACCACAGCCTCACCAGCTTTCAGCCTGCTTCAGCCAGAAAAATTGGCGATGGGTAACACTGGGGAACAAAACGCAGCCAACTGTGTTAAATGTGGGTGTAGTGATTGTAGTGGGGTGTGTTTTCATCAGAATGAGCCTCAGAAAGTTAAATATACAGGTCTGAAGATGAATAAAAGATGAACTCGCTTTAGAGGATCAGTTTTAGAGTGAAATAGCCGAGGGGAGCTAACAGCTAAGCTAAACTTACTTCAGGTGAACTGAGCAGGATTAGCATCAGCTAGCTCTAAACAGTGGATACAGTAATAACAGCTCTGAGGTAAATGTGGGTGTAGTGATTGTAGTGGGGTGTGTTTTCATCAGTATGAGCCTCAGAAAGTTAAATATACAGGTCTGAAGATGAATAAAAGATAAACTCGCTTTAGAGGATCAGTTTTAGAGTGAATTAGCCGAGTATAGCTAACAGCTAAGCTAAACTTACTTCAGGTGAACTGAGCAGCGTTAGCATCAGCTAGCTCTAAACAGTGGATACAGTAATAACAGCTCTGAGGTAAATGTGAGGTAACTGGTCATGTGACTGTATTAGTATACTACACTGTAGGTCAGATCTTGTTACTGTACTGTATACCACACAGGGGGCGTATACAGTGTGCGGTACTTACTACTGTAGTATACAGTGTGCAGTATAGTACTGTGCCATTTTGAATACAGACAGAGCTAAAAGAAATAAACAAATTGTTAAAACTAAAGTAACAAAAGTGTTTTCTAAACGTAGTAAGTAAATTATAAAGTATACAGACGTTTTTTTTGTAATAACAGTATTAGGTGACAGAAATACTCAAATAAAGTACAAATACCAAAATAAAAACTACTTAGGTACAGTAACAAAATACTGGCACTCTGTTAGCTTTCACTCTACACTGCCCACCGCAACCACTCTTCACTGCCCCCTATACCCACCCTACACTGCCATCTGCACCCACCCTTCACTACTCCCCGCACCCACCCTACACTGCTGCCCACAACCACCCTACACTGCCCCTGCACTCACCATTCACTGTCCCCACGCACACACCCTACACTGTCCTCTGCACCCACCATTCACTGCCACGTCACCCACCCTTCACTGCCCCCCACATCCACCCTTCACTGCCCCCGTCACCCACCCTTCACTGCCGCCCATCCTTCACTGCCCCCCACACCCACCATTCCCTGCCACCTCACCCACCCTTCACTGACCCCCACATCCACCATTAACTGCCACCTCACCCACCTTTCACTGCTCCCTATACGCACCCTACACTGCCATCTGCACCCACCCTTCACTGCCGCCACACCCACCTATCTCTGCCCCCCACACCCACCCTTCTCTGCCCCCCACACCCACCCTTCTCTGCCCCCCACACCCACCCTTCTCTGCCCCCCACACCCACTGAAGGAGAGATTAGAGCATGGAGAGAAATAAAATCTGAGACATGGTCTAAATCTTTCAGAACATCAGATCAGATCTGCAGAGGAGGACAGATCACACACTGCTAAGAACACACTAATACACACACACACACTAACACACACACAGTAACACACACACACACTAACACACACACACACACACACACACAAAACCCATTTAAATCCATTTATAGAAACAGCAGCATGCGTGATATAAATAGATTTAAGTGGATTTTTTTTATGTGTGTGTGTGTGCGAGTGTGTGTGTCTGTGTGTAGTGTGCGAGTGTGTGTAGTGTGTGAGTGTGTGTGTCGTGTAAGTGTGTGTGTAGTGTGAGTGTGTGTGTCTGTGTGTAGTGTGCGAGTGTGTGTAGTGTGTGAGTGTGTGTGTCGTGTAAGTGTGTGTGTAGTGTGAGTGTGTGTGTATAAAGCATTATAAATTAATAAACCATTCGGAGCAGCAGAGCGAGCTTTAATAGCACAACACCACCACAGTCAGTTCTTCCTCTTGGTCATCTACAGTCCTATCCAGACAACACCAGAAATCCCAAATACCATAAAAACCAAATTTCAAGAATATGAAACAGTTCCAAATCAAATATTCCCATATCCCAGTCTGAAAGAGTGTGTCTGCCCATGTGTGTTTGTGTCTGTGTCCAGGGTGTGTGTGTCTGTGTCCCTAAAGTGTGTGTGTGTGTGTGTGTGTGTGTGTGTGTGTGTGTGTATCAGGCCTGAAACTCATGTCTCTGGGGGGCCAGAGTGTAATGGATCAGTTTCAAGGTGGGCTGAAAGGAGCGCTGCCGTACAGAGAGTCTGATAACCTGGGATAAACAGTCTCAGTGTGGAGCTCCATTATAAACCTGACAGACGCTAATTAACAGCTTCATCGTTACTGTGTTAATTAACAGCTGATCTGGAGCCAGTAAACACTCCAACAGCTCCAGAGCTGCTGATTCAGGTTAGACATTAGAGGACCCACCTCAGAGCACACACCCACTCTTCTCACCAAACAGAACAGAACAGAACAGAACTGAACTGAACTGAACTGAACTGAACTGAACTGGAGTGAACTGAACTGAACTGAACTGAACTGAACTGAACTGAACTGAACTGAACTGAACTGGAGTGAACTGAACTGAACTGAACTGGAGTGAACTGAACTGAACTGAACTGAACTGAACTGAACTGGAGTGAACTGAACTGAACTGAACTGAACTGAACTGGAGTGAACTGAACTGAACTGAACTGAACTGAACTGAACTGAACTGGAACTGAATGAAAATGAACTGACTGAACTGAACTGGAGTGAGTGGAGTGAGTGAACTGAACTGAACTGACTGGAGTGAACTGAACTGACTGAACTGAACTGGAGTGAACTGAACTGAGTGAGTGCACTGAAGTGAGTGAAGTGGAGTGGAAATGGAAATGAAAACTGAACTGAACTGAACTGAACTGA
>JAMWET010005908.1:302500-360000 GCA_024036415.1 Prochilodus magdalenae | reverse complement strand
GTAACTGGTACCACTCACACACTCGCACACTGTACCACTCACACAGCGGCTGGAGCGTTTTCGTTCATGGTCCATTGGACATCAGTTATTCTCACATATGATATTATTAAAGAGCCCATATTCTACACCTCCTCCACCTATAACCATCCTACAGCTTTATGTAGCAACCAAGCATACACAGCTCACCCATGCCGGGGCCAAGGACCCTCCCCAGACCTCGGCAGATGTTGATAATAGTCTGCACCGTCCCATTTGTCTTTCGTACGGAGCTGGATGTGAGTTAGATCAGAGGCAACCAAACCTCCATATGTTGTGACATCACAACCATGACTTACTGGAAGTCTGGAACGCTATATCCAGGGGTTAAGGTTTAGGCCAGAAGGAGTGGACCCTCTGGCCCCTCCATTCTTGGAAGTCTCTCCAGCGTTCATGTTTCTAGTTTTAGTCATTTGCATTCCACCTTAAATGATGCCATAGTTAAATGGTGCACATTCTGGGGCCTGTACAAGCTGCAGTATTTAAGGTTGAACTGAAGAAACAAAACCTGGCAGCTAATGACTAATGAAACTAGTACCTGAACACTGAACACCTTCCTGTGTAATTGGGCCCGGTCAGGATAGGTAATAACATTTCCAGCACCACCGCTATGACGACTGTCCTTAACACAGCGCCAACGTCATCAAAGACTTCATTGGCGTCGTGCCAAACTGTCATGGAGTGACTCAGAATGGCAGGGTCATCTTCAGTGATGAGTCCCGCTTTTGTCTTGTTGGAGACGACCAACGAATACATGTATGGTGGCACCGTGGTCAGCACCATGATGAATGGTTTGCTGTTATAGGTCACATGTCCAGAAGGCCTGGTGTCACTCATTTAGTCAGCATAGGTAATAACCTCTCCAGGACCACCATACTGGGCACCGTTGCCCCTCAGGGTTGTGTACCTTGTCCTCTGTTCTTCACTCTACTGACTCACAACTGTACTTCAAACTACACCTCAACCCACATCAGCAAGTTTGGGCCTCTACCCCACCCATCCTCACCATGTTCCACAGCGGGACTGTGGAAAGCATCCTGAGCAGCTGCATCATCGCCTGGTTTGGGAATTGTTCCAACCACAAGACGCTACAGCGTATAGTGAGGACAGCTGAGAAGCTCATCGGGGTCTCTCGCCCCTCCATCATGGACATCTACACCACACGGTGCATCCACAAAGCCACCAGCATTGTGGACGACCCCACCCATCCCTCACACAGACCTTTTCACTGCAGCCGTCTGGTAGAAGGTACCAGAGCATCTGTGCCACCAATGCCAGGCTCTGCAACAGCTTTGAGTACTGATCTGAAAGCTCACTCACACACATACTCTACACTCTACACTTCCTCTCACACACTCTCTGCACCTTATTCTACTACCTCATGTGCAGAAATGAGCACCTCGCTCCCGGAGGAACCTAATTTCACTCCACTGTGTACTTGTACATGGATGGAATGACAATAAAGGCCTCCTGGCTTGACCATGCTCATTTACAGTAACACTACAACCAGTGCTCCACAACCTCCATCTGTAACATACATTAACCACATGAACACAACATCCTCCCAGTGCGACACGGTTCATCAGGACGTCTCCTATCACCACACACGTCCTGCTCACTGCTTTCATCAACTTCAGAGCTTTACAGAGAGAGCAGGTGGAGCATTTATTCTGGAAATAAGATTAAACCTTCTGACAGAGAGGGAGAGAGGGAGGCAGAGGGAGAGGGAGAGAGAGAGAGAGAGAGGCAGAGGGAGAGAGGTAAAGTGAGAGAGGGAGAGGGAGAGAGAGAGAAAGAGAGAGGTGCAGAGAGAGAAAAAAAAAGAGAAAGGAGGTGTTTAAAAAAAGCATGAGATAAAAGTCAGCACTGCTCCCACAGGAGTCACATCAGCAACACTGTCAGCACCATCTCCTCCCAACAGACACATACAGGCCGGAGGACAGTGCTATACTGAGGAGCAGAGCTAATATCAGGGTTAATAACTCACACTGAGAATAACTCCACCATAACCTCAGACAGAAACTGTATACATCCACACCAGAGCAGATTCCCATAAGACCACAACACATACTGAATAATACAGGGTGGATGCTGAATAGTTCATAGTAGATGCTAAATAGTTCATAGTGGATGCTGAATAATTCATAGTAGATACTGAATAATTCATAATAGGTGCTGAATAATTCATAGTAGATGCTGAATAATTCATAGTAGATGCTGAATAATTCATAGTGGATGGTGAATAATTCATAGTGGATGGTGAATAATTCATAGTAAATGCTGAATAATTCATAGTGGATGGTGAATAATTCATAGTGGATGCTGAATAATTCATAGTAAATGCTGAATAATTAATACTGGATGCTGAATAATTCATAGTGGATGCTGAATAATTCATAGTAGATGCTGAATAGTTCATAGTGGATGCTGAATAATTCATAGTAAATGCTGAATAAAAATAATACTGGATGCTGAATAATTCATAGTGGATGCTGAATAATTCATAGTGGATGCTGAATAATTCATAGTGGATGCTGAATAATTCATAGTAAATGCTGAATAATTAATACTGGATGCTGAATAATTCATAGTGGATGCTGAATAATTCATAGTAGATACTGAATAATTCATAATAGGTGCTGAATAATTTATAGTAGATGCTGAATAATTCATAATAGGTGCTGAATAATTCATAGTGGATGCTGAATAATTCATAGTAGATACTGAATAATTCATAATAGGTGCTGAATAATTCATAGTAGATGCTGAATAATTCATAGTAGATACTGAATAATTCATAATAGGTGCTGAATAATTCATAGTAGATGCTGAATAATTCATAGTAGATGCTGAATAATTCATAGTAGATGCTGAATAATTCATAGTGGATGCTGAATAATTCATAGTAGATGCTGAATAATTCATAGTGGATGCTGAATAATTCATAGTGGATGCTGAATAATACAGGGTGGATGTTGTGAAATGTTCTTTAACATCCCATTATGGACTTATTCTGCCTCAGGATGAGCTTGTGCAAGCGCTCAGCTGGCGTTTGGCAGGAAGCATAATGAGTTTCCTCCGGAGCCAGCGTGACTCAGAGCTCCGAGTCCAGTCCTGCAGACACAACAATTCGTTATCAGACTAAATTAAATGTGCACAGAAAACCGATTAAACACTTAAACGGTTTGCTGTACTGAACATCGAGACAGAGCATAGAGCAGAGGCAGCGTACAGCTCATTCAAGGGTCCCCAAGGGTTCTCAGCCCGGACGCGCTGCTCTTGGATGTAGCTTTTGGATGGTGTAGCACTTATAAAGGTCTTTAAAGTTCATTCACACGTTTTATTAACACCGTTATCACCTACTGGGCCCCTCTGAACATTGGTTAAATCGGTTAACCCTATAAAATCTCAGTGATTACACTGTATTTATGTTTAAATGCATTTATTAATGAATATTATTTAGTTTTATTGCCCAGATATGGCTATATACAGTGCTGTGTGTTGTGTGTTGTGTATTATACCCTGTATACAGGTTCTTCATTAAAGCCTCTGACCTAAATGAAGCTTAGCTCTACAGCAGCTATGCTCAGCATCTATTCACTGCATACAGCAGGAAGAACTCAACAGGCCCGGCCGTGTGTTTCAGCCTCAGTGGAGTCTGAGATAAAGCCCATTGTTTAACTGCAGAAAGCGGGTAATTGCGTTATGCCACAGTTCCATTCACGGCTCTAATTGGATAAGCATTAGCAGAGCTCACGTGGAGTTCAGCCTGGACTCACCTCACTCCTAAAGCCAGAGAACAACCCCACAGAGCCCCCCAGCCACAAAAATCTGATTCTGATAAACAGTTTGGCTTCTGTCTAACACCATACACACTCTACTGACTGGAGTAGCACACCATCCAGGGATCTACAGTACACCATGTAGATAGTTCCTCCTGTATACTAGAACATCCGACTGAGGTAGAACACCATCCAGGGATCTCCAGTACACCATGTAGATAGCTCCCACTGTACACTAGAACATCTGACTGGAGTAGAACACCATCCAGGTATCTCCAGTACACCATGTAGATAGCTCCTCCTGTATACTAGAACATCCGACTGAGGTAGAACACCATCCAGGGATCTCCAGTACACCATGTAGATAGCTCCCACTGTACACTAGAACATCTGACTGGAGTAGAACACCATCCAGGGATCTCCAGTACACCATGTAGATAGCTCCTCCTGTACACTAGAACATCTGACTGGAGTAGAACACCATCCAGGGATCTCCAGTACACCATGAAGATAGCTCCTCCTGTATACTAGAACATCTGACTGGAGTAGAACACCATCCAGGTATCTCCAGTACACCATGTAGATAGCTCCTCCTGTATACTAGAACATCCGACTGAGGTAGAACACCATCCAGGTATCTCCAGTACACCATGTAGATAGCTCCCACTGTACACTAGAACATCTGACTGGAGTAGAACACCATCCAGGGATCCCCAGTACACCATGTAGATAGCTCCCCCTGTACACTAGAACATCTGACTGGAGTACAACACCATCCAGGGATCTCCAGTACACCATGAAGATAGCTCCTCCTGTACACTAGAACATCTGACTGTAGTAGAACACCTTCCGGGTATCTCCAGTACACCATGTAGATAGCTCCTCCTGTACACTAGAACATCTGACTGTAGTAGAACACCATCCGGGTATCTCCAGTACACCATGTAGATAGCTGACACTGTACACTAGAACATCTGACTGGAGTAGAACACCATCCAGGGATCTCCAGTGCACCATGTAGATAGCTCCCACTGTACACTAGAACATCTAACTGGAGTAGAACACCATCCAGGAATCCCCAGTACACCATGTAGATAGCTCCCCCTGTACACTAGAACATCTGACTGGAGTACAACACCATCCAGGGACCCAGTACACCATGAAGATAGCTGTCCTCCTGTACACTAGAACATCTGACTGTAGTAGAACACCATCCAGGGATCTCCAGTACACCATGTAGATAGCTCCTCCTGTATACTAGAACATCTGACTGTAGTAGAACACCATCCGGGTATCTCCAGTACACCATGTAGATAGCTCCCACTGTACACTAGAACATCTGACTGGAGTAGAACACCATCCAGGGATCTCCAGTACACCATGAAGATAGCTCCTCCTGTACACTAGAACATCCGACTGAGGTAGAACACCATCCAGGGATCTCCAGTACACCATGTAGATAGCTCCACCTGTACACCAGAACATCTGACTGGAGTAGAACACCATCCGGGTATCTCCAGTACACCATGTAGATAGCTCCACCTGTACACCAGAACATCTGACTGGAGTAGAACACCATCCAGGGATCCCCAGTACACCATGTAGATAGCTCCCCCTGTACACTAGAACATCTGACTGGAGTACAACACCATCCAGGGATCTCCAGTACACCATGAAGATAGCTCCTCCTGTACACTAGAACATCTGACTGTAGTAGAACACCTTCCGGGTATCTCCAGTACACCATGTAGATAGCTCCTCCTGTACACTAGAACATCTGACTGTAGTAGAACACCATCCGGGTATCTCCAGTACACCATGTAGATAGCTGACACTGTACACTAGAACATCTGACTGGAGTAGAACACCATCCAGGGATCTCCAGTGCACCATGTAGATAGCTCCCACTGTACACTAGAACATCTAACTGGAGTAGAACACCATCCAGGAATCCCCAGTACACCATGTAGATAGCTCCCCCTGTACACTAGAACATCTGACTGGAGTACAACACCATCCAGGGATCCCCAGTACACCATGAAGATAGCTCCTCCTGTACACTAGAACATCTGACTGTAGTAGAACACCATCCAGGGATCTCCAGTACACCATGTAGATAGCTCCTCCTGTATACTAGAACATCTGACTGTAGTAGAACACCATCCGGGTATCTCCAGTACACCATGTAGATAGCTCCCACTGTACACTAGAACATCTGACTGGAGTAGAACACCATCCAGGGATCTCCAGTACACCATGAAGATAGCTCCTCCTGTACACTAGAACATCTGACTGGAGTAGAACACCATCCGGGTATTTCCAGTACACCATGTAGATAGCTCCACCTGTACACCAGAACATCTGACTGGAGTAGAACACCATCCGGGTATCTCCAGTACACCATGTAGATAGCTCCACCTGTACACCAGAACATCTGACTGGAGTAGAACACCATCCGGGTATCTCCAGTACACTACAGATCTGCTGTCTACCTATCCCAGTGCTCCAGGATACACCCTGGACAGGTCGTCAGTCTGATACCACAGCACAAAACATACTGCTGTGATACTTTCATACACCAAGCAACATTATTCACCTCCAGGGCTAAAACTTCAGACACCAAACATGTCGTGGGAGCAGGATAAGGAAACCGGGTGGACCTGCCTGCCTTCTTTCTGAGCTGCCACTTAAAACAGCTCCCTGTTCTGCAGAGTTCTCAAGCTGGTCCTCAGTGAAGCTTGCAGCATGTGGGGGGTGTTTATCAGGTGCCATCAAACAGGCTTAATGAGTCGCGACATGAGCCGTGCCTCATAATCACACATACAGCATTATGGGCAACTGACCGAAACGGGCAGAGCCAGGATGGGCCTCCGCACTAAGCAGAGCCGGAGGGATAATAACAAGGATAACGAGGACGCCCAGGGGACACGCACTGGAAGCTAGACGCTCACCTCAGCAGATAGCAATTCATTCAACATCACCAAATTAGCAGCTTATAGCTACAAAAATATTACTAATATGAAATATGAGTTAATGTAATGAGATGCTATTACAACTCATCCTGGAGCTCACTTATAAATGAACTACACCTACCTGTTCCTTCAGCATTCAGTGTATGGGGTGTTATTGAAAGCGGGTTTGGTGTGAGGCGTAAACAGAGTGATTGAGAGCGGGTTTGAGAGCGGTTGATTTGGTTTGTGAGGGGTAAACAGAGTGATTTGGTGTGAGGGGTAAGGGTTTGGCGGGTTTGGTGTGAGGTGTAAACAGAGTGATTGAGAGCGGGTTTGGTGTGAGGGGTAAACAGAGTGATTGAGAGCGGGTTTGGTGTGAGGGGTAAACAGAGTGATTGAGAGTAGAGGGTTTGGTGTGAGGTATAAACAGAGTGATTGAGAGTGGGTTTGGTGTGAGGTGTAAACAGAGTGATTGAGAGCAGGTTTGGTGTGAGGGGTAAACAGAGTGATTGAGAGCAGGTTTGGTGTGAGGTGTAAACAGAGTGATTGAGAGCGTGTTTGGTGTGAGGTGTAAACAGAGTGACTGAGAGCGGGTTTGGTGTGAGGTGTAGACAGAGTGATGGAGAGTGGGTTTGGTGTGAGGTGTAAACAGGGTGATGGAGAGTAGATGGTTTGGTGTGAGGTGTAAACAGAGTGATGGAGAGCGTGTTTGGTGTGAGGTTGTTCAGATGTTTAGTACAGGGGTGGTGATGGGAACCAGGGTTCTCCATGTCTAGAACACACATATAGACGTTCTATTGACTACCTACAACCACCAGTAAGCCTATGCACATCTTCTGAGTGTTATATGGAATGCTGATGATGGGAAAATCTGGAAACCTGGAAATAAAGTTTCCTTTGGGGGACTATTTTGCCTTACAGCGTCCTGCAGCATGTATCCCTCCACCATGAATGGAGTTTAAGGCTGGAATCTTCTCCAAACTATCATAAACAGCGTCTCAGACATCAGGCAGCGTATTCATAACCATCTCATGTAGGAACTTTCTGTGAGGGAGCTTTTAGAGGGGGACGTCTGGTTCTATTCACCACCACTATGACTCACATCATAAACTGAATGTTGAAACATCAGTAGTGTTAATCAGCAGTATTGATGTCAATGTAACCCAGGGATGAGCTAAATGTGTCACATACAAGTCCATCTGTGCTCGCATTAAATATGAATAACCTCAGAACTAGTGTCTGATATTGGAGCATCAGACGGATATAATCACAGGCTAATACATCTTCATATCTTCATAATCTGACTCTACAGCCACTGCCGTTTCTAACAGACCCTTGTATAAACAGACGAGCTGCTCCTTGACCCTCTATACGTCTGTGGGTTGTGAACAAGTGCACATCTCCAGTGTCTCTATATGCATATGACTCTCTCTGCATTCAATCAGCTGCTGTACAGCGTATTCCAGCACCACCGCGTCCTCTTCGGTAAGGAATTCTGCGTGTTTCAGCATTCAACTCTGTACAGGCCTCATCATTCCAGAGTTAATCACATCCCAACTGCTGCAACATTACCCGGATATAAGGTCAGTTATATATAAGTGAGTTACAGCCTCTGAGCTCAGACTACAGCCTCTTTCCATAAACCAACCATTTTAACCGTGTAGCCGGACAGAAAACAGACACTGACACTTCTAATATAAATCAATGCACAACATGCTATATAAGATTTACACTAGTCGACATTATACTGTATATACACCACACTGTAATCGCTCGTCTGCCTTCACACGCTCTTATGAGTGACATCCCATTCTCAATCCATAGGGTTTAATATGATGTCAGCCCACCCTTCAAACAGCTTTAACTCTTCTGGGAAGGCTTTCCACAAGGTGTAGGAATGTGTTTATGGGAATTTCTGACCATTCTGACATTTGTGAGGTCAGACACTGATGTTGGACGAGAAGGCCTGGCTCTCAGTCTCCACTCTAATTCATCCCAATGGTGTTCTATCAGGCTGAGGTCAGGACTCACTGTGCAGGCCAGTCAAGTCTTCCGCACCAGACTCGCTCATCCATGTCTTTATGGAGCTTGCTTTGTGCACTGGTGATGTGCAGTCATGTTGGAACAGGAAGGGGCCGTCCCCAAACTGTTCCCACAAAGTTGGGAGCACGAAATAGTCCAGAGTCTCTTGGTCTGCTGGAGCATTAAGAGTTCCTTTCACTGGAGCTAAGGGGCCGAGCCCACCTCCTGAACAACAACCCCACACCATATTCCCCCCTCCTCCAATGCAGTCAGACAGAGTCGTTGAGAGTGGCTTGGTTTCTAGAGCAGCTTACTGAGTCAGAACCCTTACTAGTGGTGTTGAATGGAACCAGACGTCCTCTTCTAAAAGCTCCCTCACAGAAAGTTCCTACATGAGATGGTTATGAATACGCTGCCTGATGTCTGAGAGGCTGTTTATGATAGACTGGAGAAGATTCCAGCCTTAAACTCCATTCATGGTGGAGGGATACATGCTACAGGGAGCTGTGAGGTAAAATAGTCCCCCAAAGAGAACTTCTTATTTCCAGGTTTTCCAGATTTTCCCATCATCAACATTCCATATAACACTCAGAGGCCATGTGTAGGTTCACTGGTGGTTTAGATATTCATTAAAACGTCTATATCTGTGTTATAGACATAGAGAACCCTGGTTCCCATCACCACCACTGTGAAGAACATCTAAATCATCTCACACCAAACCCACTCTCAATCACACCCCAGAAATACAGAGCTGTGCATAGCAAATCCAGTTTCCTGTTTAGGAATAGTTAGCCTCAGGATGCAGGTACAGAGGTGTACTATTGGTGTCACAGACAAGCAGCAGGTGTATACATATACAGCCAGATCCAGATCATCACATCCCTCAATAATCATAATCATAATACTGGACTGAGGCTTTGATTACCACCAGAGTAGAGGAAGGTTAGGAGAGGGTTGCTATAGCAGCTCCACCGTCTGCTCTGTATTTATAGCACTTCATCATCATCATCTTCATCATCACTGGAGCACATATGACAGCAAAGCCCACTTTCCG
The DNA here is from genome assembly GCA_024036415.1 of Prochilodus magdalenae. Taxonomy (NCBI): domain Eukaryota; kingdom Metazoa; phylum Chordata; class Actinopteri; order Characiformes; family Prochilodontidae; genus Prochilodus; species Prochilodus magdalenae. The sequence continues at coordinate 350,155 of JAMWET010005908.1, read as the reverse complement.
CTCAGGGCTCCGTGTAACCTTGCAGGCTGCTCCAAATCACTGACAGCTCAACACGGAACCCAAAGCCAGAAGCTCCGCAGCTCCTACTTCTCCTTACTGGAACGAACCTGCTGCTGGTGTTCTTACCTCATCATCCCCTCGACCGAACTGAAGCCCGAGATCCACCAAATGCTCCACGCGGATGAAGCCGTCTGCATCTTCATCACACACATCAAACACCTCCTTCAGCTTTCTGAGGAAGATCAGGAGCTGCTCCTGGTCCGGAATGGCCTCCATGCTGGAGAACTACAGATGAACCACCACCATCAGCTCCGGCTCTGCTCCATCACATCCATCCACCACACGCACTCAACACGCACAGGGGACTGGAGACGGATCGGGAACGAATCGGTTCTGCTGAACCAGTTCTTTACGATGAATCAGAGGAACCGATTCGCTTGTTCAAATGAATCGAACTACGTTCTGCACCCCAACCACCTGCTATAATAGACCATTTCATTCAGAACAGAATATGCGTGCTCTGTGCATTTGACTCACTGACTCAAAAGCAATATATGGAGCACTGACTCGAGAATAAAGAGCTATGTCGACATGACTCTTTAGACTGTATACGTCACATTCACTTACTAAACCAATCTTCACTCGACAAGGACTGAATCTGCTCACGTATGAATCAATGACTCAGACGTTTGATCCAGAGAGTCCGAATGAATCGGTTCGCTAAACTGAATCGAATCTATTATCGCTCGGCTATGACTCTCATCTTTGAACAACGACATCCACAGGACTCGATGAGGTCAGCAGTGACGCAAGCGTCGGCGCACGCGGCTACTGGAGGAGACGGAGGCCCGACGCACGCCCACATGCATGACGTCACGCCGTGACGAACAGCTGAACGTGCGAACTCCAGCTGAACTGCAAAGATGCACCAGTATAACCAGTGTGTTTAAAAGGGCAAGCCCACCTATCATAGACCCCTCCATAGTTAAAGTTTCAGATGTAAACAGAGTCCTTCAGAGTGGTATGGTGTGAAAAAGCTCCGTTCTAGATAAGTCAGAACACTTCCCAGTGGTGGTGAGTGGAACCAGACGTCCTCCTCTAAAAGCTCCCTCACAGAAAGTTACTACATGAGACGGTTATGAATACGCTGCCTGATGTCTGAGACGCTGTTTAGGATAGGTTGGAGAAGATTCCAGCCTTAAACTCCATTGGAGGGATACATGCTGCAGGGCGCTGTGAGGTAAAATAGTCCCCCAAAGAAAACTTACTATTTGCACCCACACATGATCACTGTTTACATCACTCAGTTACGGGGTGAGTATTTAAGGGAGCAGAGGGAAAATACAAACAAAGCCAGGCTGCTCAATTTAGTAGGTATGGTTGTGTGCATGTTTAAAGGAGCGATATGTAAGATTTTTTAATGTTCCAGAATGACCTTAAATGACCAACAGAGTATGAAATAACATCTCTGACAGTCTTATCAGTGACGTCTACGGTGCTGCAGAGATATCTACTGAAGTTACCATAATAACCAGCTAGCCCTTACCCCACTGGTCTTGTAATACCACTCTGTACCTGAAGAGGCGATAGTGAGTGGACTCAGTCCAACATGAGAGGATGAAGAAGTAGCTCTGCTGCCCCAACCTCTTATCAGACACGTTGAAGGTGCTGCTCCCAATTAGATCATTTAAGGGCAGGTAGCTAATGAAAGGAGCAGGAAACACAATCATGGCTGAAGCTCTTGGAGAGTGACCGACGCCCCCACCGCCTGCTCTCAGCAAGAAACCACGTACAGCCGCAAACAGAAGAAGTGATATAAACAGAAGCAGAGTTAACACTGGTGCTGCTCTCCATCGCTGGGGACAGTCCTGGAGAGGAAAGGGAGGACGTCTGATGAACTCGGAATGTGTCTTCTAGACTGGTAAAGAGTGAAGACGGTGGAGGAGGAGGAGCATTTCTTGGTGATATGCTGCCCCCTATAGTTCAGGGTAATGAAACTGACACGTTGCATCATGGTGCACATCACCTCTTTAAAAATAAACATATATACAAAACTGAAAAGAAACGGATAGTTTTATATATCAAAAATATTTATTCACAGAACACTACAAAACATAAAACATCGGCTAAGAACAAAAACTACACAGAGAGGTACGTTCTTCTGCCCCTCAGCTGGTGTTCTCCACAATCAGCCGCGGCTCCAGCAGCGAGTCCCAGCGCTCCGTCAACTGCAGAGACACCACACACAGCAGCTTCATCATTACACAGCACTCCGACATCACAACCATTCAGTTACCATTCAACACAACAGACTCCACACAAACAGTACACTCTGATTACCTGAACATAGGGCAGTATGTGGTGTTAGTGGTCTGATCCTCACTGTACTGTGTGAGTAATGGTCTCTCAGTGTGGTATTAGGTCAGTGGTGTTAGTGGTCTGATCCTCACTGTACCGTGTGAGTGATGGTCTCTCAGTGTGGTATCAGGTCAGTGGTGTTAGTGGTCTGATCCTCACTGTACTGTGTGAGTGATGGTCTCTCAGTGTGGTATCAGGTCAGTGGTGTTAGTGGTCTGATCCTCACTGTACTGGGTGAGTGATGGTCTCTCAGTGTGGTATCAGGTCAGTGGTGTTAGTGGTCTGATCCTCACTGTACTGTGTGAGTGATGGTCTCTCAGTGTGGTATCAGGTCAGTGGTGTTAGTGGTCTGATCCTCACTGTACTGTGTGAGTGATGGTCTCTCAGTGTGGTATCAGGTCAGTGGTGTTAGTGGTCTGATCCTCACTGTACTGTGTGAGTGATGGTCTCTCAGTGTGGCATCAGGTCAGTGGTGTTAGTGGTCTGATCCTCACTGTACTGTGTGAGTGATGGTCTCTCAGTGTGGTATCAGGTCAGTGGTGTTAGTGGTCTGATCCTCACTGTACCGTGTGAGTGATGGTCTCTCAGTGTGGCATCAGGTCAGTGGTGTTAGTGGTCTGATCCTCACTGTACTGTGTGAGTGATGGTCTCTCAGTGTGGTATTAGGTCAGTGGTGTTGGTGGTCTAAACCTCACTGTACTGTGTGAGTGCTGGTCTCTCAGTGTGGCATCAGGTCAGCGGTGTTAGTGGTCTGATCCTCACTGTACTGTGTGAGTGATGGTCTCTCAGTGTGGTATCAGGTCAGTGGTGTTAGTGGTCTGATCCTCACTGTACCATGTGAGTGATGGTCTCTCAGTGTGGTATCAGGTCAATGGTGTTAGTGGTTTAAACCTCACTGTACTGTGTGAGTGATGGTCTCTCAGTGTGGTATCAGGTCAGTGGTGTTAGTGGTCTGATCCTCACTGTACCGTGTGAGTGATGGTCTCTCAGTGTGGTATCAGGTCAGTGGTGTTAGTGGTCTGATCCTCACTGTACCGTGTGAGTGATGGTCTCTCAGTGTGGTATCAGGTCAGCGGTGTTAGTGGTCTGATTCTCACTGTACTGTGCGAGTGATGGTCTCTAGGTGTGGTATCAGGTCAGCGGTGTTAGTGGTCTGATCCTCAGTGTACTGTGTGAGTGATGGTCTCTCAGTGTGGTATAGGGTCAGTGGTGTTAGTGGTCTGATCCTCACTGTACTGGGTGAGTGATGGTCTCTCAGTGTGGTATCAGGTCAGTGGTATTAGTGGTCTGATCTCACTGTACTGTGTGAGTGATGGTCTCTCAGTGTGGTATTAGGTCAGTGGTGTTAGTGGTCTAAACCTCACTGTACTGTGTGAGTGGTCTGATTCTCACTGTACCGTGTGAGTGATGGTCTCTCAGTGTGGTATCAGGTCAGTGGTGTTAGTGGTCTGATTCTCACTGTACCGTGTGAGTGATGGTCTCTCAGTGTGGTATCAGGTCAGTGGTGTTAGTGGTCTGATCCTCACTGTACCGTGTGAGTGATGGTCTCTCAGTGTGGTATCAGGTCAGTGGTGTTGGTGGTCTAATCCTCACTGTACTGTGCGAGTGATGGTCTCTCAGTGTGGTATCAGGTCAGTGGTGTTAGTGGTCTGATCCTCACTGTACCGTGTGAGTGATGGTCTCTCAGTGTGGTATCAGGTCAGTGGTGTTAGTGGTCTGATCCTCACTGTACCGTGTGAGCAATGGTCTCTCAGTGTGGTATCAGGTCAGTGGTGTTAGTGGTCTGATCCTCACTGTACTGTGTGAGTGATGGTCTCTCAGTGTGGTATCAGGTCAGTGGTGTTAGTGGTCTGATCCTCACTGTACCATGTGAGTGATGGTCTCTCAGTGTGGTATCAGGTCAGTGGTGTTAGTGGTCTGATCCTCACTGTACTGTGCAAGTGATGGTCTCTCAGTGTGGTATCAGGTCAGCGGTGTTAGTGGTCTGATCCTCACTGTACTGTGCAAGTGATGGTCTCTAGGTGTGGTATCAGGTCAGTGGTGTTAGTGGTCTGATCCTTACTGTACCATGTGAGTGATGGTCTCTCAGTGTGGTATCAGGTCAGTGGTGTTAGTGGTCTGATCCTCACTGTACCGTGTGAGTGATGGTCTCTCAGTGTGGTATCAGGTCAGTGGTGTTAGTGGTCTGATCCTCACTGTACCGTGTGAGTGCTGGTCTCTCAGTGTGGTATCAGGTCAGTGGTGTTAGTGGTCTGATCCTCACTGTACTGTACGAGTGATGGTCTCTCAGTGTGGTATCAGGTCAGTGGTGTTAGTGGTCTGATCCTCACTGTACTGTACGAGTGATGGTCTCTCAGTGTGGCATCAGGTCAGTGGTGTTAGTGGTCTGATCCTCACTGTACCGTGTGAGTGATGGTCTCTCAGTGTGGTATAGGGTCAGTGGTGTTAGTGGTCTGATCCTCACTGTACCGTGTGAGTGATGGTCTCTCAGTGTGGTATCAGGTCAGTGGTGTTAGTGGTCTGATCCTCACTGTACCGTGTGAGTGATGGTCTCTCAGTGTGGTATCAGGTCAGCGGTGTTAGTGGTCTGATTCTCACTGTACTGTGCGAGTGATGGTCTCTAGGTGTGGTATCAGGTCAGCGGTGTTAGTGGTCTGATCCTCAGTGTACTGTGTGAGTGATGGTCTCAGTGTGGTATAGGGTCAGTGGTGTTAGTGGTCTGATCCTCACTGTACTGGGTGAGTGATGGTCTCTCAGTGTGGTATCAGGTCAGTGGTATTAGTGGTCTGATCTCACTGTACTGTGTGAGTGATGGTCTCTCAGTGTGGTATTAGGTCAGTGGTGTTAGTGGTCTAAACCTCACTGTACTGTGTGAGTGGTCTGATTCTCACTGTACCGTGTGAGTGATGGTCTCTCAGTGTGGTATCAGGTCAGTGGTGTTAGTGGTCTGATTCTCACTGTACCGTGTGAGTGATGGTCTCTCAGTGTGGTATCAGGTCAGTGGTGTTAGTGGTCTGATCCTCACTGTACCGTGTGAGTGATGGTCTCTCAGTGTGGTATCAGGTCAGTGGTGTTAGTGGTCTGATCCTCACTGTACCGTGTGAGTGATGGTCTCTCAGTGTGGTATCAGGTCAGTGGTGTTGGTGGTCTAATCCTCACTGTACTGTGCGAGTGATGGTCTCTCAGTGTACTATCAGGTCAGTGGTGTTAGTGGTCTGATCCTCACTGTACCGTGTGAGTGATGGTCTCTCAGTGTGGTATCAGGTCAGTGGTGTTAGTGGTCTGATCCTCACTGTACCGTGTGAGCAATGGTCTCTCAGTGTACTATCAGGTCAGTGGTGTTAGTGGTCTGATCCTCACTGTACTGTGTGAGCAATGGTCTCTCAGTGTACTATCAGGTCAGTGGTGTTAGTGGTCTGATCCTCACTGTACCATGTGAGTGATGGTCTCTCAGTGTGGTATCAGGTCAGTGGTGTTAGTGGTCTGATCCTCACTGTACTGTGCAAGTGATGGTCTCTCAGTGTGGTATCAGGTCAGCGGTGTTAGTGGTCTGATCCTCACTGTACTGTGCGAGTGATGGTCTCTAGGTGTGGTATCAGGTCAGTGGTTTTAGTGGTCTGATCCTCACTGTACTGTGCAAGTGATGGTCTTAGTGTGGTATCAGGTCAGCTGTGTTAGTGGTCTGATCCTCACTGTACTGTGCAAGTGATGGTCTTAGTGTGGTATCAGGTCAGTGGTGTTAGTGGTCTGATCCTCACTGTACTGTGTGAGTGATGGTCTCTCAGTGTGGTATCAGGTCAGTGGTGTTAGTGGTCTGATCCTCACTGTACTGTGCAAGTGATGGTCTCTAGGTGTGGTATCAGGTCAGTGGTGTTGGTGGTCTGATCCTCACTGTACTGTACGAGTGATGGTCTCTCAGTGTGGTATCAGGTCAGTGGTGTTAGTGGTCTGATCCCCACTGTACTGTGTGAGTGATGGTCCCTCAGTGTGGTATAGGGTCAGTGGTGTTAGTGGTCCGATCTGGTCTAACAGGTCAGTAAGCTGTACAGCTGACCTACACCCAGTCCACAAATACCTGCGGGCTTTCCCTCATCCACTAAAGCGGACCACCCTAAAGCTCTAATGCAAGCCAGTGGTGGGGAAGGGTCAATTCAAAAAGGCCAGGACAAAAGCCGTGTTTGGAGCTTTGCCAGCACAATGTTTAGGCTTCTAAACATCAGAGTAAATGCTGAACACGGTGAAACCCTACAACACCAACAACAACGAAACGGTCTACAGGCTGCAGGAGGCCTCCACCCACGAGGTCGGAGGGGACTAACAATTGCTCCTGTTACATCAGTGTGGGAGACACGGCGCTCATGCTACATCACAATGCTCGAAGACTACATGACATGCAGCACGGAGCATCCAGCAAAACCGCAGGACAAACAGAGGAGTCAAAAACACAGGATTAAAAAAAAAGATGGTCATAACGAGGTCACACATCACCTGCTAGTTACCAGGGCTGCACGATACTGGAGGACCAGGACGCTGTAGTGTTATTTGTATTTGCCTGAGATGCTGTTAGCACGTCACATGAACCAGTTTGTCCCATTGTCTGTACTTTGGGAAGACCAGCAAAGCGGCAGAACTGAGCAGCAATCTCTCTCCACAGCAAAACACCTGGGTCGTGAGTGCTAAGTGCTTTTGTTGCCCATCATCTGAATGCCCCCTTAAGGTCAGAACCATGTGCCATGCGTGTCTGCACACAGAGGACTTTGACAGATCTCAGCTAGAGTCCAGTCTTCCTCAGAGCACTAACAGAGAGCTGCTAATACAGTGACCTGAGGACTGATGATGGTGAATCAGCTTCCATCAGCAAAATAAACAAACCCAGAGAAAAACAAACAAACAAACAAACAACCTGCAGTAACAGACCACCTACAAGGTGCACTTGTGCGGTATGTGTTTCCGGAAATAACAGCTGCACAAAGGAAAAGGTAGGGGTGTGGGTGTGTGTTACCTGAGATCCGACTGTGACCGCGTACTCCACTCGCTCCGAACCATCTGGATTCTGATAAACCAGATCAAACTTTCCGGGTTCCGCTCGTGCTGGACACACACACATACAGAGGTTACTGAGAACATCCTGAGCTGCAGACCTTACACAGAGGGGTTTCAACCTGGTATACAATAGAATTACACCAACAGTTAGTGTACTGGCACTTAAAGGGGAAGTTTAAATTTAAGAGGATCAGAACGGAACACAATGGTGGTGAATAGAACCAGACGTCCCCCTCTAAAAGCTCCCTCACAGAAAGTTCCTACATGAGATGGTTATGAATACGCTGCCTGATGTCTGAGACTCTGTTTATGATAGCCTGGAGAAGATTCCAGCCTTAAACTCCATTCATGGTGGAGGGATACATGCTGCAGTGCGCTGTCTTCCCCCAAAAGAAAGCGTATTGCTCTGTCTATATCTCACGCACTCACTTATACACTGATGGCATACAGCAGGTTATGATGTGGGCGTGTGTGTTACTGAGTGACGTGTACATTGTGCGCCAGTAGGTGGAGACTAACTAATCCAGGAGTTTGGGTTTATTTCACATTCCAGACAGTAAACAAGTCCCCTGTGACTGAACCGCACCTAACAGTGTAACACCTCCACCAGCACCAATAACAGCTGTAACTGGATTTGGGATGTACTGGACAAGTTTCTGGATGTAGCCACATCAGTGTTCAGACACTCTTGCATTAAAGAATTGGTCAGTTGGGCCAGATTTGGTGGAGGCCTTCCCTGGCACAATTCCAAGGAGACTTTCCTGTAGACTGGGATTTTAACGCCATCTGCAGGAGCCTGAAGGTACTACCACCTTAAACACACAAGGGTACTCATTTTTTGTCTGGTGAGCTTATAATCAAGCACAGCCATGCAGTCTCCATAGACCAACACTGGCAGTAGGATGGGTCGGACTGAGGAGCTCAGTGAAGTCTCTGCACATCCCGTCAGATCGGAAGTAGAGTGTTTACCTTGAGATTGAGTGAGTAGCTCCAGCTCGATCATATTAGTGGCGTGATTAAAACCAATAATCTTCCCCTCCTGTAAGAAACAAACAAAACTCAGCAAAGCCTCCCAACACCTGCTACTGGCACCACACACACTTTACTACACCACCCTCATACACTCATCATCAAAATAACAGCTGCAGGCCTTAGCTCTGTACCTGACTGACCCAACAGCCACAAGTACCCAGTACCGCAATCCCTCCTACTAGGGGCAGATGTTACTTTGATGATGGGTGTACGTTAGAACTCAGTGTTTTAAGGGGCTGCACTTACTTTATAGTCAGACACTTCTGGAGTGTAGTTCTCCGTCAGCTCCAACAACTGGGGGGAAAAATAAAACCACAACCGTTACGATGAAAAGAACAGCATTAAGATTAATTACAGCAGTCAACTCTCTCAAAAATTGACATATGGACCAAAAACAGAAACCAATGAGCTGAAACGAACGCCGGCTCAGCAGCACAGTGTTTCCCCATCAGACCCACCTTAAAAGCAATCTTCTGTCCCGCTGCAGGCGGAGCTGCCAAGAGAGGCAGAGCATCGTAGTCCCGCGTGGGCTTCGGCTCCGGAGGATTCTGCAGCAAACACGGGAGAAGAATCATAAAAGCTCTAGTGGGCAGCATCCACTGATGAAGGACTAGAGGATGACTGCACTGTCCAGCAGCAGATGGGCTATCGTCTCTACAGGGTGGAGCAGCAAGGTAGGAGTGTCTAATAGAGTAGACAGAGAGTGGACACTGAGCTGTCCAGCAGCCCTGCTGTGTCTGATCCACTCACACCAGCACAACACACACTAACACACCACCACGTCAGTGTCACTGCAGTGCTGAGAGTGACCCACCACCTACACGATACCTGCTCTGTGGGGGTCCTGTGGGGGTCCTGACCATTGCAAAACAGGGTAATAAAGTATACAGAGAAACAGATGGACTACAGTCTGGACCTGTACAACTACAGTTGCTCCTATATGGTCAGCAGAGCTGTGGGAGGTGCAGATCCAAGGAGCTGGTTTTACTGGAGTGTAGTGGTGGGATTCACCAGGAAAGTAGATCTCAGGGTTGGGGACCACTGGACTACCAGTTTAGTATTCAGTACTGGGCTGATCTGTGAGGCAGGTAAGAGCACTCATGCTGTATGTGAATGCTGCTGCTCCACCAGAACCACCACGCTGCAAAACGATGCACCGCTCATACTGCATCATTCCTCTCTTCACTGGCAGTTCAGCACTTCATAGATTCACAAGCTCACCAGACCTAAACATGGGGCACCTAGCATGTTTCAGGTGGTAGCAGCTTCAGGATCCTACAGATGGCGCTGAACGAGGATGACGGGGCTGTAAATCTCTGTGGGGTGTGAGTGACGGGATCTGTAGTTTGGGAAGAGGTGCTACAGTGCAGGGAACGTCTCGTTCCATGTGTGGAAAATGGCTCCAGAGCAGATGTTACTGACTGGCCAATAGGAATGACTGCATGTGGGCGTGGCCAAAGGCCATAGTGTGAAGGAAGTAGCTGAATCTGCAGGTGTATGGAAGCGTATGGTTATACGGGTCTACCAGCAGTGGCTGGTGTCTACAGGGAATTCTCCTCAGAATTGTGCCAGGGAAGGCATCCACCAAATCTGGCCCAACTGACCAAGTCTTTGATGTAGGAGCGTCAGAACATCTATGTGGCTACGTCCAGAAACTTGTCCAGGACATGCTGAATCCAATTACAGCTGTTACTGGTGCTGGTGGAGGTACCACACGCTGTTAGGTACTGTTAGGTCACTGGGGACTCGGTTACTGTCTGGTGAGATGATTAGTTAGGGAGAAATCTGATGTGAGGAACTGAAAATGCCCACTGGGCATCTGGACGTCCACTCACCTCGATCACGAAGCTCCTGTTGGTCTGCAGATCGTCCTGCTTCTGCTGCTCCCAGCTATCATAGCTGTAGTCAAAGTTTTGTTTCCATGGCGTCCCCTTGGCCCTCCCGAAGCCCCCCCGCCCCCCTACATGATCCCTGACCCTACCACCCCTCCCCCCTCCGCGACCCCTGACCCTACCACCCCCGCGTAAGGTCATTCCCAGGATCTGCGGGTTAGGGGTCTTGATCACCAGCTCTATCTCACTGCCGCTGTCCGAGTCTGAGCTTTCAGGCTTGTTCTCATTCTTTCTGACCACCGGGGTGGACGGAACAGAGGCCGGTCCATTCTGGACTGCAGGGGGTGGAGGCACCTTCTTAGCTGGAGGTGCAGGTGAAGATGAAGAATCTAATGAGGAATCTGAGGAGGGTTGTGTAGCAGGCTTTTCGGCCGAGGGTTTAGAGCTCGTGGAGGGGGGTTTCGGTGTAGAGGGCTTGACGGTCACGTTGGGTTTGCCTGGTTTTGAAGGTGCATCGTCTTCAGAGGACGAAGAACATTCCGAAGACGTGCTTTCCTTGGCTCTAGCTGGTGCGGTCTGCTTGGCCTTGGGCTTAGGTTTGGGTGGTGGAGGTTTCTGAGGGCTGCTGTCTGAAGAGTCGGACGTTTCGAGCTGTTTCTTGCTCGCGGCTGATGGTTTGCCGTTGGCAGAGACAGAAGGACCTGCGGCTTTCTTGATGGTCTTCTCTGATAGAGTCTTGGAGGTCACGGGTTCTTTAGCAGGTGCTGCTGGTTCTACGGCAGCCCTGTTCTCTACCTTCTTTTTCTTTTTCTTCTTCTTCTTCTTTTTAGTCTCCTCTGGTTGGTTGAAACCATTTCCTTGGCTTTCCTCACTCCGGCTCTTCTTTGGTCCTACAACTCCGTCGTCGAGCTCCATCGGCAGCTCCTCATCCTCTCTACTCCTCTTCTTCCCTGTGGTCTGTGCACTGATGACACAGTGACTGGACACCTTCACCCTAAAGAGAAGAAGGACATGTGTTACAGCACCTCCTACAGTTTTCTGAAGGACAAACATGTCATGTCTACCTCACACCCTGGTCCTGGAGGGACCCTGGACATTTCAGGGCTTTCTCCACACACCTGATCACTCATCAGCTCATTAACAAGCCCTCTCAGAGCTGGAGTGGGGTATTAAAGCAGGGAACCCACTACAGTTTGCAGGGCATGGTGCGTCCAGGGCCAGGGATGGAAAACACAGCCACTACCTACATTTAATGGGTTTCTTGCACCCCTAGAGGTTCATGGTGGTATTGCAAGGGGCACATGAGCCTAAAACTGGGGTCCTGGGGTCCAAGCCCCTGTGTGAGGAAGCCAGAGGCAACAGTGGCAATGGAATAATTCTCTTAGAGCAAGAGGAAGAAGCCTCGAGAGGAACCAGGCTCGAGGGGGGAGCCCCTCCTCCTCAGGTCGGTCCCGGATGAAGAGAGGACACACACGAACGCCTACGATTTAACTCATCTGCTCATCTTTCTTGGTAAATGTTGTATCCATAAAATAAAGTTCCAGATTCCTAAATAACACAGGCTTACAAATTACATCTCTCTCTCTCTGATTATGCCTGTAACTACACAGACCCTCCTGTCTCTGTACCTCCTGCATTTATTTAATGTTAGCATGTTCAGTTAGTACGTCTATTACTGCAGCCCTGCTGTAGAGTATTAACCTCAGCCTCACCACCAGCATCTCAAGGACGCAACCAGCACCACTGAATTTCCCCCAGGATTCTCAGAGTTACATGCACTACATCATACAACAATATGCAGTGCCTACCGCTCTCTCATTCTCTCTCTCTCTCTCTCTCTCTCTCTTTCATTCTCTCTCTCATATTCTCACTCTCTCTCATTCTCTCTCTCTCATATTCTCACTCTCTCTCTCATTCTCTCTCATATTCTCACTCTCTCTCTCATTCTCTCTCATATTCTCACTCTCTCTCTCATTCTCACTCTCTCTCTCATATTCTCACTCTCTCTCATATTCTCACTCTCTCTCATATTCTCACTCTCTCTCTCATTCTCTCTTATTCTCATTCTCTCTCATATTCTCACTCTCTCTCTCATTCTCTCTCATATTCTCACTCTCTCTCTTTCTCTCTCATATTCTCACTCTCTCTCTCATTCTCTCTCATATTCTCACTCTCTCTCTCATTCTCTCTCATTCATTCTCATTCTCTCTCGCTCTCTATCATTCTCATTCTCTCTCTCTCATTCTCTCTCTCATATTCTCACTCTCTCTCTCTCTCTCATTCTCATACTCTCTTATTCATTCTCATTCTCTCTCGCTCTCTCTCATTCATTCTCATATTCTCATTCTCTCTCTCTCATTCATTCTCATTCTCTCTCGCTCTCTATCATTCTCATTCTCTCTCGCTCTCTATCATTCTCATTCTCTCTCGCTCTCTATCATTCTCATTCTCTCTCGCTCTCTCATTCTCATTCTCTCTCGCTCTCTCATTCTCATTCTCTCTCGCTCTCTCATTCTCATTCTCTCTCACTCTCTCATTCTCATTCTCTCTCGCTCTCTCATTCTCATTCTCACTCTCTCTCTCTCATTCTCTCTCTCTCTCTCATTCTCTCTCTCTCATTCTTATTCTCTCTCTCTCTCTCTCTCTCTCATTGACTGATCATGAACTCTCACTTTCTCTCTCACTTAAACAGAGAACCTATGGGACGGTTCTAACTCCATATCAGTGCCTCCTGGATTAATCAGACTGTATCTAATAGATGTTCCAAGCTCCTGTTCCTTCTCTCTTCATCCGGGACCTACCTGAGGAGGAGGGGCTCCCCCCTCGACACTTGTTCCTCTTGCTCTAAGGGAATCATTCCTTGCCACTGGCATCTCTGGCTTTCTCTCTTCCTGCTTTTCTGTGAAGCTGCTTTGAGACAACATCAGTTGTTAAAAGCGCTAAGTAAATACTGATTGGCTGATTAATTGATTGACTGGTGGATAAATGTCCTGGCATTCTGTACAAAATGACAAATAACCCTGAAACTAAAAGGGCAGGTGATCTGGCAGCACGGTCAGACTGACTGACCGCACCATTGGGCGCACACAGAGTTATGACGAGCTAAGCTTACAGGCGTTCTCAAGAGGAACAGCACACGCGACAAAACCCTCATCCTGCAGAACCCATGCTGGAAACATCAGACCTGATTACATAACCAACAAATCCACGAGCATTACTAACACAGGGACAGATATACCACGTCACCTGCACGTAGAACCCGCAGGAACCTTTAGAACCTCCCATTCTAAACCCATAGGCATTCATACCGACAGCAAACGTCCTTCCTGAGCTCCTGGAAATGGTCCAGGCAGAGACAGGTGTGAAGGAAGGGGCCTCCTGTGACTGGATGGTGGACAAGGAAGCTGTGGGACCTGTGGGAGCAAACGATCCTCTCTACTGGTGGTCCGTCTGGAGTCTAATCCCAGTGTACAAGCCCTCACCTAACCTGAACACACCTGTGATCACTTACATATCTACCTGAGACATACCATATGTCAGTGAGGGAATATCCTAGCATGAATGAACAAATGACTGTCTCAGGCTGCCAGTTAGTTGAGATGGTTGTGAGGTCACACATACAGAACATGGGGCTTTACATATCATTCCAAACCTCCTGGAACCCACACAGTTCAGGAGTTCAGCAGTGCGTACAGGAGGTACCCGGATGCTCCAGCTGTGATTGTGCTGCTGCTCAGCGACTCTGTAGGTGTGATGCCATCTGGCAGGTAGCTGCAGCTGTTCGGTTACCTGATACTGTCGTTGTCCCTGACCAGGTAGATGCTCTCTGGTGGAGGCAGGTAACACTCATCTATGAACAGGTCCAGCTCGGCTCTCCGGCTGTAGCCGAACCTCTCACGGATCTCACTGCACAGATCCGCTATGACCCTGCAGCGGTTCAGGTCCAGCAGGATCCAGCTCATCCGGCACTGCGGCCCGGCGGGAGGAGGATAGTCGAAACGGAGCCTGAGCCTCACCGCGCTGCTGCCCGCCATGCCTGCCGGAGAGAGGAGGAGGTGGAGGACCGCGAGCAGCTTAATCACCACACTCCCTCTACCGGCCCGGAGGAGAACAGCGGCTACTGCTATACACTACTGTACCGCTAGGGGGCTCTCAAGTCTGAATACTAACTCACTGCTGCTCTTAAATTGAACCAGTTGACAGAGAGCAATAGGAGAACCCCGGTACTAGGTACTTTTTAATCCAGGCTGATTTTGTCCTGTTTTAAGCAGCTTTTTGCTCAGTTTAACTCTTTTTCTTTAACTTTTAACTTTTTTCTTTTCCAATATATTGCTTGCATCATGTTCTCATACATATTTTTATTTATTTTTTGAGTTTTCTTTGTACTTTCTTCTTTGTGAAGCACTTTTAATGACTGGAATGTGCAAAAGATATTAACAAGTAAACATGCCTTGCCATGCTAATCAACCAGCTCTCATTGTAATGCTAACCAATCAGCACTCGGTAGCAGTAATGCTAACCAATCAGCACTCAGTAGCAGTAATGCTAACCAATCAGCACTCAGTAGCAGTAACGCTAACTAATCAGCACTCAGTAGCAGTAACGCTAACTAATCAGCACTCAGTAACAGTAATGCTAACTAATCAGCACTCAGTACCAGTAATGCTAACTAATCAGCACTCAGTACCAGTAATGCTAACCAATCAGCTCTCAGTAGCAGTAATGCTAACTAATCAGCATTCAGTAGCAGTAATGCTAACCAATCAGCACTCAGTAGCAGTAATGCTAACCAATCAGCTCTCAGTAGCAGTAATGCTAACTAATCATCACCCAGTAGCAGTAATGCTAACTAATCCGCTCTCAGTAGCAGTAATGCTAACTAATCATCACCCAGTAGCAGTAATGCTAACTAATCAACACACAGTAGCAGTAATGCTAACTAATCAACACCCAGTAGCAGTAATGCTAACTAATCAACACACAGTAGCAGTAATGCTAACTAATCAACACACAGTAGCAGTAATGCTAACTAACCAGCTCTCAGTAGCAGTAATGCTAACCTATCAGCACTCATTCACCCTCACGCGGGCGCCCTCTCCAGTTCAGCACGTGGAATAGGAAGAGACCCAGGAAGTCCCCAGAGTGACGTAGCAGTGCTTTTGTGCATGCTTGTCAGCTGACCGAGGTCATGTGATTCATGTAGTTTTATCTCCTGTTCTGATCCACAGCAGACCACAGGACGGGAACAATGGCTCCGAGCTGGACCGGCGTGTGGGCAGCTGCTCTGCTGTTTGCTGTCAGCATTAGTAGAGGTAAGAGAGGCAGCTCTGTGTCCTTCAGAGCAGCTCAGACTGAAATCTAGATCACTCTTCGCGGCTTCTAATTCTAACTCTCCTTTCCACCTTAAACGTGGATTCGGCAGGATGCTGAAGTTAGAGGTTCACTGTTCGAGGCTTCTTTTCTGATTTTCCGTTCCACCTTAAATAGTGCACATTGAATTACCACCTTAAATGTATATCCAGCAGAATGCTGAAGTTAAAGTTAGTTCAATGTTTGTGGCTCCTGATTCTCCTGTCCACCTTAAAATTCCACCTTAAATGTAGATCCAGCAAAATGCCGAAGTTATCTGTTTGGGGCTTCTAATTCTAATGATCTTTTCTGCCTTAAATGGTCCCCCTTAAATGCAGTTTGAGTAGGAGTGAGCTCATTGTTCGTGGCTGCTTATTCTGATTCTCCATTCCACCTTAAATGGGGCACCTTAAATGTAGATCCACCAGGAGGCTGAAGTTAGCTCACTGATCAAGGCTTGTTATTCTGATTCCTCGTTCCACCTTAAATGTAGCTTGCGCAGGCGTGAGTTCACTGTTCGTGGCTGCTTATTGGCAGGCTCTCGCTGCACTATTTAAGGTGGAACGGAGAGTTAGAATAGAAAGTGAAAGTGAACTAGCAGGACTGCTGGCTGAACCTAAACTGTGATATCATCACTATGGTGTCATGTTCTAATACTGTAACCAGAGCCAGAATTATTATTTCTCCCACGTTCTAAAATAAGTTCCAGTATCTAGAGCGATGCAGGCTGAATCAACACAGCGGAACCAAAAAAGAGAATCGGATAGTAAATGCTAATGAATAGGCTGGATTCATTTCCTCTTAGAAGTCTTCAGTACTGCAGTTAGTACACATTTACCTGGAGAACACTTAAAAAAATTTTTTTTTAAAAAAGAACCTGAAGAACCATTTAAGAATGCAAATGGTTCCTTGGGTTCTGATCACTATGCCTTTATCAAAGGCTTATGTACACTCCTAAAGGGTTCTTTAGTAAAGAGAATGGGTCTTTATAGAACCATTTCATGATTGGCGGAGAATGTGTTTTGTATGCTTCTAGGCAGAACCTTTTTTGGAAATGGTTCTAGATAACACCAACATTTAGAACCACATCATGCCTAATGGTTCTTTCTTTTTTTTGGTATGGTGAGCTGGTTCTTCAGATTGATGTTGTATATGATTTTATACAGCACCAAAATGGGTTCTGCTATTGTTGTATGCTTGAGGTTGTAGTATTAGTGGAACCCTTTTGGTGTGATCTGGAAGGTGCCATTAGGTTTAACAGGCATGTGCACATTCTTAAAACAGAAGGCTAGAACCCTTGGTTTTAAATGTTGGTGTTGCATAGAACCATTTTTAAAATGTTTCTGTATAGAACCTTATACTACATGAACCATGAAGAACCATGCAAGTCCTCTGCCAAAGCCTCTGTAAATGTCGTATGTACACTCTTAAAGGTTCTGCTTAGGAAGGTGAACGGTTCTATTTAGAACTATTAAATGCTTAAATGGTTCTATGAATATGGCTGCTTGAAAATGGTTCTGTATGGCACCGTAAAGGAATCTGCTACTGTTATGAGGTCAAGCTTACAAACAATAGAAGAACCCTTTTTGGTACTATGTAGAACCCTATACAACATTTTTTCCATCTACTTGAATAGCCATTTTACCATGGAGAGAACCATTTAAGCATGAAATGGTTCTAAGTAGAACTAATGGTTCTGGTTCTAAATGTTGGTGTTATATGGAACCATTTTTGAAAATAAGGTTCTATATAGAACCACACACAATCCATTCTCTGCCAATCTGAGAGGCATGTGAATGGTTCTTTGGGTTCTGACCACTGACCCTTGATGACGTAAGTGTCATCTGAATGGCTTATGTGCAATCCTAAAGGGTTCTGCGGTAAAGGGAAGGGTTCTATACTTGCTTAAATGGTTCTTTCCACTTTGTGAAGTGTTTGTATATGGTTCTATAGACAACATTTTGAATCTTGAGTTCTACTTAGAACTATTATGCATGCTGGAAAGGGTCTCTTATCTTCAGACTGATGGAGGTAGAACCGTGTAGAACACAATGTCGGGCCTTTTGGAAAGGGTTCTATAGTTCAGCGAAAATTACAGCCAAGAGTTCTATTAGGAACCATTTCAATTCATTATCCTAATGACCTTTGTCCAGTGATGGTTCTAGACTAACTGAACACCATGGTATTTGTCCATCTGCTCAGGATGGGCAGTTCCAGTCCAGGCCAAGGAGACATGGGGCTATGTGGACGTTCGAGAAGGTGCCCACATGTTCTGGTGGCTATACTACGCTAACAGCTCCAGCTTTAAGGACCTGCCTCTGGTCATGTGGCTTCAGGTGAGTGAGCTGTAAAAGTGAGTCAGCAGGTAACGGCCATAGGCACGGTCTGTCACGCTCACCTGTCCCTCACTGTCTCAGTACATCCAATCACAGCCTTGTTCTTTTCTACTAGGGGGGTCCCGGGGGTTCCAGCTGTGGATTCGGAAACTTTGCGGAGATCGGGCCTCTGGACACTGACCTCCAGCCGAGGAAAACCTCCTGGGTAAACACATTAACACAGTAACACACAGTCTGGAGACAGCATCAGCACAGGTCCTGTACATCAGGAGCTTCAGGAAATGGGTCTCCATCACTTGATATACACTCATGATCTAAAGAACAGCTGCACCCAGGAGGAAGTGTGGGACTGCAGTGCTATGGGGAAGGAAGATAAAGGCTACCAGGAACGATATATGATAAATTTAGACTGATATGATCAATATTTATCGAGCTACACATACAGAAGTCTGTCTCTCAGTATGGTGTCGGCCATGTTTGCTAACCCAGCATGCCAGATGACAAGTTGAGCTGTAGAGGATCCTAATGGTGTCCTGTGATAATCCGTCCCATGCAGCTTGAAAATTCTCACACAGAACCTACAGATGGTGTGGTAGGGGTGGAGGTGGAGTGACGCCAGGTCTTCTGTACGTGTAACGCGTGACAACAAACCGTTCATCTTGGTGCTGACCACCGTACCTCCACACACAGATTGGTTGGTCGTCTCCATCAAGTTAAAAGCGGGACTCGTCACTGAAGATGACTCGCTGTCATTCTGAGTCACTCCATGACAGTCTGGCACGACACCATTGTAGTCTTTGGTGATGTTGACGTGGTGTTAAGGACAGGGTGGATTCCTTCTGGGTGTAGCTATTTGTACTATCATCAACTTTTAATCATGAGTGTCTCTGTGTGTCTCTGTGTGTCTCTGTGTGTCTCTGTGTGTCTCTGTGTGTCTGTGTGTCTGTCTGTCTGTCTGTCTGTGTCTGTGTCTGTGTCTGTGTCTGTGTCTGTGTCTGTGTCTGTGTCTGTGTCTCTGTGTCTGTGTGTCTCTGTGTCTGTGTCTCTGTGTCTCTGTGTGTGTCTCTGTGTCTGTGTCTGTGTGTGTGTGTGTCTCTGTGTCTGTGTGTGTGTGTCTCTGTGTCTGTGTCTGTGTGTGTCTCTGTGTCTGTGTGTGTGTGTCTCTGTGTCTGTGTGTGTGTGTCTCTGTGTCTCTGTGTGTGTGTGTGTGTGTCTCTGTGTGTGTGTGTGTGTGTGTCTCTGTGTCTCTGTGTGTGTGTGTGTGTCTCTGTGTGTGTGTGTGTGTGTCTCTGTGTGTGTGTCTCTGTGTGTGTGTGTGTGTGTCTCTGTGTGTGTGTGTCTCTGTGTCTCTGTGTGTGTGTCTCTGTCTCTGTGTCTGTGTGTGTGTCTCTGTGTCTGTGTCTCTGTGTCTGTGTCTCTGTGTCTCTGTGTCTCTGTGTCTCTGTGTCTCTGTGTCTCTGTGTCTCTGTGTGTGTGTGTGTGTGTGTCTCTCTGTGTGTGTGTGTGTGTGTCTCTGTGTCTCTGTGTGTGTGTCTCTGTGTCTCTGTGTCTCTGTGTGTGTGTGTGTGTCTCTGTGTCTCTGTGTCTCTGTGTCTGTGTGTGTGTGTCTCTGTCTCTGTGTCTGTGTGTGTGTGTCTCTGTGTGTGTGTCTCTGTCTCTGTGTCTCTGTGTGTGTGTCTGTGTCTGTGTGTGTGTCTGTGTCTGTGTGTGTGTCTGTGTCTGTGTGTGTGTGTGTGTGTGTCTCTGTGTGTGTGTCTCTGTGTGTGTGTGTGTGTGTGTCTCTGTGTGTGTGTCTGTGTGTGTCTCTGTGTCTGTGTCTGTGTGTCTCTGTGTCTGTGTGTGTCTCTGTGTCTCTGTGTCTCTGTGTCTGTGTGTCTGTGTCTCTGTCTCTGTGTCTGTGTGTGTGTGTCTCTGTGTGTGTGTCTCTGTCTCTGTGTCTCTGTGTGTGTGTCTGTGTCTGTGTGTGTGTCTGTGTCTGTGTGTGTGTCTGTGTCTGTGTGTGTGTCTGTGTCTGTGTCTCTGTGTGTGTGTGTGTCTCTGTGTGTGTGTCTCTGTGTGTGTGTCTCTGTGTGTGTCTCTGTGTGTGTGTGTCTCTGTGTCTCTGTGTCTCTGTGTCTCTGTGTCTCTGTGTGTGTGTGTGTGTGTGTGTCTCTGTGTGTGTGTCTCTGTGTCTGTGTGTGTGTCTCTGTGTCTGTGTGTGTGTCTCTGTGTCTGTGTGTGTGTCTCCCTGTGTGTCTCCGTGTGTGTCTCTGTATCTGTGGGTGTGTGTCTCTGTATCTGTGGGTGTCTCTCTGTGTGTCTCTCTGTGTGTCTCTCTGTGTGTCTCTCTGTGTGTCTCCGTGTGTGTGTGTTGTGTTGCAGGTGAACGCCGCAAACGTCCTGTTTGTGGATAACCCGGTAGGGACGGGCTACAGCTACACTGACTCAAGTGGAGCTCTGACCAAGGACGTTGAGATGGTGGCGGCAGACATGATGGTGCTCCTGCAGAGCTTCTTCACCCTAAGGACTGAGTTTCAGGTACGACCCGAAGGCCTGCAGGTCCTGAGCTCAGGCTGCTGCTGTTGTTGATGGTAGAGTGTAACTCGACCTGCTGTTCTCTCTCCTGCAGAGCGTTCCCTTCTACATCTTCTCAGAGTCCTATGGAGGAAAGATGGCTGCTGCTATTTCACTGGAGCTCACTAAGGTACACAGACACACAGGCTCATCCCAGATTCGCTTTCAGAGAGGAGTTTATATTAGCAGTTAGGTGCACGGTTTGAAAACCCCTGGTCTAATGTATAGGCGGGGGGCACCAGAGGCCCCACTATACAGCATTACTGCCACTGTACTGTAATATGGGAAGGACACCAAATAGAACTATGCGGCCAGCAGCGTCCCGTGACCACTGATGAAGGACTAGAGGATGACGAACACTGCACTGTTCAGCAGCAGATGAGCTATCGTCTCTGACTGTACATCTACAAGGTGGAGCAGCAAGGTAGGAGTGTCTAATAGAGTGGACAGTGAGTGGACGCAGCATTCAAACACTCCAGGAGCACTGCTGTGTCTGATCCACTCACACCAGCACAACACACACTAACACACCACCACCACGTCAGTGTCACTGCAGTGTCATGATACCTGCTCTGTGGTGGTCCTGTGGAGGTCCTGATGATTGAACAGCAGGGTAACATATAGATGTTCAGTCATACACTCAGCTGATGTGGTACAGTCATTGTTGCATGAGGAGTGCCCACTTCCTCAGATAGAGCCCCCTCGCCCGGAGTAAGCTGGAGTGTGAGTAATGGCATATGCGGTCATGTTGTTGGTTCTGTGTGTTTGTGATTCTCTTCGCTCCGTGTTTCTCCCCAGGCTGTACAGAAGGGCTCCATCAAGTGTAATTTTGCTGGGGTGGCGCTCGGAGACTCCTGGATCTCTCCCATAGGTTTGTCCTATAAGCCGTTTATTAAAATAATAAATATTTAATAAATGAATAATAACCCTGTTAAACAGAGCAAGCAGCACCGCAGGTTTACACACCCTCTATATAGACCCCCTACTACATACGCTATGATAAATTAGGTAAACAGTAATTGTACAAAGGAGTGCTTTGTAGTTTTGTAGCTTATTAATGGGCCTTATTAGCTTATTAATTATCGCTTCGTTACGGGTTTTGTTTTGAGTGTTATGAATCTCGGTTTCAGGTTTATGTATCGTATTATGATCACTGCATTATCTGTGGTAGATTTCATGCACTGAATCGTTTCGTAAGGAATCAATATCCCAGTGAATCACTGTGAGATCGGAAATTTGTAGTCCTAATATTCAGTAAGATGTGCTTATATATTCACATATGATTGTTAAATCTGACCGACATGTAACATGCATGGTCTCACCACACCCACAGACTCTGTCATGACCTGGGGGCCGTACCTCTACAGCACTGTGAGTACATGAATGACCTACTGAATGAATACAGCTTCCCCTCTTTATCCTAAACGTAGCCCATCAGTAGTCCAAGTGTCTTTAGTTTTAACTGCAAGGCTAACATTCCAGGGAGTTCCACTAACATCCCAAAAATTCCCATAATTCAATGTTTAAGATGAGTGATGGAGAGTGGGTTTGGTGTGAGGTGTAAACAGTGATGGAGAGCGGGTTTGGTGTGAGGTGTAAACAGTGATGGAGAGCGGGTTTGGTGTGAGGGGTAAACAGTGATTGAGAGTAGAGGGTTTGGTGTGAGGTGTAAACAGAGTGATTGAGAGCGGGTTTGGTGTGAGGTGTAAACAGAGTGATTGAGAGCGGGTTTGGTGTGAGGGGTAAACAGAGTGATTGAGAGTGGGTTTGGTGTGAGGGGTAAACAGAGTGATTGAGAGCGGGTTTGGTGTGAGGTGTAAACAGAGTAATTGAGAGCGGGTTTGGTGTGTGTGGTATAAACAGAGTGATGGAGAGCGGGTTTGGTGCGGGGTATAAACAGAGTGATGGAGAGCGGGTTTGGTGTGGGGTATAAACAGAGTGATGGAGAGAGGGTTTGGTGTGTGGTATAAACAGAGTGATTGAGAGCGGGTTTATTGTGGGGTATAAACAGAGTTACTGAGAGCGGGTTTGGTGTGTGTGGTATAAACAGAGTGATGGAGAGCGGGTTTGGTGTGAGGTATAAACAGAGTGATTGAGAGCGGGTTTGGTGTGAGGTGTAAACAGAGTGATGGAGAGCGGGTTTGGTGTGGGGTATAAACAGAGTGATGGAGAGTGGGTTTGGTGTGAGGTGTAAACAGAGTGATGGAGAGCGGGTTTGGTGTGGGGTATAAACAGAGTGATTGAGAACGGGTTTAGTGTGGGGTATAAACAGAGTGACTGAGAGCGGGTTTGGTGTGTGTGGTATAAACAGAGTGATTGAGAGTGGGTTTGGTGTGAGGTGTAAACAGATTGATTGAGAGCGAGTTTGGCCTGAGGTAGTTGAAATGTTCTTTACAATGGTGGTGATGGGAGCCAGGGTTCTCCATGTCTAGAACACACATATAGACTACATTTGAAATGGTATACTTCATACTACTTGTGCACTAAATCTACAGTGGTAAATTAGTATGTGCCCAAACTGTAGATCTGTAGTGTACTGGAGATACCTGGAGGGTGTTCTACTCCAGTCAGATGTACTAGTGTATCTTCATGGTGTACTGCATCCCATCATGCACCATGGCCTCACTAGTTCTCAGTCTGCTTCAGCCAGAGAACATGGCGGAGGGTAACACTGAGGAACAAAACACAGCCAGCTCTGAGGTAAATGTGGGTGTAGTGATTGTAGTGAGGTATGTTTTCATCAGTATGAGCCTCAGAAAGTTAAAATATCCAGGTCTGAAGATTAATAAAAGATGAACTCGCTTTAGAGGATCAGTTTTAGAGTGAAATAGCCGAGGGGAGCTAACAGCTAGGCTAACCGTATATCAGGTGAACTGAGCAGCGTTAGCAGCAGCTAGCTCTAAACAGTGGATACAGTAATAACAGCTCTGAGTTAAATGTGAGGTAACTGGTCATGTGATTGTATTAGCATACTACACTGCACTGTTGATGATGGGAAAATCTGGAAACCTGGAAATAATTTCAGTTTCCATTTGGAAGTTCTCTTTGGGGGACTGTTTACCTCACAGCTCCCTGCAGCATGTATCCCTCCACCATGAATAGAGTGTAAGGCTGAAATCTCCTCCAAACTATCATAAACAGCGTCTCAGACATCAGGCAGCGTATTCATAACCATCTCATGTAGTAACTTTCTGTGAGGGAGCTTTTAGAGGGGGACGTCTGGTTACCTTCACCACCACTGGGACCAGTTCTGGCTCAGTTGATATCTACCAGAAGTCTAAGTAGTCTTTACTAAACCTGATTATGATGCTCCATATCTCTCTGTTATCTATAAATGTGCATGTATTTCAGTCTCTGCTGGATGATTATGGGCTGACGGAGGTGACCAGTGCGGCTAAAGCGGTTCAGGAGGCGATGGATCAGGGTCAGTACGCAAAGGCCACGGAGCTGTGGTCGGTCACAGAGAACGTCGTCGAACAGGTCAGTGGTGTCGCTCATAAATAACACTTGGGGCTGTAGATATGACGTCCTAGATATTAGTCCGCTCTCACACCCACATGTGGAGCACCATAAACACAAGAATTCCGCCACTTCAGTTCACACTGTAAACAATGGATGAGACTACTGCCCGAAAAACAGGCAGCGCTCCTAACTGCACCAGTGCACCAATAATGCAACCACCTTAAATTAATAAATGCTCAAGATCAGTGGAAATGTTCTCTCTCCTAGATAGTTGGATAGATAGATAGATAGATAGATAGATAGATAGATAGATAGATAGATAGATAGATAGATAGATAGATAGATACTTTACTGATCCCGAAGGAAATTCCTTCAATGTGTTGGACCTTTTTGTGCATGTAGATGTTCTGCAAGTTCTAAAGCCCAAAGTACACTCCAGAGGGAGAATCTCTCTCGCAGAACCCACTTTTCTCACCTGCCCTTCTTGCTATTCCAAGGTGACATCATCACGTACCACAGTCCTTACTGCCCGCCTACTGACAAGCTCAGCACACCACACAGAGAACTACACCAGTACAAGCTGACCACTCTGAAACCAGTCTGCTCCAGTCTAGCTAACCAAGGTGGATCTATCAGCTGGTTCCACTGGACTTTCAGGATCAGACTCTGGATCAAACTGCTGAAGCAAAACCAACAGCCTTATACCACAGTGGTGGTGGTGGTGGTGGTGGGGGAGAGGCTGACCAATTAGAGCATGCTGAGCTCAAGGGGAGGCGGGGCTTAAAGACACAGGAGCTCTAACAGTGTGTTTCAGGGGGGTAATACAGAAACCTAAACACACGACTATTAACACTGAACATCAGCATAATGGATACTCTTTAATTCACAGCTGTATGTGCTATCCAATGCATGTTGTTGTTGTCTGTTTTAGTTGTGGTGTTCCAGGTGATCGCTAACTTCCCTAATGTTCCCAGGAGAAGTAGGAATTAGACCTGCTAGGGTTCTTTTCCTACAAAATGAAGCACATTAGACCACTTAATGAGTTGAGACGCTGTACCTTCAACTATCTGCTGATTCACAGTAACCAGACTGATCTGTCGCTGTCCAAGCTGTTCTGTTAATGCCCTCCACTGTATTCTGTTGTAGAACACAAATGGTGTGAACTTCTACAACATCCTCACACAACAAGACGACGAGCTGAAGTCCAGCGCTAACGACAATGGCTATATGTGTAAGACAGAACAGAGGATGGGTTTATACTGGGACCAGACTTTATAAGATACATGTCTGACTTTGTCTCTGTTTCCAGCCACTCTGAAACGCCACCACATTCTCCCCCTGCACCGCCAGTCGCTCTCGGAGCTGATGAATGGACCAATCAGGAAGAAGCTTGGCGTTATTCCAGCCAACGTCACTTGGGGAGGTAAACAACATCAGCTCTGAAAATCGCTGTTCAGTTCCTGTTTTACTGAAGTTCCTCAAACCACTTTCCGCTCTACTCTGCCTGGCCACTTTATTAGAAACCCCTCCATTGTAGCTCCACCCACTGGCCACTTTGTTTCTAATAAAGTGGCCAGCTAGTGGAAGCACAAGGTGGGTGTTCCTAATAAAGCGACCAGTTAGTGGAAGCACAAGTTAGGTGTTTCTAATAAAGTGGCCAGTTATTGAACGCACAAGGTGGGTGTTTCTAATAAAGTGGCCAGTTAGTGGAAGCACAAGGTGGGTGTTTCTAATAAAGCGGCTAGTTATTGAAAGCACAAGGTTGGTGTTTCTAATAAAGCGGCCAGTTATTGAACGCACAAGGTGGGTGTTTCTAATAAAGCGGCAAGTTATTGAACGCACAAGGTGGGTGTTTCTAATAAAGTGGCCACTCAGTAAAAGTACATTAGGTCTAATACAGAAGCTTCTGTGAACCATATTAACATCACTGTCTGTATTAGTTCATGCATTCCTAAACGTGCAGGTGTGATTAATAACTGTGTCCTACAGGCCAGGCTGATCAGGTGTTTGAAAGCATGTCTGGAGACTTTCAATAAAGCCAGTAGTGGAAGTACAAGGCAGATGTTTCTAATAAAGCGGCAAGTTATTGTCGCACAAGGAGGGTGAATGTGACAAGTTATTGAACGGCACAAGCTGGGTGTTGATAATAAAAGTGGCCATCAGTAAGAAGTACATTAGGTCTAATTCAGTGGATCTTTAGAACCATATTAAGCTCACTGTCTGCTGTCATCAGCACTTAAACCTGTCAGGTGTTTAAAGCACCTTTGGACCGAATGAGTTGCAGAATGAGCTTTAGCAGTATGGAAAGAGAACTGTCACGTCATCACTTCAGTCCTGCTCTGTAAAATGGCTGATGGTAAATAAACCACTGAAGGGATTTTGCTTCCAGTGAGAAATTCCAAATGTCCCAACTTTTCCAAATCTCCCTGTCTCGCACTAGTCTCTCCTCTAAGCTCCCTTTATAACACGTATGTGTTTTGTGTACCATAATCACAAAAAGTCATAATTAATGTCTACTGGTCATTTGCCCTGCTCTTCTTATCACTGAAAGACATTCCACATAAAAGGCATTTGGGAAAATGACACGGAAATGCGGAATATTTATGAGAATCATTTTTTGCACTCTGAAAGTGAGTCGGGCAGAACATCCACGAAAAGGTCCTTCACTTCTCATAAAGCAGGCAAACTGTAACCCTGTGAAGGATCATTTGAAGTGATGGGAGAATGTGAAGTTTCTCCACCTCATGTAGGAGCTGAAACTTTCCCTCACAGCTCCGAGGGATCATTCTCAGCACTGCAGCTACATTGACGTGGCGCTGGTGTGAGTGGATCAGACACAGCAGTGCTGCTGGACACCTTAGTGTCACTGCTGGACTGTGAATCGCCCACCAACCAAAACTATTCAGCCAACAGTGTCCTGTGGGGCAGTGTCCTGTGGGGCAGCGTCCTGTGACCACTGATGAAGGGCTAGAGGATGACCAACACTGCACTGTGCAGCAGCAGATGAGCTATCGTCTCTAACTGTACATCTACACAGTGGACCAGCAAGGTAGGAGTGTCTAATAGAGTGGACAGTGAGTGGACACAGTGATCCACTCACACCAGCACAACACACACTAACACACCACCACCACCACGTCCGAGTCACTGCAGTGCTGAGAATGATCTACTCACATGATACCTGCTCTGTGGTGGTCCTGTGGGGGTCCTGACCATTGAAGAACAGCGTAGTAAAGTATACCGAGAAACGGATGGACTACAGTCTGGAACAGTGTATGGGCAGTGGAGCTAATAAGACGGACGCTGAGTGCAGATACAAGGAGGTGGACATGATTAAGTTTGGACATGATGCATTGGGCTTTCGTGACATGACAAAACAGCATGACGGTCTGGTGCTATCATTAATCAGTAACAGCCTCTGCAGATCCACTGACCGCACACGTGTGGTGTTGGTTCGCAGGTCAAGAGCTGTGGGTGAAGAAGCTGAAGTGGGACGGACTTCAGAAGTTTAACCAGATGAAGTGGACGGCCCTGGAGGACCCCGAATCAGCTGGACTGACTGGAGCCTTTTACAAGACCTACAAGAACTTTGCCTTCTACTGGATCCTGAAGGCCGGACACATGGTAACCCATTTCACTGTACCTACATAATTCAGTGTGTGAGGTGTAAACAGAGTGATTGAGAATGGGTTTGGTGTGAGGTGTTCAGTTGTTTACAGTGGTTGTTATGGGAACCAATGTTCTCCATGTCTAGAACACACATATAGACACTACTGACTATCTAAAACACCAGTGAACCTACACAGGTCTTCTGGGTGTTATATGGAATGTTGATGATGGGAAAACCTGGAAGTAATACGTTTTCTTTGGGGGACTATTTTACCTCACAGCACCCTGCAGCATGTATCCCTCCACCATGAATGGAGTTTAAGGCTGACATCTTCTCCAAACTATCATAAACAGCGTCTCAGACATCAGGCAGCGCATTCATAACCATCTCATGTAGTATCTTTCTGTGAGGGATCTTTTAGAGGGGGACGTCTGGTTACCTTCACCACCACTGGGAACAGTTCTGACCACTTCTTAGAATGAGCCTGTTTAATTCTGTATAACCGTATAAGTTTGAACTGTGAAATATTTCATGTATAAGCCTGATAAATGATCCCAAACTTTAAAAAATATTATTATATTTGATTCATTAATTGGTTAATTGATTGATTATGACTTCAGTGCAGTTGACCTGCGACCCTTAGTCACTAGAGATCATTCACACCCCTGTTAAGTGATCACACGTTGTTTGCTTTATTTCAGATCCCCTCTGATCAGGGCCAGATGGCTCTAAGGATGCTGAAGATGGTCACTCTACAGGAGTGATGAAGGTGTCCAGCCTGTTTTAGACAATCAGCACGAGTTCACCAAATCGAGCGCTTTAACTTTGACCTCACCCGCCGCACTGTTTCTGATGAAACTCCTAACCAAACTGAACCAAAATGAATCTCCTGGTTTTATAATGATTTTATTGTTTGCTTAATAAATGACTTTGTTTTTCTACATGTTTGTCCGCTTACTGAATTACACCTCAGACTGTTTAGTGAACAGTGAACATGTTACATCTGTTATTAATTTCATCAAGTAGAAATTCAGTAATCTCCATCTGCACCCAGTGGGCGGTACGTTAAGGTGTTCCATAAACTCAGAAAAGAACAGAACCTACTACAAGGCAATGGGTCTATTAGGGGCAGGCATGGGCTGGAGATTAGGGAGCCCACCTTGTGCCCAGAAAGTTGGCAGTTTGATATTGAAACAACTAAGATGCCCTTGAACTGCTCACCGGTTGCCCTGGATAGGGCTGCCCACCTCTTTGCGGAGAGCTCACATTTACAGCATTTAGCCGATGCTCTTATCCCGAGCGACTTACAAGGTAAATCATATTACAGGGAGGCCAGTGTAGCGTTAGGAGTCTTGCCCAAGGACTCTTATTGGTGTAGCCCAGTGTAGTCACCCAGACTGGGATTCGAACCCCAGTCTCCCACATGTGGTGGTGGCTCTCTGGCAGGCAGTGGTGTTATCCGTTGAGCTACACCAACCACAGCTACACCAGCTCACAGCTCACTAGTGTATGTTGGTGTGGTTCTGGTTGGATGGGGTGGTGTATAGGAGGGTGTGTGTGATGTGTAGGTGGGTGTGTCGGTGAGATCCACCACCCTGCAGGGTTAAGCTACTGTCACACCTGACCCAGGTAAAGAAGGCCTTCATGGTAGAACAGAGCCGGGTGCATTGGGTCCGAACGCTCCAGGGTGCTGTTCAACTTCCCAGCTGCAATGGTGTCGTGACAGACTGTCATGGAGTGACGACTAACGTGGTATGTGGAGGCACCGTGGTCAGCACCAAGATGAACAGTTTATCGTCACGTGTCATACATTCAGAAGGCCTGGAGTCACTCCACCTCCACCCCTACCGCACCATCTGCAGTTACTGTGTGAGAATATTCAAGCTGCATGGGATGGATTATCACAGGACACCATTAGACGGCCTGGCGCCATACTGAGAGACACTACTTCTGTATGTGTAGCTCAGTAAATATTGATCATATCAGTCTAAATGTATCTTCATTTATTGTGATCCTGCCTGGTAACCAGGTAACCCTAATCTTCCTTCCCAACAGTACTGCAATCCCACACTTCCTTCTGGAGGCAGATATTGATAATAAGTGTACATATTTTTAGTCATTTAATTTATTTTATCTAGAGTCCAGTGCAAAGGAAGCATATTTGTTAATAACCAGGCTGGTCTGTATGTGGTGATGATGATTTGGAGGGGAGAGATGTATTTTGTAGTATGTGCTCTTCTCAAAAATACAAACTGTTAATCAGAAAAATTGAAATTTCAGTTTAATTGCCATTTAATGCGACACAAATTCAGCTGATCTGTTTTAAAAAAGCAAGTCCCTGGGTACTGGTTTTCCTGTATAAAGGATCTGGTTAATTCCTCTCCAACCTGAGGCCAAAGCATCTTCCCAGCTGCAAGTGTGCATTAGCAGTGCAGTTAGTGAGTTTGGGATACAGGCTGAAGCTCGGAGCAGCTGGCTTCCTCTTCAGAGGCTGCACTGAGGACCTCCACCTCAGGGAGATTGTATGCGCGTGTATGTGTGTGGGGTTAAATGTCAATGGCGTGAGTGTAGCTCAGCGTTATCCTCCCCCAGTAGCTCTGGTTCAGACTGAAACCCTCTCTGCTGATTGGCTCCACTAGCAGCTCCAGCAGCCCCGGAGGGTCAGGCACCTCCAGGTCCACCACGCGGTACATAGTTGAGTACGAGCGACCAATGAGAGCCATTGGCCCGGGGGGCACCCGGGGGTCCGGCCCACGCAGCCTTTGCCAGTGCACGCGCCAGTGACGGGCCAGCTGGGGTGGGTAGCTCCAGCGCAGTGTGGCGTTCAGATGGATCTTGGGAGAGCTTCCATCTCCCTCTCCAGCATCCTTCTGCCAAACCACGTCTTCTACACAGACGCTCCGTACGGGAAAAGTAGGAGCAAACAAACTCTCCGCATCCAGGACCTGCACAGACACATGTTCACAAGAGGACATGACCCAACACATACCCCTCTGTACTTACAGGGCAATCCCACCAAATATCTGGACAATTAAATAAGATGTAAAGTGATTAAGAGTGGGTCTTAATATGTCCTGCTCTACAGAACCGTGGTAGAGACAGGAACCAGAAATCTGAAGAGTTTGAGAGCGGGTTTGGTGTGAGATGGCTCAGATGTTATTTACAGTGGTGGTGATGGTAACCAGGGTTCTCCATGTCTACAACACACATATAGACTGGTACACTGCTATAACACACACTGCATACTCTATACGCCCTCTGTGTGTAGTATCCAGTACAGTAACAAGTTCTGGCCTACAGTGTAGTATGCTAATACAGTCACATGACCAGTTACCTCACCTTTACCTCAGAGCTGTTATTCCTGTATCCACTGTTTAGAGCTAGCTGCTGCTAACGCTGCTCAGTTCACCTGAAGTACGGTTAGCCTAGCTGTTAGCTACCCTCGGCTATTCCACTCTAAAACTGATCCTCTAAAGCGAGTTCATCTTTTATTAATCTTCAGACCTGTATATTTAACTTTCTGAGGCTCATTCTGATGAACATACACCCCACTACAATCACTACACCCTCACTTATACTCAGAGCTGGCTGGGTTTTGCTCACTCTGACACTCTGGTAGAACACCATCCGGGTATCTCCAGTACACCATGAAGATAGCTCCCCTTGTACACTAGAACATCTGACTGGAGTAGAACACCATCTGGGTATCTCCAGTACACCATGAAGAAGCTCAGGTTTCTTAGAACCTTGGTTCTATTCAGAGAAGCAGCCTGCGTTAGCACCAGCTTTTATTGGGACCAAGAAACGTCAATGAATACGTCAACAACAGGGGGCGCTGCACATCTGTAGTAAACAGTAGTACCGAGATGAAGGATTGCATAGATGACCTGCGAGCGTTTGTGCCGTCATTCCAGCTGTTTGATATTCAGAACCCAAGCACTGATCAACTACTTAAGATAAGAAGCTGTAGAAGAGGTTCTACAATAGACCACTAGGTGGCGCCATTACAGCCTTCTCTTACATTAACGACTGACATGCCAACAGCTCGTGCTGGAGAACCAGCTATACTTTGGTTCCAGCTTGGAATTCACTTTTAGTATTTTGATCTGGTTTATTTGTATCATACTGCTGGAAAAGGCTCTTGGGAGGAAAACTGGAGCACCTAGAGGAAACCAGGAGGAACCCGAGATGGAGGAGGGACCCCAAATGCCCTGGCTGGGAATCAAACCCAGACTCTTCTTACTGTGAGGACACAGCGCTACCCACTGTGCCACTCCCCTTTACTGCAAATAACCGGTAATTATACTTTTGTGCAGGAATTCCGTACCATGATCTCTCCAATCCTGCAGTTAAAATCCAGATCCTGTTCCTCTCCATCTCGAACCACGCTAACTAACACCTCTCTCAGCGCACAGCCGCTCAGATCCAACTGGAAACATCTGCACACACAAAACAGATCACCGTTAATAACGTGATTACTCTACACAGTACAAAATCACTAACACCAAACACACAGTGGAGCGATGAGGTGTCTCACCTGGTGATCCAGCCGTCTGACCTCCACTGACCGCAGCTCTGAATGAACTGCTTCACCAAGTTATGATCCTCCCTTAACACCACTGGATGAACACTTCTGGCTAATAAACACAAACACAGGTAACGCAGGAGTCAGAGTTACAATCTACTGTTACACATTTTACATGGAATGTTGATGATGGGAAAATCTGGAAAATCTGGAAATAATAATTTTCTTTGGGGGACTATTTTACCTCACAGCGCACTGCAGCATGTATCCCTCCACCATGAATGGAGTTTAAGGCTGACATCTTCCCCAGACTATCATAAACAGCGTCTCAGACATCAGGCAGCGTATTCATAACCCTCTCATGTAGTAACGTTCTGTGAGGGAGCTACACTGGCGTATGGGTGTAATGAACCTGTAATGAACTCACATGGTATTTCCTCTGTTCCTGAGTATGTGCACAGATCGGCGTCTGTAGTTTTCAGCTCCAGGGACACTCTGGCCCCCAGCGACGGCTTATAGACAAAGGAGATAAAGGTCTTTGTGGCCAGAGGCACATGGAGAGAAAATATCCTGTAGGAGGAACAGATGGCAGAACTTTACCGGTAGGTGTGTTTGGTATTTGAAGTAGCTTCTTCTGTGTTAGTGTTGGAGATACAAGGCTTGTTGGGGCCCCAAGCAAAAAATTAACAGGAGGTCAATCCAACCAGCGTTCATCAACATTATGTTCTAAATTATTTGAAACCAACAAACAAACTGTGAAACACTTTTTTAATAAATTTTTTTTTTAAAATCCCCGGGTTCATAAACAGTGGTTTGTATAAACATGGACTGTAACTGAGTTTAGCTAGCTGATGCACTTTATTCCCAAATATCAGCACATATATACTGTCAAAAGTATCCGCTTATCTGCCTTCACACGCATATGAACTTGAGTGACATCCTATTTTTAATCCATAGGATTTAATATGATGTTCCCCCGCTTGCAGCTAGAACAGCTTCACCTCATCTAGGAAAGCTTTCCACAAGGTGTAGGAATGTGTTAATGGGAATTCCTGACCATTCTTCCAGAACTACATGTGTGAGGTCAGACACTGATGTTGGATGAGAAGGCCTGGCTCTCAGTCTCCGCTCTCATTCATCCCAAAGGTGTTCTATCGGGTTGAGGTCAGGACTCACTGTGCAGGCCAGTCAAGTTCCTCCACACCAGACTCGCTCATCCATGTCTTTATGGAGCTTGCTTTGTGCACTGGTGATGTGCAGTCATGTTGGAACAGGAAGGGGCCGTCCCCAAACTGTTCCCACAAAGTTGGGAGCATGGAATAGTCCAGAGTCTCTGGGTCTGCTGGAGCATTAAGAGTTCCTTTCACTGGAACTAAGGAGCCGAGCCCACCTCCTGAACATCAACCCCACACCATAATCCCCCCTCCTCCACCAAACGTTACACTCGGCACAGTGCAGTCAGACAAGTACCGTTCACCCGGTAGACTCATCCATTGGATTTCCAGACAGAGACATGTGATTGGTCACTCCAGAGAACAAGTCTCCACTGCTCTAGAGTCCAGTAGCGGTGCTTTACACCACTGCACTCGACGCTCTGCATTGTGCTTGGTGATGGAAGGCCTGGACGCAGCTGCCCGGCCATGGAAACTCATTCCATGAAGCTTTGCACTAGAGCTGCTCTGAAGGCCACATGAAGTTTGAAGGTCTGTAGTGACTAACTTTGTAGAAAGTTGGTGACGACTGTGCACCATGCTCCTCAGCATCTGCTGACCCCGCTCTGTCATTGTACTACTTCGTGGCTGAGTTGCTGTCATTCCCGATCGCTTCCACTTTGTTATAATCCCACTGACAGTCGACTGTGAAACACTCAGTAGTGAAGAATTTTGCACAGATGGCATCCTATCATGGCATCCTATCATGGCATCCTATGTGGCTCAATCAGGTTGGCCCCTTCGCAGACTCTTTCCCACTCCTGGTCCGCCCTCAGATCAACAAGAACCACTGGTCTGCGTACAAGATCTAGCTTTTTTTTAATCTCCTAAATGCACATTATTTTGGAAAACACTGATTAAACAACTGAGAGATAATAATAATGGTCGGATATGAAATGACTTGAAAGTGCTGCTGTTGGCGCTGTGCTAGACGGAAATGATTAACTAACCCATGCTAGAAAATGTGAACAAAGAGAGGAATGAAAGGAGTATTAGTAAGTTGAACTGTTGGTGTAAAAACTGCATGCTGTCTAGTACTCTAGCTGTACCACCGGTGGACCTCCAGCTCTGAAACATGCTGAGCACTGACATGGTGTATACCTGGCGATTATTTTCTGCAGTGATTTGGGTATCGTTCCCTCCAGCAGCAGTGAGCTCCCCCCGGCCCAGGCGTCCTCTGGGCAGCCGTGGGTTGTCCACCAGCCCCCATCCTCCAAACTCTGCTTTGTATACAGAGGCTGGAGCTCCTGAGCATTCAGATTAAACCAGCTTCGGTCCTGCTCCACCTACACACACATTACAACAGGCGTGAGGTCTTCTGTCTGATCCGTTTACTTCCTGACAGGAACAGCACCACGTTTAATCCCTTTCCCTCAAATCTCTAATTTAACAATTAGTTCAGTGGGAAAAGGCGAAGAGCTAAACTGTTGTAGGCTGAATGGGTGGAGCTAAGCTGCTAACGGCTGAATGAGTGGAGCTAAACTGCTATAGACTGAATGGGTGAAGTTAACTTAGTATAGACTGAATGGGTGGAGCTAAATTGCTGTTGGCATAATGGTGTGGCTAAACTGCTATAGGCATAATGGGTGGGGCTAACCTGCTATAGACTGAATGGGTGATGCTAAATTGCTATAGGCTGAATGGGTGGGGCTAAATTGCTATAGGCTGAATGGTTGGAGGTAAATTGCTGTAGGCTGAATGGGAGGTGCTAACTGCTGTTGATTGAATGCTTGGAGCTAAATTGTTGTAATCATAATGGGTGGAGCTAAACTGCTATAAGCTGAATAGGTGGAGCGAAACTGCTATAGGCTGAATCGGTGGAGCTAAATTGCTATAGGCTGAATTGGTGGGGCTAAATTGCTATAGGCTTAATGGGTGGGGCTAAATTGCTATAGGCTTAATGGGTGGGGCTAAATTGCTATAGGCTGAAATGGTGGGGCTAAATTGCTATAGGCTAAATGGGTGGAGCTAAACTGCTGTAGCCTGGGTGGGTGTGGCTAAACAGCAGGCTACAGTGTTTCTCCAGGCCTGAAAATTCTGGTGCCACATTTTCTAATAGACTTGCACTAAGCCTTCATAGAACCCAGGTGGTGGACCTACCTGTCCTCTCCAGTAGAAACTCTTGCCGAAGCCCTGGCAGAAAGAGGAGATGAGAGGCAGAGTGGACACAGGACGATGAATATGCAGGTGATCCGATAACAGAAACCAGAACCTGAACAGACAGAGACCGTGTACAGGCTTGTTTACGTGCTGGAAACAAAGCTGGGTGTCTGTATTTCTCCTGACCGGTAGAGGATCGCTTTGCTGAACTCACTTGTCTTGGTTTTTGCGGAAGTCTGCCTTATCATGACACTCGTACACCCAGCCGGGAGCGAAGATAGCAGTGGAAAAGCCGTGTTTACGGACTAGCTGGAGAGCCTGAGAGAGCAGGGGGACAGCACCACAGCCTCTTAGACACAGTGACGGTCAATAACAGTGAGCAGTGTTTCCCACACAGAGGCTATAATTGGCTCAGCCTAGTGTACAGTCATATGCGAGTTTGGCGTCCTGGATCAAATTCCAGGTTGCTATTGTTATGTTCCACATCCTCTACAGAGACACACTAAACTACCAAACACTTTAATCCTTAAAGACATATTAACATATTACAATATATAAAAACAAAAATAATGTGGCTGGGAATAAAGTTATAGCACTTTTTTATGGCAGATTTTTGTTTGATGCTAAATTCAGCAAATAAACAAAAACGT
This sequence comes from Prochilodus magdalenae, assembly GCA_024036415.1. Taxonomy (NCBI): domain Eukaryota; kingdom Metazoa; phylum Chordata; class Actinopteri; order Characiformes; family Prochilodontidae; genus Prochilodus; species Prochilodus magdalenae. The sequence goes on along the minus strand of JAMWET010005908.1, from coordinate 314,094 downwards.
CTGCACTACAATTGGCTAAAGATGGCCATAATCCAGTGTGTTCAGTGTGGGGTATGCGTTAATGAGGAGTATGTAACTTTCCAGGTACAACTTAACTAATTTAAAAGTATTACTGAACATTTAATTTTGTATTTAGATATATAAACGAGGGAACATCAGATGCTGTATCAGTGTTGCCATGGTTGCGGACTCAGTAAAGACACAATAGTACACCATACACCGACTACACAAATCGCAGCATATTCATCTTATGATGGTGTAATAAACAATTACTATTAATTTTTTATAGGTGGGGCTAAACTGCGGTAGGGTGATATTAATATTATTAATATTATTATCAATTCTTTGATGCATGAGTGTCTGAACTTGTGCCAAATCCAGTCACAGCTGTTAATGGTGCTCGTGTTACACACTGCTAGGTGTGGTTCAGTCACAGGGGAGTTTTGAGCTATAGTATAGAATATCCACTTAGATATACATGCAAATACATAATAATGCATATCAGGCGCATTGTAATAATATTTCTATTTGTTATTTTGAGACGTCTTATTACCTCATACTCCTAAATACCCCACACACATGCTCCGCCCAGCTTTACTTCAGACCTGGGAGAAACACTCATTCCCCTGAATACCAGTCTGATCCTCTAAACTCCATTTCTACTCCTCAAACCGCATCAGGATTAAAGCTTCCCTCACCTTGTTGGTTTCGAACTTCCCTCCCACCACCTCCCCTCTCGCGAACACGTCGATCCCAACGTAGATATCAGCCAGACGACCCTGCGCTGCGGAGTAGGAGGCCATTCCCTCCAGACTGCTCTCCGTCCAGTTGTAGTTGGTGAATATGCCATCACACGCGTCGAAGAACACTCTGACGGAGAGAAAACAACACTGCACGGATGAGAACAGCTACGTCCCCAAGTAGGAATGCTGTCCGTACTTTAATCTGTGTTAAAGGATAACGGAACATCATGCAGTCAGTCAGATACACAGAGAAGAATATATTCACTCTTCAGTGGCTCTTTATTGTCTATTGATCCTTCAGTGAAACAAATCAATAACTCCAATATCATAAATTGCACGATACACAACAAGTTACAGCATTCCGCTTTTTTTTTTTTATTGGGGTTTGATAAGCTGGAACAGAGACGTCCATGACGACATCCATGATGTGTTCAGTAAATCATCTAGAGTAACCTACAACCCCACACGTGTCTCCTGAGTTCATGCAGCCATAGACCCTTTATTGACTATCTAAACCACCAGTGAACCAGCAGTGAGTTTTCTTTGGGGGACAATTTCTCACAGCGCCCCTCCGGTTGAATCCCTCCACCATAAATGGAGGGAAATAATCTTGAAGGTCAGAATTTTCTCTAAATTCTCAAAATACATTTTTGTTGGCTCCATACAGCTCCGGAAGGAGAATCCAGAACAGACTAACGTAACAGACCCTCCATAGCTGCTCATCGGAAGGTTGTTCATACCGGATGGGTAACTAGTAAGTACAACTTCAGGTGTTTGTAGACATGCCCACCACACTGAAACAGAACACCAGAAACTCCAGAGTATAAATATCCTGCTGGTAATTTGGTGTGTCACAGACACTGTACGATTAGCGCTTTTCACGCAGATAAAAGGTTAAAGGTCATGATATACGTCAAGCAAACTCGTGTATCGTCTGAAATTCCGAGTTTAGTAGTACATTGTAACGTCAGAGCGCAATGTACAACGGTATGTTCCGTTTTCCGACATCACTCAAAACTAAAGTCTGGATTCCTATTTTTAACAATTAAAGGTGGTTTATCTGGAAAGAGGGGTCGGTATTCCCAGTTTCGCGACATCGATGGTCAAACACAGCAACTGCAAAGAAGGGTCTGGTTATTCCCATGTCCCAGCCTGGGTTCGAGGTGCTCCCACTCTCCAAACGCATGCAGATGAACCGGAGATGCTAAACTGCCCTCCTAGTTGAGAGTGTGTGTGTGTGTGTGTCTGTTCTTTGATGAACCGGCAGCCATGATGGTTTCCTGCGCTCTGTCCAATGAGTATGGAGGACATGACTTTATTCACTTACCATCCCATCTCATGTAGTAACTTTCTGTGAGGGAGCTTTTAGAGGGGGACGTTTGGTTACCATACACCACCACTGGGAACAGTTCTGACTTTATCTAGAACAACTGAACATAACTTGAACCATAACTGATTCACTAAGTCTGAATGTTCAGACACTCAGATGTGGGTTTCTCACCTGTTACTGTCATTGAGTTCGTTCTGCCATTTGAGGGTTCCGTTCTGCAGCACGCTGTCGTACCAGATCACCAGACTGCCAGGCACGCGCTCGTGCAGCTGATCGGTCAGATACCGCAGGAACGGAGCCATGTTCTTCACCGCAGTGACCTGCACAACCAGCAGTGGACACTCAGCAATGGGCAGGTATGTATGTAGTCTGCAGTGCATGTATGTAGTAGGGCTGCATTGTAGAAACGTCTCCCCGTCATACATGCCGCTGCAGACGGAGAGCGGCTAAAGATTCCCGGGACGCCGATTGTGTAAGCACGGATCAGTTCCACTTACAGTCAGCACGTTCTCGATGTTAATGAGCCAGCCGTCAAAGCCGTAGCAGTGCGCAATCTGCACTAGTTTATCAGCAGCGGAGCGATACGTCTCCTCCTCCGCCAGGAACACCTCGCACATCTTCCCACCGTCTGTCCACTCCGTAATGAACGTGCCTGAGAAAGACAGAGAAAATATTCAGCCCACAGCAGGTGTAGCCCCACCCTTTCAGTCTACAGAAGTTTAGCTCCACCCATTCAACTTACAGCAGTTTTAGCCCCACCTATTAAGCCTGCAGCAGTTTAGCCCCACCCATTCAGCCAATAGCAGTTTAGGCCTACCCCTACAGCGGTTTTAGCCCCCCACCTTCAGCCTACAGCAGTTTAGCTCCACCCATTCAGCCACCCCTACAAGCCTACAGCCCCCACCTGTATCAGCGCCTTTACAGCAGTTTAGCTCCACCCATTCTGCCAATAGCAGTTTAGGCCCACCCCTACAGCACAGCGGGTTTTAGCCCCCACAGCCTTTAGCCTCAACCCATTTAGCCTTTAGCCCACCCCCTACAGCACAGCGGTTTTAGCTCGCCCACCTTCAGCCAATAGCAGGTTTTAGCCTCGCACCCATTACAGACCACCATAGCAGGCCACCCCTACAACCTACAGCGGTTTTAGCCCCCCACCTTCAGCCTACAGCAGTTTAGCTCCACCCATTCAGCCAATAGCAGTTTAGGCCCACCCCTACAGCATACAGCGGTTTTAGCCCCCAACTTCAGCCTACAGCAGTTTAGCTCCACCCATTCAGCCAATAGCAGTTTAGCCCCACCCATTTGGCCTACAGCAGTTTAGCCACACCTACAATCCAAAGACCACGACTTTTGGGATGAAGGGAGGTTGGTCATGGACCCCCACAATGACGGTGTGGGTCATATGAACATTATAGAGCACTTTTTAAGTGAACAATAGAAGCCATATCGCCCCCTACATATCATGTAGGGTATTACAGATTGTCAGAATGACCGTATGGGTAATATCGCCCCCTACACTTCCTGTAGTGTATTACAGTCTGTGTTGAGACTATTGCAACTCAGGTAAAAATGCAGGCTTTAACTCAAACTGAACTCTTACCTAATGAGAGGACACCGTGTTTATGAGCTGCATTAGTCCACACTGCAGGAGGGATGGTGACCATGTGGTGGCTGAAGTAGTTAAAGATGTCGATATACTGCCAGTGATAAAAGACATACGGCGCCCCCACCTCAGTGCCCTGAATAAACCTCAGAGGAAAACACAAAGACATGAATACACAGCCTAGAGTAACGAATGAAGACTCAGCACAATTCTTCTGAAACCATGCTAACGCTGCATTAATGCAAGTTCCTGATTGGCTGGATTAGAAACATTAGCGTTGGGAAAGGGGAGGGGCTGTTAAAGACGAGTTGGAATTAAACTTTGCAAGCAAGTAGCAAACTGAGAATGCTGGTGCGGCTCTCATCGGTTCGTTCAGGTTTGTTTACAGTGGAGCGGAGGGGCGCTGACTTCTTAGGGAGCCCTCAGGTCTTTGTGACCCTCTGGCTCTCCCGTTTAGTTATGCTGAAATAGCCAGGCCTGCCAGAGTCACTGCTACACTCTGTCAACAACACATAGTGCTCCCAGTCCTTCAGTCAGAGCTGTCTGTGTGCGTGTTCCCAGTCCAAGCTGAGCTACTCGCTCACTGGTTTCACTGGTAGCAGTGACTGAGTTTCATTCAGACTTTCACGTCTGTTTCCCACCATCACTCCAACAGGACTTACCATTATGGGCTATTCCTAGGGATGCACTGATATTTGGATCAGATATCGGTTCTGATATTAAATTAGCTGGATTGGGTATCGGATAATCAGGCCAATTCATGTGCCTGATCCCCACACTAATTAATTTGAGATGTGTGCTATGCCGTCTGTAGCATGTTTGCGGTGTTCCTGTAGATGTAATGGGGAACTGTCGCACCTCAGCGAGGCTCAAACTGTGGTGGCTGTGATCACAGACCAGTGAGCTATGAGGTGAGCTAACAGTCCCACAGCGGTGTGGCTTCTCAATGTGCAAAGGAGAACCTTACAAACGTGGGACAAACAAAGGCTAACAGGAGGAAAAACTGTCTGTTCAACAGAACAGAACCGCAAAAAGGAACCGCAAAAAGGAACCGCAAAAAGGAACCGCACAATGAAACGCTCGTAACGCCTGTAACACTCTGTACTTCAGCGGCACGCGCTCTGAAGAGGAGGAGAAGCAATCTGCCTCGAGAGGCTCGAAACCTTCTACCGGCTAGTCATCAGAGACATCTGCAACACCTAAACAACACTACGCAACCAAGGGCTGACACTCTCACACTTAAGTAGCATGAGCTGCAAGTGTTAGCGTTTGCTGCTTAATTGGTCATTGGTTGCTCTTTGTCTCCCCCGAGTGGCTGAAGGTGGATCTCCAGGAACCTGAGACCTTACAGTAGACTGGACTTACTAACAGGAACAACAACATGGAGCGCCCCGGAGAGTAAGCTGTATGAGTGAGCCCAGTAAATTAGTGTTTATGTGAGTTCTGGTGCCGTAGGTCTGTGCACCATGGTGAAGTATACGGTTTCAACAGATACGCAAAGTTACCGGTGCTGGTATCGGAACTGGAAAAATTGGATCAGTGTATGCTTAGTTATTCTAAAGTCAGTACTGGTTTCTTTGTCTCGCTCTCAGCGAGGTTTTCACTGCCGCTGTTGCCTTTGGCCTGCTGACTGCGGGCCTGGACCAGAATGTTCTGTAAAGTTGCTTTGTGACAACAAAAGGAGGTATACAAATAAATCTGACTCGACTCTCCAGGACCAGGGTGGGAGAATACTGCTCCAGAGGTAGAACCCTGAGAACCCTGTAGTGAGGACTCGCTGTTGTTGCTCCTAGATGCTTCTGTTTCTTAACAATAGCACTTACGGTTGTCCAGGGCAGCTTTAGCAGGGCAGCAAATTTAAAAACTGACAGCAGCATGTTTACAGTCACAGAGCCCCTTAAAATGACCCCCTTCTATGGATGTCCACCTGTGTTTGTAGTGTAGTGTCTATCTATCTATGTCCAGACTGTACCTGTCCTCCAGGTATCCTCCCATCATGTCATGGCAGATCAGTGTCCTTCCCCGGGAGTCAGAGAGTGCCGGCTGTCTGCTGGCCAAGGGCACTGTGGCTATGTTAAAGGGGTTCGCCTCACTGCGTTTCCACAACAGCAGCTCATCCAGAGTCTTCAGGCTGGAGCTGATGGGCTCTGTGGTGTCGGGGTCGTAGTGCTGTGCTGTCAGACAGACGGGGGACACATGATAATGGATCACTCACATGACGCTCAGTGTTCCTATGAGTTTAGTGTAAATCTGCTTTAATGCACATGCACTGCTTTGATCTGGTACCTGGCAGGGTAGAGGGCTGGAAGGTTATGACTTCATGAACAGCCACATCTGCAGAATCGTCCAAGCAAGACTCGACTCTGTGAAAGACAGGACATGCCTGGTGAACAAATAAATCCATTTCAGGTGGCACGGGAAAATCGAATAGGAACACAGCTCCAGCCTCATCAGGGACCATAAAGTAACTGCTGCACCATTTAAGGTGGAACGGAACAGTCAACTCCAGCCTCATCCAGCGCCAGAATGCAACGACTGAAACGTTTAAGGTAGAACAATATAGTAAGCCAACTCCAGCATTAGCAGGCGCCAGCATTTAACGGCTGCACGATTTAAGGTGGAACGGAACAGTAAGACAACTCCAGCCTCATCCGGTGCCAGAATTTAACGGCTGCACCATTTAAGGTGGAACGAAACAGTAAGCCAACTCCAGCCTCATCCGGTGCTAGATTGTAACCGCTTCACCATTTAAGGTGAAACAGAAACTGGACTATGGTAACTCCAGCCGCCTTCAGTGAAAGTTTATTCTCCTCATAAAACAGTTTAGCCTTAACTCACTCTGTTTCGCTCCTTTTGGAAATTTTCCCTCCTCCAACCTCAGAACCCTCCTCTCTCTTCCTTCTCCTGTTAACCTGAACACCTTTATCTTGCTCCACATTCTCTCCATCCATCGTTATTAATAAGATAATCAGAAAAACAAACACGGGAGTAACACTTCTATCACTCCTGTCCTCACACAACTCAGCCCGCTGTCTTCCGCGTCGCCTCTGATTGGCTACGGGGCCAGGGTGACGTCATGGCCAGGGGTTGCAGGTCCGGGAAGCCCCGCTAGATGTCGCTGAAGATCAGCGTGTTTTATTACTTTTTAACCAATAACTTTTTACACATAACCGTAAACAGAATGTTCGTTTTATGTTCCGTGGAAGTCAGTCTAAGATCTTCCTCTACACACAGTCAGTGCTCTGTTCTACTGTACTCCTTACGTTCTTTGTTCTCCTTTATATTAACCCCACTGGAAGCCAATTTCCACCAGTTCAAATACAGTACAAAAGTTGAGCCATTATTCTTAATATTCATTCTGAGACACTAAGCCATTATAAACATATTTTATTATTATTCTAAAAAATAATATTAAATCTCAAAATAACAATTTAGCATCTCAAAATAATGTTAGCATTTAAAAGTAATGACTTAACATCTCAGAGTAATGCTAGCATCTCATAATAATTATAGCATCTCAAAATAATGTTAGCATCCTTAAATAATGACTTAGGATCTCTAAATAATTTTAGCATTCCTAAATAATGACTTAGCATCTCAAAATAATCACTTAGCATCTCAAAATAATGCTAGCGTCCCCAAATAATGTCTTAGCTTCTCAAAATAATGTTAGCATCCCTAAATAATTTATTAAAATCTAAAGATAATCATAGTATCTCAAAATAATATCTTAGCATCTTAACATAATGCTAAAATATCTTAGAATAATGACTTAGCATCTCTAGATAATGACTTAGCATTCCTAAATAATGACTTAGAATTCTCAAAATAATCTTAGTGTCTCAAAATAATGATTTAGCATCTGTAAATAATAGCATAGCAATTTATTTGCAAATAAAATAAGAATTAAAAGTGATTTTTTATTTTATTTTAAGAGTCAGGAAAAGCTTTCTATCCCTTCCAGGCCATTTGGGGAAACTGCTGTTAAACCAGCCCAACATATTTATTTTTCCCTGGCCATCTTCTGGCTGATACAGAAGGTTTGTAAAGCTGGACACATATAAACGTTGGAGTCATATAAATTATTTTTACATACTACACCAAACTCAAAGAAACAAGGGCGGTGGATCTCTATCATGGAAAGGGCCCTTTAAAGCAAACACTGTACAGTCTATTTAAAACCCCATCAGTGCTGGTGACTGACCTTGGCAGGCTTCATCAGGACATAACGCCGCTTGTTTGCTCACCATGAGCATAAAGAGAAGAAGTAACAGATGCATGTGCAGCTACGCTGGGAGACGATGCTATGCAGGCCACATATCTCCATCTCCATCACCAGGATGTTAGATATCATAGTGTATTAAATACGGGAGGACGTGATCGGATACACTTTATAAACAGTCCATGAAGCCATTACTCACTCTCTGAACACACACATAAGCTTCACAGATGCTTTCAGAGGGCTCATGTTCTGCTGCTCAGGATTCCACCCAGTTACTGCACCTTTGAGAATGATCTATGTAAATGTGTTTGAGCTTTGTTCCCCCCTGATAGGATGCACCTGCACAGTGTTTTGAAATGTATACTCTGGTAGAAAGCTCCACACACTGAACTCTACTGTTGTGAAATGGAAACAACCAGGAGGGCACAAAGCGACGTCACTCACTTCCCTGGAGTGAAGGCAGACTGATGGAGGAATCTGGGTTTGGAGGATGATTCGCTGCCTACCAGAATGCAGACAGCAGCAGTACAGTGTGATGGAGGGGGGATAGTTCATCCCAGAATCTCTTGGAGTGGTACTGAGAAGTCCTGCACCCTGGAATCATGTGACGGTACACAGTGGCCTGCTGCAGGGTTTCCCCAAGTAGGGCCGCCCTGGCCTGTCTTCCCGCATGTGACAGTCTTTCCGTATAGAAGCTGGACTGAGCCGGTCACAGCAGGGGCTAAATAAAGCTGTCCTCGGAGAATACTCACGAGATGCCTCACCCACCTACACTCAGCCTGTCCACCCCGAGAGCAGCATGAGGCAGTGGATAATCACTGGAGAGCACACAGGCCACATTCTGCTTGTCTGATATGAACCCACTTCCTCTTCTGAGGAGGAGATGAACTTTAAGTGTTAAATAATGCATGTTATTTATGTAGCACCTTTCATGGCCTTTTGGGCCGCACACAGAGGAATCTGTCTACTGCATTAACCCATCTGTGAAGTGAAGCACACACACAATAGGGGCCTGTGAGCACACTTGCCCAAAGCAGTGCAGTAAGCAGCCCTATCCACAGTGCCTGGGAAGTAGTTGCAGCCCTGTACATGGAGATCACTGGTGTACAGTCACAACAGTCATTACTTCACAGTCTATGGAATATTTGCATGGAACCAGACGTCCCCCTCTAAAAGCTCCCTCACAGAAAGTTACTACATGGGATGGTTATGAATACGCTGCCTGATGTCTGAGACGTGCTGCAGGGCGCTGTGAGGTAAACTAGTCCCCCAAAGAAAACTTATATCCAGGTTTTCCAGATTTTCCCATCATCAACATTCCATATAACACTCATATGAAGATTCACAATGAAATGTCTATATGTGTGTTCTAGACATGGAGAACCCTGGTTCCATCAAAACCACTGTAAGGAACATCTGAACCACCTCACACCAAACCCGCTCTCAGTCACTCTGTTTACCCCTCACACCAAACCCTCTACTCTCAATCACTCTGTTTACCCCTCACACCAAACCCACTCTCAATCACTCTGTTTACCCCTCACACCAAACCTGCTCTCAATCGAAACCTCTCTCAATCACTCTGTCACACCAAACCCACTCTCAACCCACCTCACACCAAACCCGCTATTTCAGGTCTCAATCCGAGTTTCTGTCTACTCTGTCCAGACCCACTCGTCTGTCTACTTTCCTCAACCAAACCCCTCTTTTTCACCTGTTACCCTCACACCACACACCCAACCTCAGTCACGTCTACTCACCTCAACCAAACCGCTGTCCTCTCAATCACTCTGTGTCTACACCCCTAACACCTCTACTCTCAGTTCACTCTGTTTACCCCTCACACCAAACCCAACTCTCAACTACTGTTTTCCCCTCACATCACCCAACTCTCATTCACTCTGTTTACCACCTCACACCAAACCCACTCTCAATCACTCTGTCTTACACCTAAAACCAAACCCGCTCTCAATCAACTCTGTTTACCCCTCACACCAAAACCCACTCTCAATCACCTCTGTTTACCACCTCACCCAAACCGCCTCTACACTCTGTTTACCCCCTCACACCAACCCCTCTCTTCTCAACCCCTCACTCGTCAATCACTCTGTTTACCCCTCACACCTAAACTCACTTCCAATTCACTCTGTTTACCCTCACACTCTCAATTCACTCTGTTTACCCCTCACACCAAATCCCGCTCTCAATCACTCTGTTTACCCTCACACCAAACCCACTCTCACACTCTGTTCACCACACACCAAACCCGCTCTCAATCACTCTGTTTACACCTTCACACCAAACCCCGCTCTCAATCACACTCTGTTTACACCTCACAACACCAAACCCTTCATTCACTCTGTTTACACCTCAACTCCACTCTCCAAGTCCCTACACCTCACACCAAACACGCTCTCAATCACTCTGTTTACACCCTCACACCCAAACCCGCTCTCAATCACTCCATTAAACACTCACACCAAACCCGCTCTCAATCACTCTGTTTACACCTCACACCAAACCCCTCTCAAACTCACTCTGTTTTACCAGCTCACACCAAACCCTCTCTCATTCACTCTGTTTACACCTCACACCAAACCCGATCTCTTAGTATCACCTGTCTACACCTCACATCAAACCCGCTCTCATCACTCTGTTTACTACCTCACACCAACCCTCCATTCACTTCACTGTTTACACCTCACACCAAACCGCGCTCATCACTCTGTTTTACATCACATCTGTTAACACCTCACACCCAAACCCGCTCTCACACTCCTGTCTATAACCTCTTCAGCACCAAACCCGCTCTTTCATTCACTCTGTTTTTACACCTCACACCAAACCCCACTCCCATCACTCTGTTTACACCTCCACACCAAACCCACTCTCACTCTCGTCTACACCCTCACACCAAACCCCTCTGTCTGTTTACCCTACACCTCACACCAAACCCGCTCTCAATCACTCTGTTTACACCTCACACCAAACCCGCTCTCAATCACTCTGTTTCACACCTCAACCAAAGACCCAAAACCCACTCTCAATCACTCTGTCTACACCTCACACCAAACCCACTCTCACTCTCACACCAAACCCGCTCAACTCTGTTTACACCTCACACCAAAACCCGCTCTCCATCACCTACACCTCACACCAACACCGTCACACTCTGTTTACACCTCACCACCAAACCCCGCTCTCCATCACTCTGTTTACACTCTCACACCAAACCCTCTGCTCACTCCAAAACCCTCTGATCTCTGTTTACACCTCACACCAAACCCGCTCTCAATCACTCTGTTTACACCTCACACCAAACCCACTCTCCATCACTCTGTTTACACCTCACACCAAACCCACTCTCCATCACTCTTTTTACACCTCACACCAAACCCACTCTCAATCACTCTGTTTATACCTCACACACTTAACTAATGAGAAGATAGGCCTCATCATTGATACTATAAAGTTTTTTTCAGATACTGAAGTGATGAAAATGATGATGATGGTCATTATTATGATTAGTAGCAGTAGTAGTAGTAGTAGTAGTAGTAGTAGTAGTAGTAGTAGCAGTAGCAGGGAGTGGTATTGGAGCAGTGTTCACCTTCGAGGCTAGACTCTGTGGATATGCAGATGTAGAAGGTATGTCTGCCTGTGATTGGTTAGTCAGGGGAAGAAAAGCTGAATCACCCT